>OY735232.1:22366555-22374055 GCA_963457665.1 Thysanoteuthis rhombus | reverse complement strand
AGGGTAGAGAAATTTACGGAGTTCAATAAAAGGGCAGGAAGTGACGTTGGAGAGAAGAAAGTTAGGTAGATCAATTTGTAGGTTGACAAAGAGAAAGGAGAAAAAGTTGGTAAGCTTTTGGTAGAACACATCATTCAAGAACTACAAAATCTTATTTGTCCTAAAAAACATTGTTTCCTCCCGATAGTCATCTATGGAGCTGGAACATAAAATCTAACCAAAACATTGACCCTCAAACTGAGAAGTATACAACATGCCCAAGAAAAAAAATCATGCTCAACCTCACATGGAGAGATCATGAGAAATCACAGTATAGTAAGGGAAATACAGGAGTCAAACATATAAAATCTATTAGAAACTCAATTGGCAATTGGCAGGGTATGTTGCAAGAATTGGAGACAACCTGCTGGATATCACAACTCCCAACATGAATCCCCAGAGATTATATAAGAAACTATGCCTGGCAGAATATAGGAAATGTGATGGACTAGACAAATTCAGAAAGTTCTGGCTCTGCAATGCCCATTATTGAGATGTCTGATTTATCTTGGGGAAGGTCTATATCTAACCACAAATAGCAAAAATCTAATGATGATGAATACAAGGATAGGAAAGAAGGGGGGGTTGATACTTGCTGATAAGTGCGATAGACATGGCTTTTATCATATATATATATATGACTTAAATTTAGATTGAAGTGGATGCTGACAAATTAAAAGTAGAAGGTCTGGTTCATTCCTGAAATCACTTCAAGCCATTCTTGGATAAGGTAGACTTGAATATATGTTAAGATTAAATAACAAACGAAATATCAAATCCCCAAAGAAAAATTAATGTTTTTGTAAGAAGTAATCTGAAGAAATTGAATTCAGATCTATTCAGATAATTCCCTGATTTTAAAATATCTTATCTTTACCTAAGAGAAATTCCTATAGTAAATATTTAGCCTTCGAGTGTATTCACATAAATGGAGGTATATTCATTTAGCAAATATTCACACGTGTACATTTTATAATCTGATGTGTATAGAAGTGTGAAACTAGATATATATTTACACTTGGATAGTACCATTTTCAAAGAAAATATTTTGAAGAGACGTTAAAAAAACAAGGAATGAAGTTGCCGAGCAAGAAAAGTAATCACCTCTTGAAAAAAAAAAAAACGAATTTATTTCATGATGAAAAAAAGCAGTCTATATAAGTATGAAATTCTTTGAAAAGATGTAATAGAGAAAAAATAATAGTCCTTCAAAGAATAATCATTCAGAGACTTACATATATAAGCAACAGAAAAATCTGTATATATGTGTCGTCATCGTCAGTCTCTTAATGTTGTTGGACATAGACCTTCCCCAGGATTTAACACACTTTTCTATCATAGGTATCACGGAGCCAATACTTTCTGAATTTGTCTAGCTCGTCTTGCCATCTCAGTTGCATATGTGATCTCTTGAGATCCATGTTGTGAGTTGTTTTGTCCATTGGTTGTTTGCTATTCTTGCAACATAGCCAGCCCATTGCCATTTGTGTTTTCTAGTTGATTCTATGATGTCTCAGATATAATTTGCTGTCTTATGGTCTCTCCATGTTAGGTATTGCATAATTCTTTCATGTGCACATTGCATGGTTCTCAAATTGGTTAGGTTCCATTTTTCAGCTCCATAACTGACTATTGGGAGTATGTGTTGGTCATATACCCTTCTTTTTAGGATCAATTGGATCCTTTTGTTTTTGAAGGCTGAGCTTGCTCTACCAAAAGCTTGCCATCCTAAAGAGATCTTCACTCAATTTCTTCTTCTTTTGATGACTTCATGGGGTTTTGGTGTCCTTAGAAATTCAGTTCTGTGTCTTTGGTTTTGATCTTATACAGTGAATGAATGATTGGTTTCATGACTGAAGTTTGTTGGGAGGGATTTCCTCAGCAGTAGGACCATATATGGTGGGGTCTCTGTGTGAAATTATCCTCCAGCCTGAGCAATAGAGTTCTAAGGTGGTCCACTTAAGTTATAAATACAGTGCCAATATATATATATATATATATATATATATATATATATATATATTCATGATTGATGCATGTAGATATTAATGTGCATATGATCTAATGTTTAGCAACATTGAGGATGGAATGGGCAAAATTGAGAAAGTTTGGGTTCACTCTGCACTATTGGGAAAGGCATGAATCCATCTCTTCTCCCTGCAGCTATAGGTAAACAGCAGGATGGAATAGGCTCACTAGCTTTAGGAGAGCAAGTAGTCAGGGAGATGAACAACTTTGATCTTCAACCAGGGAATGGAGCCCCTGTTTGGCAGATTGGTGCCAACTTTGAGGTCCTTCTAGCAGCTTCTGCAGTCAAACTGTAGCTAAATATGTACCACACTATTTTCCTTATATCAGCAGGGTGAAAGGAGGAATCTGTTGACTGAGCAACCGAGACAGAAGAAGGCCTTATATATATATTCATTGTAAGCTTATGCAATGCTCTTCCATAGGAATAGAGCACTCTGGTGGATGGGGAATTTAAGAAGCTAAATAAATATATCGCTTAAATTCAGCCTTACTGACCATCCAGTTCCATGGCTCAGCAGTAGGATACCGGCCTCCGGGTCTGAAGCAAAGGTTTTTTATCCTGCCTCATGGTACTGGATGGGATAATGAATTGTCTATAGCCACACTGAAGAATTGTAATACAACAAAACAGCTGCCTGTGGTTGACACAATAATATATACATGTATATACATATATATGTATGTATGTATATATATATATATATATATATATATATATATGTATAAGGCCCATAACATGACCTGCTAAAAATCTCCTTGCTGATTTAAAAAAAACATCAGATCTCAGACTGCTATAATGCAAACAGTGCCCCCAAACCTTCAGCTGCATTGGATTTGGTTACCCTCTGCCCCCCAACGTCTTTCTCTTAGTATGGACATATATATATATATATATGTGTGTGTGTGTGTGTGTATGTGTGTAGGATTTTGTAACTGACAGAGCGCACGCATCCACTTAAACGCACATGCACTAATCCACTCTTACTCTCACATACTTAATATATTTGGCCAAATGAGATGACACTTGAAGCACTTACTCCTCTCTCCCAAAAAAAAACTGGGGTTGCTTTTTAGATACAACCAAAGGTCACCTTATCCACTGAAATTATCATATAATTCAAGTATTATATTTACAAATGATATATGATTATTTACTTCTAACATAAGAGAGTTCCAGTGAAGCACACACTCATTCATACTCGTATGGGCATTCACAAACTCATCAGTGTATATATAAGCTGATGTGTCACGTTAGCTGCCGGTTTGTCTGTCATGTTGTAGAAACTAGATGCTCAATGAACTTAGGGGTGCCAGAACCATGAGGGCAGTGAGGGCAGCTGCCCCTCCAACAAGCCTTCTTGGCATGGCGTCAGTGGGGGCAGATTTGTGCCCTCTATTAAACAAGGAAAGTGTTATAAATACTGAATCAAACATCTATAAACGTTGTCTTTGAAAGTTTAAAATTGGGGCATTATCCAGCCTCTTGAGGCCATTAGTTCAAGAACAGAGTGTAGTATCTGCTCTTCTCATCCAAGCAGAAATTGATGTCAATTTTAAGAGTTTTTATGGTTGCAATATCTTTGTGGACCCTAACGGCATCCAAGACATCTTGGTTTGAACCCACTCTTGCTCATTCGCTATAATCTTGCAACCTCACAATAAAAATATATGTCGTAAAAAGCCCCTTTTTGAGGAGCTGCACCCCCTCCTTCTGTCTCAAATTGCTCCCAGAGCCCCTGTGCACAGATAACATATATATGAATATACTTATGGGAATCAGTTTCAATATCAAGTTGAATGTATATTCGAAAACAATTCTTATGGATGGATAGCTTTCCTAATGTTTGTCGTTTAGTCTGTGCGCAAAATCTTAAGTGAATTTGTCAAGGCGAAAAAGAAAATAAATGAAAATAAAATATGGTTCCCAATCCACAAATATTCCTTTGTTTTCTTTTCTCCACCATTGAGAGAGATGTTGGAAGTGAGGGGGGCGGTAGGGAGGCATTGGGGGTCAAGGTGGGAGTGGGGTGATAGAAGGGTGGAATAGTGAGGGGGCAGGGGGCAAAAAATACAAATTTTGATTTCAATGTATCATTTCAACTGACTTTGCAGGAGGGAGGTGGATTATGCATGTGCTGAAAGGGGAGGGTGGTAATCCGAAAAAGTTTGGGAAACACTGGTCTAGACATTTATGTTTGCATTCCGGTCATTTCTTTTAGCAAATAAACTTTTTCCGTTCTATCACAAACATTCTCTATCAAAATCTCACCGTCATATCTCGGATTTTGTTTCTTTATCGTTATCTACACAGTATCAAAATATGCACACATATGCGTAAATACTGACTCACACTCATACTTGCATACACATATGTACATACTAATACACACACATGTATATGTATGTATATACAGATATATGCATACACACATATGCACACGTGCACACACACATCTTACATTCATTTCTTCTAAAAATAAAAATATTGTTGTATATGCAAACAGCCAAATATGTATTGCTGGTCGCTGATGAGTGCAGTAGGCACAGAATGTCAACATTCACCAGTCACTTCTAATTCTTATTTTTATACATATAAGATGGCTTGGCTTCCCGGATGTTGATTTTTTCTCAAGACCTTTATATATATGTATGTATATGTATATATATATATATATATATATATATAAAGACTTATATTCAGAAAGACAGATATAACCACATACACACACACACACACACACACTCACACACGCACAGAGAACCCAGCTCATAAATATTTGAACACGCACAAACTCTGTGTTTCTTTCTTATGATTATATTCTTTCGATATATATATTGATCTAGTTTATTATTATTTAACTGACTGGTTTGGCCACTTTTCAAAATAACAATGTTACCTAGCTTTCCAAATCTCCTTGCTGATAGATTCTCAACATGATTTTAGCAAGATAAAAAAAATACTCAGTCCAATTCATTTGACTGTTTATTTCAATTTTTTACTGAAATTTGGCATTGAGAATCACAAAAAATACATGCCTTATTGTGCTGATTGCAATCAAATTTTGGTTCTGTTTGCATGAAGTTCCTCTCTTTAAACCAAACCAAAAGTATAAAATATCTGTTTGGTCAAATAACAGTATCGTATGTATTTGATACAATATCATTGTGTACATACTTAATATGTCCATACATATATTTATATATACATATGGTGGGTAAAAAGAAACTTTCTATTGGAAAATGGTAATAACTTTATCATTAATTAGTCAAACCAGCTTTACTTTGGACTATACAATGGTAGATTTGTCAAAAATAAGGACCAAAATTGAATTTGTTTCACGAAAATAGAGCTAGATTTACAAAAGGTAAGTATAATTTCTAATAGGGAGAACAACTTGTGTATAATTTGCATGACGATGATGTTGATGATGATGATGATGATAATCATCATCATCATCATCATCATCCTGTTAATGTCTGTCGTTGGACATAGATCAATTCCAAGAGTGGCCAGACCTCTCTATCATTGGCATTGTGGAGCCAATACTTTTTGAACTTGTCTAGTTCGTCTTACCATCTTTTGTTCTGCCGGTCACAGTTTTGCGTTTGATCTGTGGGGATCTGTGTTGTGAGTGTAATGTCCAGCAATTTTTTGTCATTCTTGCAACGTGACCGGCCCCTTGCCATTTGAGTTTTCTAATGGATCCTTTGATGTCTCAAGCTCCTGTTTTCTCCCTAATATTATGTGCTGTCTTCGGATCTCTCCATGTGACGTACAGCATTATTCTCTCACGTACACATTGCATGGTTCTCACTTTGAGGGTTAATCTTTTAGATAGATTCCATGTTTCAGCTCCATAGGTGACAATCAGGAAGATGCATTGGTTACGTACCCTTCTTTTTAGGACTAGTAGAGTATTCTTGTTCTCAAAGGTTGAGTTTGCTCTATCGAATTCTTGCGATACACACACAAATATGTATAAACAAAATTGAGCCAGATTTATAAGGAGACAAAAGGGGCAGTTGCCCCAGGCCCTGCTCTCGTCCTGAGCCCCACTCTGTATAATAATTAAAAAATTAGTTTCTTTAATAAGATGTAAATTCAATTACTGTCTATAATTCAATTTAGAATTCATTTCATTGCAATGTCTTCAATTGTTTTAAGTAGATTAATAAAATTATGGCTTATAATTTGGGTCTATGGTAATTGGAGTTTAAGTTACAAAAAAAATTTGTTTACCACCAAATTTACCATGAGTTTTGCTGGCATATATATATATATATGTATATGTATACATATATATATATATATATATATATATATATATATATATATATATATATATATATATGTTTACTTTAGTTATATAGCTCATTTAATTTATTGTGTATGCATAACTTGTCAGTTCCACATATATGCAATTAATGGACTTTGATGCAAAAATTTTTGGATTTTCCGTTTACTTTAATTTCTGTGTATGGAAGACCCACCAAAACTTAAGACCTCAGTTTGAATCAGTCTCTGCACTGCCACATAAACAGTTGATTGGAAGTGGTTCATCATTTAATAGAAAATGTCATGTGACCAATGCTTCTTAGCAGCATGCCTTGTTGGGGATAATCAATCAAAAATTTGGATGAATTGATAATCAATGTGTAAATTACTTCTCTCACCTTTTGTTTAGCAGTGATCACTAAAAACTCCAAAATATAAAAAAAATCAAGCATGAACATTGCCAGGCACAAACTTAGGGACCAATTTACCTCAAACTTACATTGCAAATTGACCCAACCTCACCAAAAAAAGCCTCATTTGGACGGAAATTAAAAAAAAACAAAATGCTGTTTTTCTAAGCATAATAAGGATTAAAAGTTTGAATTTTCCAACCTTGTAGCTCATTAGTTTCAAAACTTGAAATAAAGGATAGTCCTAATACTAAATGCTAGAAATAGGGATCTGTGAGTCTTTTCCATTATAGAAGGGGTCCTTGAGTTTCCAAAGTTTCAAAACCATTGCTCTAGCTTGATTAATGCATACATAGCCAGCCAGCCAGCCAGCCAGCCAACCAGCCAACCAGCCAACAAGAATCACTTAAAAACTCAAGGAACCAATGTTGACTGCTTATAGTGTTGGTTTATGATTTTTAATATATCTCCTTGCTAAAGTGAACAGTATTTCATGTTAATGGAACATTTTTCCTTGATCTTCTGGGCTTTGTCTAATAATCCCATGAGTTAAAAACAAAATTAGATTTAAAGTTCCCATTCCAAAGGTACATGTTTGGAAGGATCAGCCAATCATAATTCTCATGTAGAATAATTATCCATCAGTTGGATGAATCAGCAACGTCAATATATTTTGGTTACTGCTCTCCGATATGACCAATTTAATTATTTCAAATCTGAATTTGGATAATTCTAAAGAGCATA
>OY735232.1:22265318-22366355 GCA_963457665.1 Thysanoteuthis rhombus | reverse complement strand
TCATCATTTACTCCTTTTTTTGTCCAGAGAAATACTTTAAATATTTTTTCACCCCCCACTCTGCCTTCAATAATTGTGGGGTTCAATTTGCAATGTATGTTCATGCTAAATTGATCCTTTAGTTTGTGCCACTTTTCTAAGTGATTACTGTTGAACAAAATGAGAAGTAACTTATTCATTTACCACTAATTCTTTCTAATTTTAATTGATCACCCCAATTTTGATCCCAAGGCAGTTTCTATTTCGTGACTTACCAGATCTGTCTTTTTTTTTATTTCACCTTCTACTTTAATCAAAACTTCCTTCTTACTTCAACTTCTTCTCACCATTATAATTCTTTCTCTGTTTTCTTGCTTGTTACTTTCCCAGTCCCGACCTATATCTGTTGTAGATAATCCCTTTAAATCTGAAATGTATAAAATCCTTTGATGTGCAAATCCTTGTTTGAATTAAAAGAAAATCTCCGCAAAAAGAAAATCTGATAATTAAAAAAAAGCTATTTGTTTCAGATAAATTTGCTCCTATATTCTTGATTAAAACTTTTTGTGCTATAAACAAATTTAACCCCTTGAAAACAAGTCTAACCCTTCAGCTTTAAAGATAGATAGATAGATAGATAGATAGATAGATAGATAGATAGATAGGAAGAAAGAGAGAGAGGTGAATAGACATGTCTGGTTAGTCATTCAATAGAAACCGTCTTGGGGATGATCAATTTGAAATTGGAAGAAAAGGGATAAAGGAATGAATTACTTCTCATGCATTTTTGGAAAATGAGTATTAGCACAGCCAAACACAAATTAAAGGGCCAATTCAGCATAAATTTACATTGTGAATTTTTCCCTGAATTGAGATCTTAGAGGGCAGGGGGATCCCTCCTAAACATAAGGAGTAAATGTTAGAATTTTCAGCCATCTAGCTCCACTGGTGTTGTCTGTATGCACAACTCATACATTCATAGGTAGATAGCCAGCTAAGCTATGTCTACAATGTTGACAGTTTTGTTGAGATGACAGTGTAAAACAGAATAGCGTATGGAATGAAGACAGTGCTTCATCTCAGCAAGACAATATTTATAGAATCTCTTAGAAAACTCAAAAGGCAATAGGTTGGTCATATTGCAAGAATGGCAGACAACAAATGGACATCATAACTCACAACATGGATCCCCAGAGATCACATGTGTAACTGAGGCCAGCAGAATACAAAATGGAGAGACAAACTAGATAAATTCAGAAAGTATTGGCTCTGTGACACCCATGATAGTGTGGTCAATCAAATTCTGGGGGAAGGTCTATGTCCAACGACGGACGTTGAAAGACTGATGATGATGATAATGATAATGATGAATCAAAACTGCTTATTCAAATTGTCCAGGGCCATATTAAGAATCATCCTGCCCCTTCCCAGCTCTGGGCAAAGCAATGAAATGGCGCTGATTTAATACATGGGATCATTGAAGAGTCAAAACCTGATTGAAACATGAATGTAAATATAGGTTCAGAGAAGGCTCTATGTTTATTCAATAATATTAACCTAATTCTTATTTTTCATATTGAATTTCGAGGCCCTTAAAGTCGTGGGGGTTCTTGGGCAAATGCCCAGTGTGCCCATATAAGATGATAAGACAGCCCTGACATCATCCTTAAGTAAGTAAGTTTACCAGCCAAAATAACATGTCATAATATATCTACTGAACATTGGATAAGTGCTGTCTACTCTGAACTACTGCCTACAAACATGTCAGTTCATATCTTAAGAATAAAAAATATCAGGAATTTGTAATGATCCTCATTAGTAATAAATCTCCGCATTGAAGACATTTTATGTTATATTCAAAGTCTCAGTAAATGTGTGCATTCATTTTTTTCTGTCTTTCGGTTGGTTTCTGGGTGCAGGAAGCAGCGGAGTGGTTTTGTTTTATGAGTTAGCAGTGATATTTTATGAAGATGGAATACACTTGCTACCCGCACACTCTTACTTGTGAGTAGTTCTCTATTGGCTAGGGAGACACTTAAACCAGAATAAAGTATTTATTACTATTAGAAAATGTCAACCAAAACTGTCAACAAAGGTTCTTCTAGTTTTTAAGTCAGTCTGGAAAAACGGCTATGTATCTATGTATCACGAGTTCAAGCCACACCAATGGAGCTAGAAAAATGAAAAATCAAACATTTATTTCTTATAAATCTAAAAAAAAGTTTTTTTTTGTTTTTTCCAAAATTCCTCCTCCAAATTTGTTCTTAGAGGGGGTTCAATATACAATGTAAGTTTGTGCTAAACTGGTCCCTAGTTTTTGTCTGGATGTGTTCATACTTGTTATTGGCAAAGTTATATTTTTTTTTGTGCAGAAGAAATTGATTGCCACTTTTTCCAAATTTCAAATGATCACCCCCAACATGGTATGCTGCCAAAAGACATTGGTCATAAGACAGTTTCTAGTAAGTGACTAACTAGACCAGTATTTCTTTTTTTTTTCATCATTATTACAACTAAAAGTATTCAAAACTGTTATTTGTCAAGTTTTGTTATTATTGTCAAGCTCTAAAGAAACTAAAACTGAATGTACTCGTTATCTCAGTCAATTAATGAACAACTGTAGCATCATATGTAAAAAAATTCCCACAAAGAATAAATAGGGTCTGAATAAATCCTATTTATGACATCACTGGTGTTTTCAACAATAAAACATCTAAAAACATCTTATCTATAAAAAGAATATTAGAATAACACTCCAAAAGATCACGAAAGTTTTTTTTCCAAAAATGAAAAATAAAAAATAATCTAGGAGTCTAGGGGAGTACTGATGCCAATTTCCAAGTCTCTAGACAAAACTGTATGGCTAGGAGTGCTTGAACATGCAAACAAATACATAAAGAAACAAACAAGCACACATAAAAAATGGATGGAAATCTTTACCATCTTTGATGGCTATGGTTGTTCAATTTGGTTGTTACACATTTTTTTTTACATCATAAAAAAATAATGTTAAAAGAAAAGGATATATATGAACGTAATTTTTTTTCAGATTCAGTGTAAATAGAGATATAATTAGTTATTATTGAAGTCCCCCAAAGCAATGGTATCCACTGAAGAAGCTGGGCTAAATTTCAAGTGCTAATTTAAATTGGGACATAACACTGCTCAAGCTGCTGATAATATCAACAAAGCAGTTAGAGTGTTCACTGCTACAGTGCGAACTGTTTGGCATTAGTTCAATAAGTTCAAGTCTGGAAATAGGGAAACCAATGATAAACCTCAAAGGAGGCCAAAACTTGTCCATAATGATAAAGAATTATTGACAGCAATGACCAAGACCATAACCAATGGTTCAATCAACAGGATAAGTTTATAGGTATTGGGATAGAAAGAGAGCGCTGCGTTAGAGTTTCAATTTGGGATAGTTTGCCCTCTTTGAAAATCAGCATTTGACTAAGGTTTGAACACCAATATGTAACACTAGTTGGAAATATGCAACCATCTTAATCATAAGGCAGGCACAAACAAGTCAGTCCTATCGATAGAAATCAACAAGATGAAAATTATCCTCTTGAATCTCCTTCCCCAAATAAAGGAATAGATGAATACTAAAGTCTTTTAGTTACTAATTTGTACAAAAACTTTCTATTGGAATGGTAACTACAGGTCTGAAATGAGGAATGAGATGAAAAGGTGCAAGTTTTGGTAAAAGTATAGGATCATTAAGAAGCTGCTCAGACTAGAGACTGAACTCATTATGCTTTATAATATATGTTGAAGGAAAATAAAAGTACATTGGTTAATGGCCCAGTTTTGTCAGATACGATTTTCTTTTAATCATTGGCTGAAGCACTGCACAAAAATTACTGGCGCCATCAAAGACGGGAAGCCACCCTCATATTTATAATGGCCATCATTTAGAACTCAGCTCATTAACAGGCAAATGAAAAAACAAAACAAACTAATTTGATTTTGAAAGTGCATGAAACACTCATAAATTGATTTATTGCTATTAATATTCTGAAAAATTATCTTGCAGTGTTTGGCCTAATGACGATTCTAGAACGGGCAGATAACTCTCGCGGCAAAAAGATGATTTGAAAGGACTGTCTGCTGCTGAGTCAAACTTCTCTCATGTCTATTCTGACGGAAGATGATAACTGCAAGTTTTGTAACATATATATAACGGATAAAAAATTATAAAAATACATATTTTTTGGTAGTAATATATTTATTCATTAGAATGAAATAAGCTCTTGCATATCTGTATAATGAATTTTTGCTAATATCTAAGACGTGTCAATTTATTCCACTCTGTAAGGCAGCACACTGGCAGTCTGTTAATCTTGAGTTCGAATTGTAATAGGGGATGTGAATATCACAATTTGTTTTACACCCCTAATTTTGATGAGGATTGTTCTTTTTGTTGTGAGAAAGATAAAGTCAATTCTAGTTTTGGGATTTGACAAAAAAATATTCTGAATAATTTTTCTATGCTATGATGTTATTATGAAAATACTTTGAAGATAAGGAAAGAGGGAAATAATCGGTTGTTAGGAATCAATTCTATTGTTACTGGCAAAATATAAATATTGAATCTACATAGCCCTACAAATGACCCGCCCAAACAAACAGCCAAGTGGGCTACAATGTGTCTCCAGGCACTTCTAGTCGCATTCTTGGGAATACAACTTTGAAAGTTTGCATGAGCAAGCCTAAGGTTAGTATATACAAGGCCCCTGTTTAATTTGTATAATCTTGAAAATATGAGTAAAATTAATATCTCTCCCATTAAAAGTAATTATAAAATGTTCACCTGAAAATTTCACAGAAATAATTTTCATGCTCTTTAGTAACTGATTAACATTATTCAATTCAAGTATGATAAGAAGGATTCAACTTAAAAACAGTGTAAACAAACACTATCAAATTTTTAAGAATTCAGAGGAAAATTAGTATTGCTACTGTACTCTTGTTCATCTTCAATGTGATGTTGTGTGTGTTTGATAAGTCTAGAATATACCCTAGTGCGGGGCCTCCTTAAGAGTGGGGCCCAATTTGAAGCTATCAGCATGATGGGCTTAAAACAAGCTCTAAGCATGAATTTACCACTAGACATCATCTGAGAAAATTTTTTTCCAAATATTGCTTTTTGGGGTCTCTATGGTCATTCTGGACCAATGATGTCCAAATCTTGTTGAGTTTTTTTAGATAATTAGTTCTGGAATATGACAGACTGCAGTGTTTCTTTTATGTGAGGTACGGATATCATAAGTATTATGTTAATGTGTTGTTAAGGATTTCCACTATAACAGAATACAGCTTTTCTTTAGATAAACTTTTGGGATTCTACAGGCATAGAATACAAAGAGATGAGAGAAAAGAGCAATTGGATGTACCACTCTCCAATAACTATCTCAACATCCAAGCAGTTGTACCATTAAGAAACTGTTACACTCATTGTTATCCTTCACAGGAACTAGTCATGTTCCCATGTATATTTCAGAAACAACACCTATTCAAAATGACTTTTTCTCTTGATTTCATATCTTATTTTCAGAGAAGAGAGTGAATGAGTGAGCTCTCAGGCAAACAATTTTCCCACAACTTCTTTATTACTCAAGTAATGATGATATCAAGGAGCTGCTACTCTCACTGTTATCCTTGACAGTAGCTAGTCATATTCTCTTATATATCTCTGAAACATTACCTATTCAAACAAAGTCTTTTTTTCTGGCTCTCATATGTTATTTATAGTGGCACTCTTCTTCGTCGCTGCCAGTATGTTCGGCTCAAAGCTGACTGGACAACAAGCAACGCCAGCCAGCAAGGCAATTCTGCCAATGAAGGAAATGCTAACATGGTCAATATTTTATCCAAATTCGGACAATTGGTGCCAGTTATATATATTTGGCTATCTTGGCACTTTTGCCTGAAGCAGACTCCCCTCCAAAAGTGGATGACCTTCCGCTTCAATATAATTCATAATTATATTTGTGTTTGGCCTGTAAGTAAAGTATGTTCCAAAGGCCAATGTAGAGAAGTCTCCATCTTATGTGGTCATAACATACTTTCTTTATATAAAACATTTTGTGGTTCAGGTGTGTTAACAAGTGTGTATCCAGCACGTTTGAAAAATGTACGTGTATGTGCTTATGTGAATTACTGTATAACTCAAATATATACATGTATATATTCCTTTATTAGGGGAATATTTCTGACAATGTATAATTTAATGATTTGACAGAAAAATTATTTTTGTATACTTTTATTTCCGATTACGTGTTTGGATGTGGCAACGTTATCAGATCAGTTTCAAATGTTTTTCTCAATATAAGAGCTCCTTTGTTGGGACCACGCAACGATATCAAGTTTGGGTGGAGTTATTTGATTTGAAACATCCAAGAAAAAACATTTAAGATAGCTGCTTGAATTTGATATCTTTGCATGGTACCTACAAGAATGAAGGACATCTCATGTTTGAAAAACATTTGAAACCTATTTGATAATGCTTCCATGACCAAACATGTAATCGGGAATAAAATCACTTTACCAAAGAAACTATACTCAACATCTCATCATCAAGCCATCATTATTACCTTTAACTGTGTTGGTGAGCATCTATATTTTATCTCCATTTATTTTGTGCATCCATTAGTTAGATGTGTCCTGAGGTATCAGAAAAGCCTAAGAAAGGTGATTTGCTTAGTTTGATATAAGCAGAATTTGAAGATCATTTTGAGGTCTGGAATTGCACAGAAAATTTCCCTTGAGTCCAGATTTAGCTTTTTGCAACTTGAGGCTTCTTGCCATTGAAAGGGTGATTTCAGAATATTAAAGGAAGAAGTGCAAGGCAGCTGATGTCAATCCCAGAAGAAGACTTTTACAGGCTGTTTTGAATAGTTGAAAGGATGCAGGGTTAAGTATGCAAGATCCTCAGGGAAATACTTATAGAAAACTGAAGCACCATTGCCTTAAAGAGGCTTTTTTTCTTCATTAATATTAAATGACTGGACACTTCCTGAACAATCCTTGCACATATGTACATACATACAGATAGTCTAGAAAGCTTTGCAGCTTTACATACAAAAGATGTTGTGGAAAAAAGCATTTTTCTCCTCTTATTTATATAGAAAGTTTTTCAGTCTTAAGGCATTTTAGGTGTTACAAGGTAAATTTTATCTAAAGGTCTTACATACAGAATATTTTTGTTTCTGTTTATTGATTTATTTCATTTGTGTAATACAAATCAATTATTTACTAATGAGTCACTTGGCCAAGATAGTGTAAATAGAACAAACAATTTAGAAAAGTTGGGGCTGCTGCAGGAATTGAACCTGAGAGCAATAAGGTAGCTGTTTCAATGAAGTGTTACTCTTAACCATCAAGCTAAACAGCCTGGCCCTAATAACCACTTCATCTCCTTGACTCTCATTTTGTTCATTCACAGCTCATGTCTACACTGTTGTTTCTAATGCAGACAATTATATTTGCTTCCCGTAGCAATGACTCGGGTCATTTCAAATAGATTTTCAAATAATATAATGCATTCATAAATATTCTGTCCGATTGTGATAAATATGTATATGGCTATATATATATATATATATATATATATATATATATATATATTTATTATTGTGTCATCCACAGACAGCTGTTTTGATGTATTACATCTCTTCAGTGTGGCTATAGACTTTATCCCATCTAGTACCGCAAATTGAAACCCTCACATTGTACCCGGAGGCTGATATCCTACCTCTGGACTACAGAACTGGGTGGTCAGTAAGGCTGAATTTAAGCAATATATTCATTTTACGCAGAAACTCCTCATCCACCAGAGTGCTCTATTCCTATGGAAGAGCATTGCGTAATATTACAATGGTTGAATTACCTCACTTAAAGAGTGCTCAACCCTGAATATATATATATATATATATATATGTATGTATATATAAGTATATATATATATATATATATTCTGGAAAGCTTTACAGCTTTATACACTAAAGATGCTGCTGAAAGAAATTTCTTCAATTAATTTAGTAAGTTTATCAGTCTTAAGGCATTAGAGATGTTACTACCGAAATTTTAACTAAAAAATCTGACAGACAGAAATTATTTTCTTTCTATCATTTCATTAATGTAATGCAAATCAATTATTCAATAATAAGTGTTCGTCAAAAGACATTCAAAAGGATTTATTTTCATTCTTTTCACAGAATTTGATCTTATAAGAGGAATTTTCTTGTAGGTATCATCACTTGTTTACCATGAAATATATACATATATATATGCATACATGTTTGCATTGTGGATGTGAAGTGATCTGACAGAACGCAAATGAAAACGACAATTTGATGGTGAAAATAAAAACTTAAGAGACAGGTGTTACATCTCAAAATTTTTCATTATTCTGTGGACTTATTTTGATGCATTTTGATGGAGGTCAGCCATCATCTTCAGAGAAAAATATTGAGTGATGGTTCACACAGAGAGGAATTTTTTCGCTGTTTACGTGTTTGATGCTGAAGAAGAGAATGTGGATATTTCTGTGTTGTTTGTTTGTTTAATGGGAGGGTGAGGAGAGGTGTTTGTATTTGCGTAAATATGGGTAACGTTTGGTTTGAAATGAGATGGGTTTGCGAGAGGTGGGGTCAGGGGATATTGTTTTCTGTCTCTGTGGGTGTTTGGCTTGTCTTAGATAAGAAAGGCTGTGAAGGACTAAGATGGTCATTCTCAGGAAAGTGGGTTTATTATTTTTTTTATTATTGAATGGAAAGGTGGTGTCTAGCATTTTATAGATAGGGGTTGGTATATGTTGGGCAGGATGGAAATAGGTGTGTTGTTTTTGTTTAATCTATTTGGTTGATGATGGGTAAGACTTCTTTTACTTCTACTCAAAGAGTTGGTGTATGTGAGCTTATGCCGTTTCTTTTTAATTGACAGCCGCAACGCTGCTGGGGTGCTGTGTTGATATAACTGTTTTGTTTTTAAAATCCCCAAAACAGTTGCATGGTAAACAACCGATGATACCAACAAGAAAATTTATACACTGTACAATAATACCAAAGTATATGTAAAACAGGGAAATATACACTAAAGACAATTACATAGATTATATTAAAAGATATAAGAAGGAAAGTGACTGGAGTGACAAAAAAACTTTTGAAATTTTTTAATGTTTATAGTTTGAAGCTATAAAGCTTTCTTCACAATATATATATATATATATATATATATATATATATGATAACTAATGGATATTAGTATCCGACAATGTGAACTAAAGTAGTAGGCAAAGCAGCAGTAGTGATCGGAAATAAAGAAAATGCGCCCTGGATAGGATCATAACTGTCGTATAGCTCACTACCGTAAATTTAGGTTCAAGCAAAATCTAGTTCCTAAAACTGTCTTTCCTTATTCATATATATATATATGTATATATATATATATACATCTATCAAACCTGCAACCAATAGGTTGCTGCTTCAATGTAGCTTTAACGTAGCATCACTCTTTCCATTGAGCCGAACAATCCGGCAGAAAGGCGTTTTCATCTTGTTCATTCACTGCCCATACCAATACATAATCCAACAAAATAATTATGAATGCATTATTTTATTGAATTGACCTCCTATTATTGCACAGAGAATGAGTCACTTGGCCTAGATAGCATAAATAGAATAGACATATATATATATATGTATGTATTCAAGAAATCTTAAAAGAGAATACAGCTTTATATATGTATATATATGTATAAATCTATATTCTCTTGTAAGATACTAATCTATGTATATTTAGTATGAAGTCATTACAAATAGTCAGTGCCATAAGTTCAAGTGAACTTTAAATCTCCTTTCTGTGTCCATTGACTTTGCTAATTACCTGATGTTAATCAAACGTTCTCTTTATTGGAATCCAGCCAGGTTCAACAAGCAACGAAGAAACAAGGCATCTGAGCCAGGAAATGGTCGGATTCTAAACATCATTTTGGTCTTAGGTGGCTGGATGCTATGGATTCCATCCACTGCTGACCACAAGAATTCAGCGGATATTTCACTTGTCCACTTTAGAGAACTTCCTGAGACACTGAAGCAATGAAAGTTATTGGGAAACATTCAGATTTAGTTGACTTTGTTCTGTCAAAAGGAGGTGGGCGTTAGCCAAGCGGATAACCGAACGGACTTGGCGAACTAAGTTCAAACTTCGACTGAGACAGTTTGTGTTCACTTAGCATGAAATCATTTTGGAAAGGCATGAATCCATCTCTCTCCCAAGCTGTGGGTGGAATAGTGCAGGGTGAAATGAGTGATACCTCTTCAAGTGTTCATTGCATCTAAGTCTATTTCACATATTGCAAAAGTAGTAATGTGATATGTTGAGCCCAATCAGGAACAGCTGTAGCCATATCCAGCATAAGGGATCTGCTTACTGTTCAGTCAAAGTCTATGTGGAGGGAGGTGTGGGTGGCATGATGGCTGATGGCATGGAAAATTGAATTGACAAACTGAGATCAAACTCTAGTTTGAATGCTCTAGGCATGAATTAACTTTTCCTGAGTTATGGGTAAATAGCAGGGCAGTTGGTGTTTTTCAGTAAGTCAGTAAGTCAGTAAGCCAATTGTTCCAAACAATTATTAAGTGTCCATAGATCGTTCGTGAAATGGCGACAAAATTTTTGTGTTGTGTGACGGGGGAACAATTAAGCCTAGCTGTTATAGTGGCAAAAGTAAGGTCTTTGGATTATTGTCCAGAAAAAGCTACATGATCTATGGGCCAGATATACTCAGAATTCTTAGTTTTTTATCAACGAAGTTGAGCTCTTAAAATTGGTGTCACTCATTTCTTCATGTTTTAGTGAGTTGGAATATAATCAAGGTATAAATAAGTAACCCAATAGAAAATGGACTTGGAAGAGCCTTTATCATGAAACCAAGAACAAAATTAATGACATCTTAGCAGACAAGAGCAACATTGTCAAAGAATTTCAGTTCCTAAACTAAGTCAATGTAGGGATTAAGCACGGAATGGTAAGATGCGAAATTCAAAATAACACCAAGATAGAACAGGAAAATGTTCCATACCAAAGTGCAACCACTAAATATACTGAAAGAACTTACCTGACCCTTAAAGCTCAAACTGAAAAACTGCTTTGAACTCCTCACCTAACCAGAAGAGAATGATGCAAACATCAATGAGTTTAACAACAAGAGAAGAATCTCGTGATAGAAAGTGTCAATATATTTAATACAGAGAGAAATCTCATAGAAAAATGCACAAATAATAAGATTGAAGCATCTAAAACTAAATAAAACCATCTAAAATAAATGAAGACATGATAAAAAAAGATACATGACAATAGTCATTGGAGCAGTTTTCTGAAAAGTTTGGCTCTCTCAAAACTATTAGCAAAACTCTTAATGCAGGAAGAAAAAACCCCTGTGTACTTAAGAAAATAGAAACCTAACAATAAGCGTGCCCAGGAATTCTACAACAACCGATTTCTCCAAACAAGCAATGCAGAAAATGAATAAGATACACCATTCACAAGCAACCGAATCGAAAATCTCCCAGAAGTCATAGCGTTGGATGTATAGCAAGGCATCAAACAAACTGAGGAAGTAAAGGCCCCTGGACCAGATAACATCAGCATCAGCCCACTCAAAAAGCTGGTGAAGTCATGACTAGGAAACTATTCAATTCATGCCTCAAACAGTAAAGTCCCAGTAGATTGGAACACTGCAAACATAATGCTTTTATATAAAAGAGAGAAACCGAGAAATCTCTACTACAACAGATGAATGAACCTACTCAACAGCATCTACAAACTTTTTACCTAAGTGATCACCAACCAAATTACCAAAGTACTAGATAAAAACCAACTATGGGAATAAGCTGGCTTTAGAAGAAGCAACTCAACCATTGGTCACCTCAATTTAGTAAATCAACAAATAGATAACAGCAGAATATAAAATTCCACTTACTATAGCATTTGTTTCAAGAAGGCCTTTGACTCAGTCAGAATCCCCAAGGTTATTGATGCTATCATTCAACAAGGTGTAAACCTAATATACGTCAGATCATTGCAACATATCTACTGACACAGCAGTTCTTTCAACATGCTACATAAGGACTCAGACTGCTTCCAACTCAAAGGAAGGGTAAGATAAGGAGATACCAGCTCACCCAAACTCTTCACAGCCTGCCTTGAGATGATCATCCGGAACCTACCCTGGGAAAATAAAGGGATCAAGATAGACATTGAATACCTAATCAACTTTAGATTTGCAGACAACACCGTCCCTTTTGCTTAGAACCCTCATGACCCCTAGATGATGCTGAACGGAAGAAAGCAAGAAAGTTGGTTTCCACATAAACTTTATTCAAACAAATATCATGTACAATGAATACGTTGAAGACAAAGACACTACAATCAAAATTAAAGACCCAGAATTGGAGAAAGAATGAATCTCTATGAAATGATTAAAGGAGGATGAAATTAAGTGAAGAATCATGTTAGGTTAGCAAGCCTTTGGCTGGGCAAGCTCAACCTTCAAGAATTAGAAATTTTGCTGGTACTAAAAAGAAGGGTATACAACCAATGCATCCTCCTGATGGTCACCTATGGAGCAGAAACATGGAACTTGACCAAAAGACTGACTCGCAGACTGAGAAGCATGCTGTGTGCACATGAGAGAATCATGCTCAAACTCACATGGATAGATCATAAGACAGCACAATACATTAGGGAAAAAACAGGATTCCGAGACATCATAGAATCTATTTAAAAACTCAAATGGCAATGGGCTGGTCATGTTCCAAGAATGACAGACAATTGTAGGACCTCATGACTCATAACATGGATTCCCAGAAATCAGATAAGAAACCAAGGTTAACAGAATATAAGATGGTGTGACAAAGTAAACAAGTTCAGAAAATACTGGCTCTGTGATGTTCCTGATAAAGAGGTGTAGTGAATTTTAGGAAAGGTCTATGTCCAATGATGAATGATAAAAAGCTGCTGCTGATGATGATCCCAAAGACTTTGGGCAATGCTTCTATTTCAGTAAATGAAATTACCTTTCTTTTTATGTTTATGTGAGAAGCAGCCTATATACATGAGAATTACATGTATAGACCCCTTGATACATTGAAATATATATTATATTTCATGCACATATATATATATACATATATGTGTGTTTGTAGGGCATTGGTCTACTATAAGCTACCATGCAATGCTCTTCCAACTCTGGAATCGATCATTGTGGTAGATTGGGAAGTAAATATATTGTTTTATTCGGTCCACCTGACCATCTAGTTCTGTGTTGGGTAGGGGTAGAGCATCAGTCTCTGGGTCTGAAATCAAGGTTTTGACCCTTCCTAGTGGTACTGGAAGGGATACTGGATAGTCTATAGCCACAATGATGAGTTATAATACAATGAAATAGCTGTCTATAGATGACACAATATTTATTTGTTATACATATATATGTACATATATATATGTGTGTGTGTGTATATATATAAATATAAGTGCAGAGATTTTGCATAAGTAAATACAATGTATATTAGTCTGTGGGACAAAAATCACTGAAGAAAATTACATGAATTATATCAACAGATATTGGGAAATAAGTGACTGAAGTGACACCAAAAAATGTTGTAAAAAAGTTTTTCAATGTATCTAGTGTTAAGAGCTGTAAAGTTTTCTAGACTATATAAAGTAAACATAAAAAAAAAAACTAGGGAAAAGATTTCTACACAGTATTTCAATGTCTAAGACATCTCATCAGAAGAATGGATTGATCTCCCCCGGGGAAAATAAGATTGAAATACTCTCTGAAATATCTTAAAACTCAGTTATAAACAGTCCACAAGCACTCTTACTGATGATTTTTGAAAGTTTATCACTGCCAACAAAATTATATAACTGTTTACCCCTGGAGAAACACACTTCCGGTTACTAATTCCGATTATGTACATATATATATATATATATATATATATATATATATATATATATATATATATATGTACGTATATAAAAATATACATATATATATATATATATATACATATATATATGTATATATATATATATGTATATATATATATATATATATATATATATATATATATATATATATGTATATGTATATATATATATATATATATATATGTACATACATAAAAATATATACATATATATATATTTAAAAATATATATATATATATAAAAATATATAAATATATATATATACACATATATATGTATATATACATATATATCTATATTTCTATATATACATACATATATATATATATATATATATATATATATGTGTGTAGAGAGTGAGAGATATGATTATTTTATTTTATAGATCACTATAATCGGCTGATACCTCTATGCATCAACCATTTTTCATGTCTATGAGCAAAAAAAAATATGTATACACATACACACACACTCATATATATATATATATATATATATATAGAGAGAGAGAGAAAGAGAGAGAGAGAGAGAGAGTGAAATGACAGATGAAATTATTTAGTTCTTACACATGAAATGTAATTTTTTTCACATCATAGAGAATAATTCTAGAGATCTATATTTTTTGCCGATTCAATGTAAATATAGATATGATACATTGTTATCGGAGATTTTTGAGCCATGAACACCAAGGGTATCTAAGTGGAAAACATCATCCTCTATGACGTGAAAAAAATGATTTCATGAGTAACGACCTAATAAGTGATATTGACCCGTGCTATTGACAAAGAATAATATTGATCAATCAATTATAACTGACAGGACATTTCAAATGGGAAAATGGTTTGGTAAATTTGTTTTCACATATCAGAAAGTTTCTTTCACCTGTTTAAACCTTGGTTTGTACACTTTGCAACATTGACCCGAACTCACGAGAAATACAGCCATCAGTTAAGCAAACATGGACATTTGGCAGAAACAATGGGAATAAATATCTTTTTAAATATCTTGCTCAACCAAGAGCATAGCTGGGGGAGGGGATGCTATTAGAAACTGTCAACCAAAACTGTCACTAAAAACTGTCAATGTAGGTTTCTTCAGTTTTTAAGTTGGTCTGTCTGTCTGCCGAGCTGGCTCAGTACGTATGTTTTCATGTATCGTGGATAGAGGCTTCATCAATGGCGCTAGAGTGCTGAATTTTCCATTATTTACTTCTTATTAGGTCTTATATATTTTTTGTTTTTCGATATTTGCTCTCTAAATGGGTTTTTAATAGGGGTTCCATTTGTAATGTAAGTTCATGCTAAATTGGTCCTTTAGTTTGTGTTCAATAGCATTCATGCTTGTTTTTTTATTTTAGAATTGAGACTTTTAGTGATCACCGCCTAACAAAAGGAGATAGAAATAACTCTTTCATTGATCACCTTATTCTCCTATTTAGTTGATTGATTATCCTCTACACAGCATGCTGCCAAAAAGCATTGGTCACATGATGGTTTCTATCTAGCTGAAACATGTTCCCTAGATGTTGAAGACATCCCTCCGCACCCGTGAAGCCAAGATCACCAGACCCTCAAATCTCTACCTCCACCACAGGCCTGGTAGTGCACTTTGCTATATGGATTCGATCCGCCGAGAAATGCAGCCACCAGTTGATCAAACATGGACATTTATTGGAAACGGACATGTATACATATATATATATATATATATATATATATATATATATATATATATATATATATATATGTTCTTCAAATATCTTGCTTAACTACAGCCTTGAGTAAATATTGATAATTTCTTGGGTGTTTATTACTCCTAAAGGCAAGGGGAAAATGAAGGGGGCTTTTCAGAGAGTAATATATATTAATGAAAACCAAAGGAAAGTCAAATGTATTGCCCAGTGAAAGTGATTTGAAATCTACTAGGTCAGTCCGATGCTGCCAAACGTGGAATGAAAAAAATTTTATTGACATAGATAAATTTTTTTGTCCCTGATTTCACAAAGAAATGACAAAATGGTAAGCTTTAATTAATATATTTCTCCATGAAATATTTTGTGAATTACAATAGAATAAAAATGGTAATCTGCTGCTCAAAGATTCCTTTAGGCATCAGATAAGATTTTTTTTCAAAGATTAACACCAATCTGGGCATATGCTCTCAAAATGGTTTCCCACACCAACTTTAAAGACCATAACTGACAGGTCAGAAGCAAGAACATCCACTACCATCTTTCCTGGGGGCGGCAAAATAATATTCTTTGGGGTAAGGGGCCAAAGGTTGTATCTATGATATAACTTAGAGGCAGTCCTGTAACCTGCAAATACTAATCATATAGTCTTCTTAAATGAGAACATAAAGTTAGGCTTATATAAAACAATGGAACTGTACCATTCTCCCTTTTTGACTATAAGATTCCAATTTTCAAACCCTCTTGCCCTCGGTCAGAAGTCCTGATCCAGGGATGGGTGGATCAGGGTCTGCGATTGCCCGTTCCACTCACAACCTCTCAACTAATACTCATGGACAGAACAGAAATCTGAAAGTAAGATTAATTTCTCAATAACAAAATTTGCTAAAGATATTTACTAAGATTAGATTTAGTAACATTATTTGAAACAGTCAATCAAAATCGTCACCAAAACAGTCAACATAGGTTTCTTCAGTCTTTAAGTGATTCACTAGTGGAGCTAGAGAGCTTAAAATATTAATATACTCCTCTTTATGTCCAGAAAGAAAACAGGAGTCTGAGATATCAAATCCATTAGAAAACTCAAATAGCAATGGACTGGATATGTTGCAAGAATATCAGACAACCGCTCGAATACCAAAAGATCACATGTAAAACTGTGGTGAGCAGAATATAATATGGAAATAAACTAAATAAGTTCAGAATGTATGGTCTCACGACGCCCATAATAGAGAGTTTTTTTCTAACCGCCCCCCAAAATGTTTTCTTTAATCTCCCCTCAAAATGGAGTTCAATTTACAATACAAATTTATGCTAAATGTGTCCCTTAGTATGTGTTAGCAGTGTTCAGACTAGCTTTTTCCTGAATTTTTTTATTGATCACTGCCCAACAAAAGGTGAGATATGTAATTTATTCATTGAACCCCCTTTTATATCAATTTTCTAATTGATCACCCCAAAGAGAGCATGCTACCATGTGATGGTTTCTTATGAGTGACTAAGCAGACCTGTCTTGATTCGATTTGATTTTTTGATGAAGCAATTCAACCAGAACAAATTTTTTGATAAGAATTTCTTACATCTTAATTACTGATTCTTTTCATTGCAACTATTCAGTCTATGGTTGTTAGTTAATTAGTTAGTTAATTAACAGTGTAGATCAGAAATTAACATACATAAAAATCAATGATAAATGTTGTACTGGATGATTGGGAAGTTTGGATGATAGGTCTACATGGTTAAAGCTTCTGTTGGCTGTGGGGTTCTCATAGCTCAGGTGGCAGAGCAGCTGGTGTTTATAATCAGGCCACACAATGCAAGGAATATATACGTATCCTTTGTTGGAAAAAATCACTCATGGTTAAGCATTGCAAATGGCACTGGAAATTGCTTTCCTTTCAAGTTGGAGCTTTTTAATGACATTGTGCTAACAAAAATCCCAATGTGTTGTTTTTGCTGAGTTAGAGTGACAAACCCACAAGCAGAAATTAGATCATAATAATATTGATTTCTTCCCATTTTATTCATTTTCCTTCTGTCATTCATTCACTCTGAATTCATTCTTTGTTATACACCTCTGTCTTTTAGGTTACTTAGACATATTCTAGCATCTTATTTCCTTCCTCCTTTTCTTCTTTCTTTTTCTCATTTCTTCTTTATTCCTTCCTTCTCACTTACTTACATATATTCTTCTTTCATTCTTTCCTTCCTTATTTTTTTCCTTCTTTATTCCTCCCCTCTTTTCTCTCGCTTATCTAAACTGAAATTCTAGCCTCTTCTTTCCTTCCTCTTCTTTCTCATATTCTTTCTTCTTTTATTCTTTGCTTTCTCCTTTTCTCACTTCTTTACTATTCTATCCTCCTTCCTTCTAGCTAACTCATATACTAATTTCTTTTCTCTTTCTTTTTTTCTCATCCCTCTTTTATGCCTTCTTTTTGCCTACTTAGACATATTTTTCTCCCTTTATTCTGCTTTCCTTCTTTTTTTTCATTTCTCTTTCATTCCTTTCTCCTTCCATGTAGCTTACTAATTCATTTTCTGACTTCTTCTTTCCTTTGTTCTTCCTTGTCCCTTCTTAATTCCTTCCACCTTTCTCCTAGCTTACTTGGAAATTTTTTTTTTCATTCTTCTTTTTCACTCTTATCTTCTTTTTCCTTCGTTATTCCTCACCTTTTTCTTCTATCTTATTTGACTATTATTCAAGCTTCTTCTTTCATTCCTCATCCCCTCTTTCTTTGTCTTCTTCTTCTTTATTCTTTTCTCCTTCCTTCTAACTTACTCATTTTCTAACTTCTTTCCTTCTTTCTTTTTCGTTCCTCCTTTATTTGTTCCTCCTCCTTTTTCAACTTACTTGCACATATTCTTTCTTCTTTCATTCTTCTTTCGTCCTTTCTTTTTCTCATTTCGTCTTTATTCCTTTATCCTTCCTTGTAGCTTAATTGGACATAGTTGTTTTTTTTTTCATTTTTCTTTTCTTCCTATTTTCTTTTTCCTTCTTTATTCCTCTACTCTTTCTTTTAACTTATTTAAACTATTATTCTAACTTCTTCTTTCAGTCTTCTTTCATTTCTTCTTTCTCATATTCCTCCTTTATTCCATCCCTCTTCCTTCTTGCTTACTTAGACATAAACTTGTTTCTTCTCTCCTTTTTCTTCTCTACCTTCTTTTTCTGGTTCGGTCTTTATTCCTTCCTTCAAGCTCATATTCTTTCATTTTTCTCTCCTACCTTATTTCTTTCCCTTCTGTATTCCTCGTGTCTTTCTCCTTGCTCACTTATACATATTCTTGCTTCTTTGTTTATTCTTCCTTTTTCTCGTTTTTTCTTCACTCCTTCCTCTTAGTTTACTTAGATTGTAGTTTCTTCTTCCATTCTTTATTCTTTTTTTCCTTCCCACTTTCTTTTACTTAGACGTAATCTAGCTTATTCTTTCATTCTTCTTTCCACCCTTGTTTTTATCATTCCTTCCTTATCCCATCTTCTTTCTTTGTAGCTTTCATTCTTCTTCAGGCATTCATTCAGTTGATTCCTTTTTTTTTTATTCCTTCCCTCATTCTTCTAGCTTACTTAAACTCATTTTCCAGCTTCTTCTTACATTATTCTCTCCTTCCTGCTCTTTCTCATGCTTTCTTTCACTCTTTTTTTCCCTAATTCTTTCCTATTGCCAACTCAAAAAGCAATAAAGACTTATTGATTTACAAATTTCCAACCATGATGCCATCTGATTAGGTTACTCATGAATTGATAAACCGAGTTGCTTACATTAATCGGGTTTCAATAAAGCTACCTGTTATTAGATACAAGCATTAAAAAATAAAAGAAAACATTGAATCTTCTAAAAAGAGGAAGATAACTACCTATTCATTGTACTCGAGAAAATAATCATTGTGTTCAAAATACACCGTAGATTCCTTTTTTTTTTGCTTTCATTTTCTCTCACGGAACAAAGCAGCTTAAAAAGCAAGGGATTTAAAAAATATACAAAGCTCTGATCATAGGTAATTGCTAAGCTTTGTTTAGTCTGGTACAAGGTCATCCAGTAGAGATCGAGCTCACATTATCAAGTTGTAATGTCATGAACCGCTTGATGATAACCCTGATTGACAGTGGAACTCTTCTATGAAGAACTAAAGAATTATGGAGCTCTTCTGTGAAAAGAATTAAAAAAGAATTCTTAATTTACCTAAAGATAGAAGGAAGGTAACTTTGATCTATACTTATTGTCCAAATTTCTTAAATGAATTAAAGAGTTAATACTCAGCAAGGCTAGTTTGAGGATCATCTCTCTAAGGCAATTCATTAAAGTTATTCACTTTGCTTAGGCTTGCACAAGACAAAAGATGCAAAACGCACAGTGAGGATCAAACTCACTACAGGAATGATGATCTGAAAGACTATTTAGCAAACAATTGTTCTTCTCTGGGGTGACCTGGTATTTTTTACACTTAGTTTGTCTGGCACAAGGCGTCAGATGTGGTAAACCTTTGGAGGATCAATATCATTGTAGTAATAGGCTGAAAGATTAGGTTCTTAACCATTGTTAAAATAGACATCAATGAATTCAAGTCTTTGATTAATGAAACACTTCAAACTGCTTGTAATTGACTATGGAATAGCATGAAAAATAGTCAAACTCCTCTGTGAATTGAGTAAAAAAATAAAAAAAATGAACAAATGGTCAAAAGGGGGAAAATTCTAATCAGGATTTAATCCCTTTGAAATTGACCATTTATTTTCTGAGTATGAATTTAAGAGTTAAATTAGTCTGACATGATGCCAAAAGTATAGAGCATCCAAGGTGGATTGAATTCACTAAAGTAGTTTTGGTCTGTGAAATTAGCTTGATAACCTTGTCTGGCTCAAGATTATCCAACAGAGACTGAATTCACAATATCAATACTCTGTAAAACGAGCTATCTGGCAATTTCTTTGAGTAAATTTGAAAAAGTTATTCACTAAGTTTGATCTAGTACAAGACCAGAAGTGCAGGAAACCAAACAGGTATTTACTAAGGTTAGTCATACATAACACAACAGATTTGGAGCATTCATCATCATCATCATCATCAGTCTTTTAGCGTCCGTCGTTGGACATAGACCTTCCCCAGGATTTGCCACACTTCTCTATCATGGGCGTCACGGAGCCAGTACTTCCTGAACCTGTCTAGTTCATCTCTCCATCTAATATTTTGCCGGCCTCGGTTGCGCATATGGTCTCGGGGAATCCATGTTGTGAGTCGTGATGTCCATCGATTGTCAGCCATTCTTGCAACATGGCCAGCCCACCGCCATTTGAGATTTTTTATGGCTTCTATGATGTCTCTAACTCTTGTCTTTTCCCGGATGTGTTGTGCTGTTTTGTGGTCTCTCCATGTGAGGCCCAGCATTATTCTTTCATGTGCACGTTGCATGGTTCTCAGCTTACGGGTCTGTTTCTTGGTTAAGTTCCATGTTTCAGCTCCATAAGTGACTATTGGGAGGATGCATTGGTTATACACCCTTCTCTTTAGGATTAATGGGATCTTATTATTTTTGAAGGTTGAGCTAGCTCTGCCAAAGGCTTGCCATCCTAGTGTGATTCTTCGCTTGATTTCTTCTTCTTTTGAGGGTCTCATGGAGATTCGTTGCCCTAGGTAGATGTAGTGGTCTACTTTCTCGAGTTCTGTGTCCTCGATTTCGATCTTAGTGTTCTTATCTCCAATGTGGTTGTTGCACATGATCTTCGTCTTGCTGAAGTTCATGTGCAGGCCGACTCTCTTGCTCTCCTCATTTAGTTCATCTATCATTAGTTGGAGGTCGTGTAGGTTCTCTGCAAAAAGGGCTATGTCGTCTGCGAATCTGAGGTTGCTCAGATACTCGCCGTCTATTTTAATTCCTTTACTCTCAGTCAGCATTAAACCCATGACAATGGTCTCTGAGATGAGCCAACGGACTGCTTTTCCATGGCAAGACATCCAATATTTTTGATGAATAGAATTTTCTGTTTCCAAATCCAAGCAAACATGGGTTATGACCTGCTGACCAATTTTTCCTATCTTGCCTAAAACATATCACAAATATCATGAATCCTACAAAGTTACAAAATAACAATCTAGGAGTTGCTATAAAAAGCAACTGGAAAGAGATGAAAGAAAGATTACTCTGAATACATGCAGGTAAGCTGAAGTTACTAACTGGAAAAAAGATGAAAAAAAACGCACACAACTTATCTACTGAACCTTGCTCTAACTCAGCACGTACGTATCATGTAGATGACATAATGAAAAGATGCCAATGTTCACTCTGAGCTGCGTGGCTGCACACAAAAAAAAAATCGTACAATGCTCTAAAATTTAAATGTCACGCATTATTTAGAAACTGATTATAATGAATAGATAATAAAGAAAAATCGAACATTGAATGAATTATTTCTTTATAAAATACACTTTTTGTTAAAAGTATCCAACTTTGTTTCATTAACTTTAACCAAAATATCAATGATCGTCTCGGAAGTTTCTCAAAGGCTTTCTGGTTTTGCATGAGGACATGAAAACATTTTGGGCAAAATCAAACAATAAAGGAATAAGACAAGGCGATACCGGCACACCCAAACTCTTCACAACCTGTCTCGAGATGATCTTTTGAAATCTAGACTTGGAAAATGAAACAATCAAAATAGACGGCGAATATCTGAGCAACCTCAGATTTGCAGACGACATCATCCTTTTTGCAGAGTACCTACACAACCTCAAACTAATGTTGGATGAACTGAATAAATAAATAAATACAGTTGGCTTACACATGAACGTCAGCAAAACTAAGATTAACTAACACATATAAGTCGTTAGTAGAGTTCAAAGATTGATTAAAATTGACCAACAATTTCTGCAATGAGGACTTTTTCGTAATCCTCTTGTTTTCCTGCTCATTGCTCATCAACCCGTTAGAAATTTTCAACATAAGTTTCTCCAGTTTTTAAGCTTGTCTAGCTGGCTATGTGATTTTGACCAACCGGTTACCCCAAGTAAAACATCATACGTGCCAACAAATTATAAGAGGGAGGTTTAGAGCGATATGAATTATACAGTACACTGGTCACCAATGCGGGTGCCAACATATCCAAAAGATTTGTGAGAAAAAGGTTTTCTGAGTTAGTGAAGAAAAAGAAGTTCTGACAGGGTTTGTCATTAAAGTTTGACAGAAAATCTTGATCAAAACTGTTAATATAAGGTAAAACCTATTGATATTACATAAAACATCTTGATTTTGTCAAATTTTTTCAGACTTTCAAAAATTTCCCGACTCTTATTCTTTGATTGATTCAGAAGGATTCTCCTTTATTCTTTTTTTTTCTTTTATGAAATGGTATAGATTTTTTGAAAAAGAAAAATCGTATAATGTGGACCTATATGTTCATTCTATTGTCAAGTTCAAGGATTCTTTTGAATACAACGATATTTTTGACTTCTTCAAATTCATTCTGGGGTGAAGTATAGCAACATCATTATTAATTTTGATAAGATTTTTCAACCTTCATACTAACTTTCAGTTGCTTTTTATCACAATTTTGAACCTGACCGTAATTCTACGACAAGGATTAAACAGTGCAATCATACAGTCTTTGTAAGAGGTCGAGTGTCCGAATCCCACTGGAGCCTTTATATTACTTCCATTTCCACAAAATTTAGATCATTTCTATTTCTGTAAGGATTTGATGGATTTTCTCATCGGCTCCATAGCTCAGTTGGTTAGAGCGCCAGTCTAGTAAACTGGAGGGCGAGGGTCCAAATCCCTCTGGAGCCTTTATATTACCATAGTTTATGCTAAATCGATCACTTAGTTCGTGTCTGGTAGCATTTATGCTTTTTTTTAAAATTTGGACTTATTTGTGATCACTGGCTAACAAGGTGAGAGAAATAACTTATTCATTGATAATCCATTTTCCACTCTTTTAAATGATCATCCCTAACACGGCATGCTGCCAAAAGACGTTGGTCATGTGATTGTTTTTATTGAATGACAAGTCAGACCTGTTCTTTTTATTGTTTATAAATATCTGTAGAACATTTGAATCAACTCGCATTAATTTCTTTTATGGAAAGAAATTTAAACAGTAATATGTATTTGCTCACACGAAATCTGTATGAACTCAGTTGCTACTCAAAGAATACCATGGAGGTGAAACATGAAACCCAACCAAGAGACAGGCCTGAAAACTGAGAAGCATGCAACACGCACATGAGAGAATCATGCCCAACCTCTCACGGAGAGATCACAAGACAGAACAGTATATAAGGAAGAAAACGGGAGTCAGAGACATCATAGAATCTATTAGAAAACTTAGATGGCAATGGGCAGGAAGACAACCAACGGACATCACGACTCACAACATGGATCCCCAGAGATCACATGCAAAACTGAGGCTGACAAAATAGAAGATGGAAAGATGAACTGGACAAATTTAGAAAATACTGGCTCTGCGACGCCCATGATAGAGAAATTTGGTGGATCCTAGGGAAGGTCTATATCAAAAAGACGATGATGATTCTGATTGTGAGGCCCATTTTGGATTCAAATAATCGGTAGGTTGAGGATTACCGTTTAGTATTTTTTTTTACTGGCTCCACAACGCCCATGATAGAGAATTGTGGCGGATCCCGGGGAAGTTCTATGTCCAACGACAGACATTAAAAGAATGATGATGTGCAAAAACGCATGTTCTTTCTTTCTCTGGTGTCTCAAGACACCAATAAAACTTATGATTTATTTGTTTTAACATGTTCTTGAGTTTTATTATTCCTTTCCCCTTTCGATATTTCACCGCTCCTATCTTTCTTAGATTGAGTGGGATGAGAAGCTTCTTTCTATCTACGAGAACTAAAATGCTGTATATCTTACAGCAATGAAATTCAACAAAGCTTGCGACGAACTTCTGCAACACTCTGTAAAAGATAAAATGGAAAAACAATTCTATGTTATTGCTGCTCTATTTCGAAGTAAAATAATGAGAACGCAGCTAATTTGGACACTGGAGTCACAAAATAGAAAATCCAAAAAAACATCTATTATTACTAACAAACCGATTGATTCTTTTATATACGAAAAAGGAATTTAGCAAACGCAAGATTAGAAAAAATAATCGCAACACTCTTTCCAAAATTTGCAGAAAACAAGTTCATGTTTTTCTCTTTTTTTTCTCCATTCTGCAAATCGAATCTTTATTCTCTCCAGGAAAAATATGTTCTTTTTTATTTGGGGAATTGGTTATCAATACAATTTGCTCTGTGATACATCAATGTCTCCACAAATCAATCAGAAACTGAGAGATCAATGCCTAATCTTTTATTAGAAACATACGGCACTGATTAGATCAAAACTGTTAACTCAGTGAACCAAACGTGGTTCCTATTTTCCATCCCTCGGAATAAAAAGTGAAAAAAAAATATATATCTATTTGACTCTTCTTAACAACATCTATGCTACAGAAAATGCCGGAGAACATTCTCCAAGATATTATAAAACTGCCACCTAAACTGTCAACAAAGAAGTCTTCAATTCTGAAGTTGGTTGGCTGTGTATGTATCATGTGCACAGGTTGCACCAATAGAGCTAGAGGGCTGAAAATCAAAATATTTACTCCTTATCATGTTTAGCTAAAAAAATTTTTTTTTGTTCTTTGGAAATTCCTCTGTCCCCTAAAATTTGAATTTGGGGTAAAATTCACCATGTAAATTTATGCTGAATTGCTCCCTTAATTTGTGTTTGGCTGTGTTCATGCTTGTTTTCTGAAAATGCAAGAGACTTTTTTATTACTAGAAGAATTTATTACTTGATCCCCCTTTTTTCCTATTTTATATTGATCATCCCCAAGACAGTTTCTATAGAGTGACAAACCAGACAAGTCTATCCATCTATCTCAGTCTATTCCCCTTCCCTCTGTCCCTCGCTATCTCTCTCTTCCTATCTACCAATCTATCTCAGTCTGTTCATATCTATCTATCTATCTATCTATCTATCTATCTATCTATCTATTGAGTAATTACTAAAAACTAGGACAAATCTAAGGGACCAATTCAGCATAAACTTACATTGCAAATTGATTCCTCCTAACACTAAAAACCACTTTTTCGTATGGGGATGATTTTCAAACAACAACAAAAAAAAACGCATGTCCTGGTTGACATAATTAACATTCTTTCACCGTCGTTGGACATGCACCATCCCCAGGATTCGACAGACGCCTCCATCATGGACGTCTCGGGGTCATAATTTTCTAAACTTGTCTAATTCATCTCTCTATCTTGTATTCTGCCGGCTTCGGTTACGCAGTGATCTCCGGGGATCCATGTTGTGAGTCATGATGTCCATCGGTTGTCTGCCATTTTTCTCAAATGACCACGCCATTGCCATTTGAGTTTTCTCATGGGGTGTCATCCCTCTAGTTCTATCAGTGCATCCTGTATGCATGCATACACACATAGCCAACTTGAAAACTGAAGAAACCTTTGTCGACAGTTTGATTGACGGTCTCTTGTATCCCTGTGTTTATTCATATTTTTCTAAAAACTTCGCTTGCGTATATGAAAAAGATTCCAGAAAATGTAATTTTAGGTGATTAGTTTTGGATTAATAATAAAGATAGTGTGATTTAAAAATATGAGAGGGCCCCTAAAATCCTAACTCTTTGCTTCGAATTCATGAAAATTACATTTTTCACCTGGGAAATTTGAAGCATTTCATGTGGAAATTTAGGTTTAGAAAAAGTCCTCTGTATCTGATATTTTATAATATGTACCTTAAATGATATTCTTCACATTGGATTTAAAGGCACCTAAAATTGTAGAGTCCCCAGTCTACTGCACACTGTGTCCATGTAATAAGACATCGCTCGGTGTTGTTGAATTCATACCATCATCAGAATATCATACAATTATCCCTTGATATTCGTGGGAGTTAAGTGCACCAGGACGCGCGAATACAAAAATCTGTAAATAATTTTTGCTGACCCCCCACCAAACTCTTTGCACACCCAAATCTGTAAATCTTGTACCATAAATAATAAGCGAACACTTTACCTTTCCAAATTCGTAAATGTATTGATGAAAAAATGAATACAGTCAAAAAAATTTAATTTTAAAACTTGGTTTCATTTTTTCTGGTGAAAGATCAATCAATTATGGTGAAATTGATATATTTTTTTAGTCAAAAATGTAAAAACAGCCTTTATCTGCCCACAAATACTCTGTGAGTTTTCTCCTTTTTCTCCTTTTTCTGATGATTAACTTTATGGTATTTTCTTGCAGTTATAACCAAAATTAAACTTTCAAAGAAGATATTCAATTATTGCCATACGTTTCAAAAAGATCGTTTAAAAATGCAGCGTAGATGCTAGTAAAAAAAAAATGCACTTAATTAACGAAAACCATACTTTAAAAAAAAACTACATTACAGTAATTATCGACAATTTTTTTCCCTTTTTTTCAACTACTATTTACATTCAACTTGATATTTTTGTTGCTTTTTTAACAATTTCATCTGGTCTGAAAAAAGTGGCAATAAAAAACAACAATTTTAAGATGAAGGTGATTAGTAACATAAAAATGGAAGAAGAAATTGTTAATAATGATTTATAATTCTTCATCTACTAATAAGTAAATAAATAATTTGTTTACTGCACAGTGAATTGGAAAGAAAATTTAATGTCTCAAATACCATTCGCGAGTGTAAACATTGAACAAATTTAAGTTTTCAATTGCAATAGGTTTTCTACCGAGTTAATATTGTCTACATAAATAAATTGATAACACAAATATTATTATGAAGTATTTATGATTCCCTAAACTTTTCATGTTTTGTTTATACTCAGTGTATGTTTCTAGGATGCGTTTTTTATCGTACGCTGCGAAATTCCGCCCGAATTTCCATTAAATTATTCAAGACTAAACCGTAAATTACCAAAACTATGAACAGAAAACTCGTAAATATCAACGGAAAACTGTTTATACGTAAATCCGAAGAACATTATAAAAGGCATCCTTCCTCAACCGCAGTTCTGCAGAAGCCTTGGTTTTTAAAAGAGATTGTTATAGGTTCTACAAAAGTTTTGCTTCATTGGAATATATCATCATCATCATTATCATCATCGGTCTTTTAACGTCCCTCGTTGGACAAAGACTCCCAAGGATCCCTACATTTTCTATCATGGACGTCGCAGAGCCAATATTTTCGAAATTTGTCTAGTTCATCTGTCCATCTTGTAATCTGTCGGCCTCGGTTCCGCATGTGAACTCTGGAGATCCATGACGTGTGTCGTGATGTCAATCGGTCGTCTGCCATTCTTGCAACATCACCAGCCCATCGCGATTTGGAAGTTTTCTGATGGATTCTATGATGTCTCTGATTCCCATTTTCTTCCTTATGTACTGTGCTGTCTTATGATCTCTCCATGTGAAGTTGGGCATGATCCTCTCATGTGCATGCTGCATGCTTCTCTGTTTGCAGATCTGTCTTTCAATTAGATTCCATGTTTCAGCTCCATAAGTGACTATCGGGATGATTTATTGGTTGTGTACTTATCTTTTTAGGATTATTGGGATCGTCTTGTTTTCGAAGGTTGAGCTTGCTCTGCCAAAGGCTTGCCATCCTAAATTGATTCTTAGCTTGATTTCTTTTTCTTTTGTGGGTTTCATGAAGATTTGTCGTCCTAGGTATGCATCTTCGATTTTGACAGTTATGTTCTTATTCTCGATGTGATTGTGGCTCATGACCTCCGTCTTACTGAAATTCATGTATAGGCCGACTTTTTTGCTTTCTTCGTTTAGGTCATCTAGCATTAGTTGGAGGTCGTGTGGGTTTCTTTGCAAAAAGGACGATGTCGTCTGCAAATCTGAGGTTGCTCAGATATTCGCGGTCTATTTTGATTCCTCTATTTTCCCCAATCCAGGTTTTGGAAGATCATTCCGAGGCTGGCTATGAAAAGTTTGGGTGAGCTCATCTTGCCTTACTCTTTTTTGGAGCTTGAATGGTTCAGAGTCTTCTAGTAGCCTGATAAAGGAGTTGCTGAGATTGTATGTTTTGCAGTCCTATGACGTATACAAGGTCTACACCTTGTAGAGTAATGGCCTTCACGATCATGGGAATCTTTACAGAGTCGAATTCCTTCTTGATATAACGTGTATATATTAGTCCAGACTGTATCTTTAGATATTTCGCTTTGTATTAAATCAGTTATTTTTTTAACTTTGTCATATGTAAATGAAGAAGGAATTACAACTATTTCATATAGGAAAACTTTCAAGCCTTTCCAGTCTTAAAAAAGGTTGATGAAAATATGTTAGGCTGAGTCATTGAAGATTGGGGTTGTGGAAGGTGCAGGCGACTGGGCTGTTGGTGAGATAGAGTGTGACCACAGTTCCTATAAAGGCTTGATCCAAAACAAAAAGCTATTTTCGCTTTTCGCCTTTCTCCGTATCAGAATAAAAGTGGCTGAGAGTGAACTTTTCAAAGGCAAGAGATATCTGTAATGATGAGTGACATATACTATCCTCTGGAAAGAAAATATGTTCGAGTCATATGTCAAATGATAAGCACACCATGGTTGCAAAGTAGATTTTGTTAAGTAACACAGACATATGTTTTTCCGCTCGTCTTCTGGGCACCTATGGGCGGTGGCTACAGATGAAGTTGGTAAATAAAACAGGACAAAAAAGAAAGTCAAAAAATCAGAGAACTAACAGCAAAATGACTTAAATTGTTCGCTCTATCTTAAAGGATACTTTCCATTCTGTTTTCGTTGCACTTTCTTGTACGACTATTTACTTTTATTTATTTTTTTTTTACTTCTGCAAGAAATACTAATTGATGGAGCAAATAACTAACATGTCTGGACATGTGAGATTTTCACTGTCGAAAAGGATTATGGCTTATGTGGGTAAATGTCTTCTAGCTTGGTTATGGAACCATCCACGGCTGACCACTTTTGTTGAAATGCAAATGATTGGGGATTTAAAATGTCAATCCTAAAATAGGAAGAGATGTATCATGTGATCAGATGGGATTTTTTTTGGCTCTTCTGTTGTTATTTTTTTGTTTTGATTTTTGTTTTTGTTTTTGAATTTATGGTATTTTGGATGTTTGAAGAGACGAATCGTTGAGAATCTTCCTTGAGTTTGAAAAAACAAAAAAATAACTATAAATTTAATTTTTTGAAAATATCTTTTTTTCATTTCTACTAAAAGACTTGCAGTATTTCCTGAAGTTGAAGACACTATTTTTTTCCTTGAATTAGCCTAAAATATCTACCCTGAGTCTTACAGGCAGTGGTTCACATTTTTCATAGGCTTTTCCTAACCCCTGGAGATGATAATCTATGCTAAACAATAATCTGAACACCTGTATGCAAGCTCAAACGAAGTATGTAGATTATTCTAAGCTATAAAATAGTAAATAAACGAAAATATAATACATGATCTAAAAATATTCGTGATCACAAAAATCCATTACTACATTAGTATAATATGGTAGATGAGTTAATTGACTAATCATGCTTTTTATCCCAAAGACGACGCCATCATCATCATCATCGTCATCATCATCATCATCATCATTATTATTATTATTATTATTGGTCATGATATAGATACTCTAGCGAAGATAAAAATCAGTCTATCTTTTATAATGCTATCACAATTAGTATCGTACATCATTCGCGCGGTGAAAAAAATTTGATGTGAGTGCAATCATCATCATCATCATCATCAATCTTTTATCGTCCGTTGTTTGACATCGACCTTCCCCAGGATTCGTCTCACCTCTCTATCGTGCGCGTTGCAAAACTTGTACGATCAGAACCTGTCTAGTTCTTCGTCTCACCATCTTATATTCTGTCGGCCTCGGTTTCTTATCTGATCTCTGGGGATCTATGTTGTGAGTGGTGATGTCCAACAGTTTTCTGACATTCTTGCAATATCACCAGCCCATTGCCATTTGAGTTGCCTAATGGATTCTATGATGTCTCGGGCTCCTGTTTTTCCCCCGTTGTACTGTGCTGTTTTGTGATCTCTCCATGTGAGGTTGAGTATGATTCTCTCATGTGCGCGTCGCATGCTTCCCAGTTTGCAAGTCTGTCTCTTTGTTAGGTTCCATGTTTCAGCTCCATAAGTGACTATCGAGATGCATTGGTTGTATACTCTTCTATTTCGGATCATTGGGATCATCTTGCTTTTTTAAGGCTGAGCTTGCTCTGCTGAAGGCTTGCCATCCAAGAGTAATTCCTCACTTGATTTCTTCTTCTTTTGTTGGTTTCATGGTGATTTGAGGTCTTAAGTAGATGTTGTGGTTCACCTCCTCCAAGTTTACATCTTCGATTTTGATAGTCATCTTATTTCAGACGCGTTTATGGCACATGAAATACCAGAAAACAAATATCGACACTTAAAGAACTGAAACATGGAACCTAACCAAGAGACAGACCTGCAAATTGAGAACCATGCAACGTGCACATGAAATTATTATGCTCAACCTCACATGGAGACTCTACAAGACAGCACGATAAAGGAATCAGAGACATCATATAATCCATTTGAAATATCAAAAGGCAATTGACTGGCCATATTGCGAGAATGGCAGAAAGCTGATGGACATTGCGACTCACGACGTGGATCCCTAGAGATCATATGTGCAACTGAGGTCGGTAGAGTATTAGACTGGGAGACGAGCTAGACAAATTCAGAAAGTACTGGCTCCGTTACACCCACGATAGAGAAGTGTGGCGAATCCTGGGGAAAGTCTATGTCCAACGACGGACGTTGAGAGACTGATGATGATGAAAGAAACTCCGAGGTGTAAACATATCTTCAGTCCTTATAGATATTGCTGGTTTTCGAAGAAAGAACGAAGCTTGAGTACAGAATGATGCAACATTAATCTTGTCAAGCAACTGATTATATAAAAAAATAATTCATGATATTCAGAGAAAGTTAATGAATATATATTTAATTATATTGAAAGTTGTTGCATTTAGAATTCTTTGATTCGGTTTCAAGTAGTTAGGATTTTATGCATCATCGTCAATCTTTTAATCATCGTCATCATTATCATCAATCTTTTATTGCTTGCTGTTGAACATAGACCTTCACTAGGATTCACCAGACTTCACTACCTTGGGCGTCACGGAGCTCATACTTTCTGAACCTGTCCACTTCATATCGCTATCTCATAAATCAAGGTTCAAACTACAGAATTAAAAAAACTCTCAGATCCACAAACTAATAACAACAGGACCATGGAAACTGTCGGCTCCCAGAGACGAACTCCACAATATATCTTACTATTGACACACCCTTGCTCGATTTGGATTTGACATTCCTCTTGAGTGATTTGTAATCATGACCGAGGGATCGGTAGTTATCTTTCATGGTGTTTGAACCAATCTGACAAGTCTTACAAATATACAGAATTTGAACCGTAAATCGGCAAGTATTTACTAGAAAATGGCGGTGGGCTGGCCATGATGCAAGGATGGCGGACAACCGATGGACATCATGAGTTGTGATATCCAGTGGGTGTCTATCATTTTTGCAACATGTCCATATATACTGTGTCTGTCTTGTGACCTAGTCATGTGATATTGAAGATGATTCTCTCCTGTGCATGTTATATGGTTTCAATTTGAGGGCCAATCTTTTGTTTCGGTTCCATAGACAGACCCACAAATTGAGAACCATGCAACATGCACATGAAAGAATTATACTAAACCTTACATGGAGAAACCACAAAACAGCACAATATATCTGGAAGAAGACAGGAGTCTGGGACATCATTGAATCCATTAAAAATCTCAAATGGCGGTGGGCTGGCCATGTTGCAAGAATGGCAAACAACCAATGGACATTGCAACTCAGGACATGGATTCCCCGAGATCACATGTGCAACCGAGGCCCGCAAAATATTTGATGGAGAGACGAGCTAGACAAGTTCAGGAAGTACTGGCTCCGCGACGCCCATGATAGAGAAGAGTGGCAAATCCTGGGGAAGGTCTATGTCCAACGACGGACGTTGAAAGACTGATGATGATGAATTTAATCTTGATAGATAAGTACATTTGTATGATAAGTAGATATTTTCATAACTTTGTATCTATCATATATTCAAGACAAAAGTTGTATCAATCAACTTCGGTTGGATTGGAAGTAGGAGAAAGTAGGAGAGGAGTTTGAGACTGCAGCAGCCAGGCTTGTTTAAGCTTTGATTCTTCCAAACAAGTTCCATCATTTTTGTTATTTTTATCAGTGTTTCAGCAACTGTACCATGCAGCTTTCTCCTGGTGTCTGTCACATTCAGCCCAGAGATTCATGTCAAAATTTTTTAGTCGAGGTGTTTTGACCATAGTATTTGGAGATAAAGTCTCTTGGCTATCATATGATATTCTGTGCGGGTTGATATATACTGGCATGTAAATTGATGCATTCCAGTCCAAGTCAAAGACATGTACTGCGCTGACAATCAGATCTCCAGTGAAAGCTCTCAGTTCCTACGGTTGTGAAATCTCTACTATTTCAACATTGATAAAGGATACTGAGGAGAGTGCTGGAGTATTGAGGACATTTGCTGTCTCTTGATCTCCTGTGAAAGTTCATCAGATACTATTGGTGTGAGAGCTCAATGACCACAAGTAATATGTAGAAAGCACTAATATATCCCATATCTATCTGCCAATGCCATTGTCAGGGGGAGGGGCAATTGTGCATGGATCCGGCCAAAATTCAATCAGTTCTTCCATAGCCTATTGTCCACTCTTCTACGAAATATCATTGGAATTCATCGAGAACTTTTGAAGATATAGAATGGAAAAACATAAAATTAGATGATATTATATGGTTAGGACATATAACTCCTAGGGGAGATAACTGCTCATGGATCTACCCCAAAGTCCTTCTGTAGCCTATTGTCTACCTTTCTGCAAAATATCATCAAAATCTATTGAAAGTATTTGAAGATGTAGGGTGGTGAGTCATGAGCATATATATATATATATATATATATGTATATATATATAATCAGAAGAAAAAATGAGAAATATCTCTCGATCAGAGAAAAAACCCCTGGATCTGCCCCAGATTTCCACCACCTCTTTTCTACCCAATTGGCCATCCTTCCACCAAATGTCATAGAAATCCATTCAGTACTTTTGGAGATATTATGTGGACGGACAAACCAAGAGACCTTTTCATAACTTCATTGTCAGAAGTAAACAATGAATACCAAGGAGAGCGCTGGAGTCTCATGGAGACTAGCTGTCACTTGATCTGCAGTGAAAACCACCAGTCACTACTTGTGCGAAAACTCAATGAGCACAACAATAATAATAAAGCCTCAATGATGATAATAATAATGATAACAATGAGGATGAAGATGATGATGATAATAATAACAAATTGAAAGAAAACAAGAGAGAGCTGTCTCTTTGCAGAGATTCATTGCCTTTCCATTTCCTGGCGGATAGAATGATGGAATCTTAGAAGGCATCGTATTCACCTGTCACCTAAGGAACAATTCTTGCTCAACAATTGTCCAGCCTTATTCTTTCAGCGTCTCAGGAAAGATGTCTTCGGAGGGAATCTGATATTTTCAAGTTTCCATGGTTACAGCACAAGTCTTGGATTATGTGGCATTGTCTGCCAATGTTATTGTTGTTTCTAGTATTATGATCATCATTATTCCTGTCATTCACAGTTGTTATTTTTATTCAAATGATTATTAATATTACTATCATGATTCATATGATCATTATTATTACTGTCATTCACTGTTATTATTTTTATTCAAATGATTATTATTATTACTATCATTATTCATATGATTATTATTATTACTGTCATTCACTGTTATTATTTTTATTCAAATGATTATTATTATTACTATCATTATTCAAATGATTATTATTATTACTTTTGTTATTTATATGATTATCATTATTTATATGGTAATTATTATCATTATTTATTATTCATATTATCATTATTCATATCATTATTATTAATCAAATGATTTTTATTATAATTCAAATGATTATCATAATTCATATGATTATTATATTATACATATTATTATTATTATTACTATTTTCATTATAATCATTATTACTAATATAATTATCATTACTATTATCATAATTATTATCATCATAATTCATATGGTTATAATTATTATTGGTAGTAGTATTATCATTATTCATACAATCACCATTATTATTATTTATAAGTTTATCATTATTATTATTATAATTCATATGATTATTATAATTATAATTTATAAGATGATTATCATTCACATTATTATTATTATTTTTATTATTATTATTATTATTATTATTATTATTATTATTATTAGGAATCTCACACCAGTTGCCTGGTGGTAACCGCTGGAGTTTGAGTGACAGCAAGTCTCCTCAAGTCTCCAGCCCTCCTCTCCTAGTACTCATAGGTATTATTATTATTATCATTATCATTACTATTATTGTTGTAGTTGTTATTATTATTATTATTATTATTATTATTATTATTATTATTATTATTATTATTATTATTATTATTCAAACGGTTATTATAATCATTATTATCATCGTGATTTGAGTCTTTTTCATTTTATTACTATTTTTGATATTTGTACTGTTGTGTTCTGTTATTTGCAGGAAGAATGGAGGAAGTTGGTTCCATAAAAGTGTCCAAAAGAAAAAAAAATACAACAACAGCCGTAACTAGGATGATGAACAGTTTCTGATTAGGAGCTGTGAAAACAATGCTGCTTCCTTTCAATGCATATACTTAAGATTCCCAAAACTTAAAGATTGTGAAATATGCTACAGTATCCTCAGACATATACACCTATATATATATATATATATATACATATATATATATATATACATACACATATATATATATGTATATATATATATATATATATATATATATATATATATATACATACACATATATATATATATATATATATATATATATATATATATATATATATATATATATATATATATATATATATATATACATATATATATATATATATATATATATATACTTGAGGACCTGATTAAACTCAAGATAAGTAGGTTGAATTTTTTAGATATTCCTGGAATTATTCACATGGAAAATACATCTGCGTGTGACACAAAAAATTGAAGGAAAGCTAATTACATCATGGCACACTTGTAGACACAAGGGAAAGTCATTGCGAATCAGAACAGTTTGATCAAGACACAAACAAAGAATGAAGACACATGAAAACAAAAGCCAGACAAAGATTTGAAAAGAGAAAATGAGGATATCAAACCTAGATAGACATAGAAAACACTGAAAAGAGAATTTCCCGAAACTCTATTCATCCATATATATATATATATATATATATATATATACATATAATTTGAACTATAGAAAGTAAGACAGACTCAGGAGTGAAAGTGTATGGAAACTAGGTTTATTTATCCGTGAATGTTTTCATTGATGGTCTAGACATGTTTCGGGAGGTATTCCCATCTTCAGGAGTGTATGCTGTGTGTGTGCGTGCACCATTTAATGGCTATAAGTTTGCTAGGGAACATAAATCCATCATCAGAAGCTTAGCTTTGTGAGCAAAAAATAGGATCCCATCTGCTGGGGTCATCCTGTTGAGTGAGACTAAGTTCAGTGTGTGATGAAGTCTGTGATGTTATAAGCAGTAGTAGGTCTTGGAGAGGACATAGGGTGTCAGGGTAGGAGGGAAGTGGTTTGGTGTTAGATTGTGTGGGTAGGCTAGGCATAGTATAGATGGAAGGGTGATGAGGTTAAGGAAATTCATATGTATGAACCTTTCAGGTCATTGAAAATATGTTGGCTCTGATTTGTACTAGTAGGATACCCAACCAAGGTGATAGTTGTTATGGGTCTGAGTGACTTTGGAGTTACCAATATGAGATTTATCTGAGAGGGGGGGGGGAGATATGGATGTGAGGTTATTGTAAATGGGAGGTTTATGATTTAGAGATCTGTGTGATTAGGGTTGCTAAGTTTGGTGTTAAATCCATTAGGGAAGAGAGTTTTGAGTTTGTTGATCAACATATCCGCATGTCTCTCTAGAATTTTAGTTATGTCAATGGGAGTATTTTTTTTCTATTTTTTCAATGATTTTGAAGCTAGCATCAGTGGCAATATTGTGGCTGGGTGTGCAAAAGAATATTTCTACTGGAAATGGACTGGAATTGTTTTGCGATCTAATTCTATGTCTGTAGTTGTTAAGTCTAATGTTGAATTGCCACTCGGACTTGCCTATGTATTGTAAATTACATCTATTACATTCTAGAAGATATATAATGTTTTTGCTACAACAGCTAGTACTATGGTATATGTAGACACTCTCTTTGGTGGTAGAGCTAGTGATGGTGTTGGCGTACTTAAGGTGGTTGCAACATAGACTATTTCTTTTGCTACGTGGTTTACAGAATTTAGTGGTTCTAGGAATATTGTTGTTTATTGTTTATTATATTGTTGCTGCTAATCATGTCTTTGATGTTTTAGGGTCTCCGGTGAGTGATGACACATGGATCTGTGAATACTTCTCTGAGATCTGTTTTAAGGGTGAGGATGTTACATCTTACATTGATAATATGTGCTAAAGGTGGGAGTGTGTTGTTAAAGATGGCTATAATTGGTATACGGTCAGGTTTATTATCATTAGTGAGCATAAGGTTTCCATCTCTGGGTATTATAGTTGCCTTTTTTATTTGTTTTTTGTATCATCTAGTGACTAACCTCGTTTAGTGAAATGTTATAATAGGTTATGGTTGTGTCTGTTGAGTTCAAATTCTTCTAATTCTAAGAGCTTGTGAAAATAGTAGGATTCTTTGTTTATATACATATGTATAAGAGAGAGAAAGAGAGAAATATATACATATGTATGATGGGTTGGCTCTGAAAACTGATATCAGAGGTTTTTTTCTGCATCTTCCAAGTCCTAAGCCATTATGGCCTGTACGTGAATTGTCCAAAGACCTGTGGAATGGAGTTTCAATGTGAGGTACATCATATGTATATCTATAAGGTCATGCATGGATGCAATGACAGGCAATTCAACATATATACATGCAAGGCCTCTACATCACCTCGCTATGTACCAAAGTAGCTCAACACTGGACCGTAACCAAGATTCCCAATAACCATGACAATAGGTTCTCAAGATTGCATGCCACTTGAACAAAACCACCAATAAAATACTCATAACTGCTGCCACTTCTCCCAACAGAAGATTAAACTAAACCATCATGGATTCCGTTGCATGCAGAAAAAAGTTCGGACTTACCACTATGGCCTCCCATGGATTCCCATTCTTTATTTCTATTTTTGCTTTCAAAGCCAAATATTCGATGCTAAACTTGTTTTCTTTATTGAAACCTATTTTTTTAACCACTAAAATGTACATACATGCTTCTGAAGTTGGCAACATTCCCTGAACAATATATAGCAAACTAATCAATTAATTTGTCAAATAAACAATGAACAAATATAGTCTCCATATACTTATACTCCTGAATTTGTTTCATTCTTGATGGTTCACTTATATATGTATACAAATATATTTCCCTTAATGGACCAAATATCAGATTGAACAACCTAATACCTCACTCCAACCCATAAGATTATCACCATCACTAAAGAATACCCGTACTGCTCAATAGTCCTAACCAACAAAACAATGAGCCAAAAGAGGATAATATACACCAAAAACAAAAAAAAGTTCTGTAACAACCCCAAGGACACCCCACCCACCCTCACACCCAGGAATGGAAAATTATAATTAAAAGAATAAAATAAATAAACAAATAAACATAAAAACAAATAAGATTTTGAAAAAAATACATAAGATTAAAACCAAGTCAAACTAACTGCATCTACAATAATGTCAGAACCTTTAATCACTGGCACACTTCCTTATGAAGAAACTATTCACTCCATCATCTCAAATGGTTCTTTGAAAGCAAGATTCCAGATCAGCACTCCTTTGCATTTTAATCCCCTATTCTATTACACATATTTTCTCCCCACCAAAATGTCCCCATGGCTACCGGTCACAGGGTGACCTGATCCCCAAACGATCCCAATTCACATAAGCCAGAAACCAATTCTCAAGACAGCCATCATCATCAAATCAGTTTGCTGACCCATAGCAGCAGGATGGACATGAAATGAAATGTCACATCTCACAAATTTTACATAAACATCTACTGCTCTTCCAATGCTGAAGATGCCAGAACTTTCTACTGAAGATGAAGCTTTTTTTAATCCGAAACCTGTTTCGGAATAACTCTAAGTAAATAAACTACTACTTATGCACAACACACTCCGTCTCAGTCTCAAACTTTTACAACAAAACTCCCTCTCCCTATATACATATATGCATACTATGGCCTGTTCCATTTACAATACTGGAAGGGTGTGATTACCATGAATGCTATACTCTGACATACCTTTTCTGTATTTGCTCAACACAACAATGATATATTGTATTCCTGTATTGGCTTTGATTCTTGTGTTGGTCTCTTCTTTACTTGAGCTAGCAATAAAATCCACCTCGTGGGAAAGTCTCAGATCAAGGACATTTATGTCATTATTATCTGAGTGAGAAGACCTTTGACCCTTGGACAAGTATTTGTGACTAGTGACTCAATTTTATATCTATGGTGGTAACTTTAAATAGAAACTGTCAACCAAAACTGTCAACATATATTTCTTTGATTGTCTAGCTAGCTATATGTGTGTCATGTGTACAGGCTACACCAATGGAGCTTGAGGGCTGAAAATTTAAACACTAACTTAATTACATCTAGAAAAAGCTTTTAACTTGGTTCTATTGAAATTCTTGACCTAAATAGATTTTTTATGGGCAGGGTCAATTTACTATGTGAGCTTATGCTAAATTGGTCCCGTAACTTGTGTCTTGAAGTGCTTTTTGTTGGGGGGAATTCTTTTCTTAAATAGGTTTTTAGTCCAGGGAAGAATCAATTAGCAAGATAAGTTTATGCTAAATTGGTCTCCTTAGTTTTTGCTTTGTAGCAATCATGCTTGATTTTTGAAAAGTCTGACTTTTTTAGCGACTACTGCCCAACAAAAGACAAGAAAAGTAACTCAATCATTGATCACCCACAATATGGTATGCGACCAAAAGATATTAGTTACATGACAGTTTCAATAGAGTGACCGACCCTACCTGCTTGAAACCAATTTATTGACATCACTGAGAATGTGGTCTGGTGAATTAAGTAACAAGACTTTTATGAGGTCTCGTTGCATTTGATATGCAGCAGAAGCTAGAAATTAGTGATAACAATTACATAGACACAGAACTCTCTTTCGAATATTGTGGCATAGTGCTGTCAAAAGTATGTCTGGAAGTAAATCAAAGTGGATAGTTAGTCAATAAGCAGAACAACTTTTATATCATCATTATCAGACTTTTAGTATCAGTTGTTGGACATTAACCTTCCCTAAGATTCACCAGACTTCTCTATCATGGGTATCACAGAGCCAGTACTTTCTAAATTTGTCTAGTTCATCACACTATCTTAGCAGAGGACAAAGCAAAAATTAATTTTAGACCATTCAAATAAACTGTATTCTCATAGTTCTGCAATGAATCCTTAGGATCAGACATTAATACAGCAGAGAAGACTGAAAAAGCAAATGAGGACCTTTATCAAAAAGATGGCATATTTGAAGAGATGATAAGTAAAGCAGAAATGAACTCTGAAAAAAAAAACATTAATATCTTTTCTGATGTAAACCTCCTCATCATCACCATCTGTCTTTTAGTGTTTGTTGTTAGACAAAGACCTTCCCCAAGATCAAACAGACCTCTCTATCATGGTAATCTCAGAGCCAGAACTTTTTGAATTTGTCTAGCTCACCGTACCATCTTACTCTCTATCAGCTACAGTTTCACATATAATCTAGTGAGTTGTGATATCCAGTGGGTGTCTAACATTTTTGCAACATGTCCAGCCCATTGCCATAGAGTTTTCTAATGGTTCTATCATATCTTGGACCTCTGTTTTTTCTTTAATATACTGTGTCTGTCTTGTGACCTAGCCATGTGATATTGAAGATGATTCTCTCCTGTGCATGTTATATGGTTTCAATTTGAGGGCCAATCTTTTGGTTAGGTTCCATAGACAGACCCACAAATTGAGAACCATGCAACATGCACATGAAAGAATTATACTAAACCTCACATGGAGAGACTGGAGTCAGGGTCATCATAGAATCCACTAAAAATTTCAAATGGCAATGGGCTGGCCATGTTGCAAGAATGACAAACAACCGATGGACATTGCAACTCAGGACATGGATCCCCCGAGGTCACATGCGCAACTGAGGTTGGCAGAATATTAGATGGAGAGACAAGCTAGACAAGTTCAGAAAGTACTGGCTCTGTGACACCCACTATAAGGAAGTGTAGCGTATCCTGGGGAAGGTCTATGTCCAACAACAGACATTGAAAGTCTGATTATGATGATGATGATGATGATGAGAAGACCATTGAATGGATACATTGGTTTTATAACCATCTTTTCAAGACTAATGGGATTTTCTTTTTCTTGAAGATTGGGCTTGCTCTCCTGAAAGCTTGCCAACATAGAGTGATTTTTAGCTTGATTTAAATCCTTTTTTGAGGATTTTATTGTCCTAGGTAGATGTAGTGGTCTACTTTCTTCAGCTGTACTTTTTTGATTGCGATCACTATGTCATTCTCTTTGACATGTTTGTTGTTGATAACTTTTGTTTTATGTGGTAGTCAGGAGAGTGTGGTTCGACCGTTGCTAAATGGGTTTGGAGGTGGAGGATGATGAAAGGGAATCTGGGGACAGTTAGGGGTTGTATAATGGTTTCATTTTGTGTATGTGCTTGGGATGTTTAAGAGAGGATGATATTTTTGGATGAGTACATAATTGAATAAAGTAGGAAGATTTGGATTGTTTGTGTAAAGGTACAAATAAGAACAGAAATGAAATTTTAGATGAAAAATCTTTTAAATCAATTAAAATTAGCATTCAATGAAATTGATATATAAGTAAGTAAATAAATGGGATTGAATGAAATCAACTTGGACATTTAAATTTCTATCTATTTATTTATTCTCTACTCCTGAATATTAAGCAGTCTTACCATAGATATAGCCACCTATAAAAACAGTATATATATATATATATATATATATATATATATATATATATATATATATATATATATATATTTATATATATATATATATACAAACACATAAATATATATATATATGTACATGCATATAAATATATGTGTATACATAAATATATTTATATATATATATATATATATATATATACAAACATATACATACATACATGCATATACACATATATGTATTCATATGTATATATATATATATATATATATATATATATATATATATGTATTCATGTATATTCCTAGTAATGTAACTGTAATTGGCAAGATGAGTTTAGATTTCGTCTGGAATTGCTAATGTTTACTTCTGGTACTTGTTGTCAACTCAAGAAATAGAAAAATGACAAAAACCGAAAGTTAAGATTAATAATATTTTATTTATATTTTTGTTGTTTTTATCTTGCTTGACACACATTTAACTGTTGTAATTGGCACCACCCGATTCTACTGGAATGTAGTCTTGAATATTTGGCACATGGCAACCATTAAAAAGCGAAAAACAAAAACAAAGAATGGAAATAAGAAAAAAGGGGACTTAAAATGGTTAGAAAAATCCAGCGGCAAAATAGTGGAAATAATTAGGTATACAAATGCATCTACCAAGGACATCGAATCTCCATGGAATCCGCAAAAGAAGAAAACAACAAGCAAAGAATCATCCTAGGATCGCAAGAATAATAAAAACATTAGACCTCAAAAGGGTATACAACCAATGCATCCTCCTAATAGTTACCTATGAAGCTGAAACATGGAACCTGACCAATAGACTGACCCGCAAACTGAGAATCAAACACGTACATGAGAGAATCATGCTCAATATCACATGGAGAGACCATAAGACATCATAATATATTGCGGAAAAAACAAAAGTCTGAGATATAGTATACATAAGGAAACTCAAATGGCTTTGGGCTGGTCAAGTTGCAAGAATGACAGAAAACTGATGGACATCACGACTCACTTTTGGACCAACATTACCAGCATTACCTAAATTTTGTCCCGGCATTTTTTGAGATCATTTTTACTGGTAATTTCTATGTTTTTAGATAATTTTTGATAATTTTTTAGATAATCAGTGCTGGTGCACGCAACAGGACATGGTGTTTCATTCATGCAAGGTATGAGTATAATCATATACCTTCATATATAATTTCCTATATCTGTACATGTGTCATGTAAGAGCCCAAAACAGAATTGACTCCATAATAGCTGATAAGATTGATAACGTCAAAGCCATTAGCATTATCAATAAAGTAAATGTAAGGAGCAACCATTAGGGTTGATCATGGCTCTCCACAACTTCCTTCCCTTTGTTGCTTGCAATAACTCCCTCTCATCTACGCCTTCCGGTATTCTTGCTACCATCCATGTGTGCAAACCCTTTGAGAAAGTTATTAACTGCCCACCTTTTCTTCCCTTTGCTTTCTATGCACCCAGTGAGCATCAAATTCTCTAAGCCGTCCTTCCTCATTATCAAAGGCGGAAATAAAGGGGTAGTTCAGGATACAGCATATACCTAAGTCTTAATTTCAATTTTTTTTATGTGTTCAATATCTATTAACGAAAATATTACTGTATACCTAGTTCCGCAAACCTATTCCCGTCACTGTTCATATCATGTTCAAAAAATTTCAGCCATCTATTCCTTATGGTTAGCCACAGTTTTCTTAGCACAGTAAGTAAATCTGAAGAATGCTCAAAGCTAGGTATAAACTAAAATTGGCCAAGCATATTAAAATGTCTGTGTTCTGAAGGAATCGGTTATGATATCAGAAATATTCCATTTCTTCTGGAATCATCGATTCCTTCATTTCTGATTTTGATCTGTCCATTATCGTTATTCAAAGTCCAGAAAAATAATAGACTGGGAGGAATTTAAATTGACGTTACTCCTCAAACTTTGTTGATCAGAATTCATTAAAATGTCAGGCCAGAAGATACCAAATCTCTATAAAGAGTCTATGATGGATTACATCTATCATTAAGAATTCTAACTGTAATGATACTATCAATACCATTAATACTTTTACCAATACTAATTCCAAATTTGAAACAGGAAATGTTTAGCATATTTGAAAGAGTAAAAGCACTTCATACCAGAATTGCAAAATAGCTTGAGGCTATTACTATGACTGCAACTACTATAGCAGGGGCAGATCCAAGATTTTGAGTGGCAGGGAAAGCGGGGTGGAGGCAATTTTTTCTCTCTCTTTATCTGACTGATTATTCAATGGATGTAAAAAAATTTTTGTTTTCAAGAATAATTTGTTTTCTTGGGATAGTTTTTTTTTATAAAATAAAATGTCCTTGTTATTAATTTTAACTTTCATCATCATCAGTCTTTTAACATCCGTCGTTGGACATAAACATTCACCAGGATTTGCCACAATCCTCTATCATGGGTGTTGCGGAGCCAGTATTTTCTGAATCCATTTAGTTCATCTCTCCATCTTGTGTTCTGTTGGCCTCAGTTTCTCACGTGATCCATGTTGTGAGTTGTGATGTCCATCGGTTGTCTTTCATTCTTGCAACATGGCCTGCCCATTGCCATTTGAGTCTTCAACGAAAATTTTGACTTTCAGTAGCTTTCTATCACAACTTGAATTGGACTGTAATCATACGGCAACAGTTAAACAAAGCAATTGGAGGAAACTGATTGTACACCTTAAACCTAACACCTTACAATATTCCAGGTAGTCTAGTAGTCCTTATTACGGTAATTTTAGCTTTTTAATAATCCATTCTTGGATGAAGTGATGCAACATTACCACTAATTTTGACTTGCTTTTACTTTCATCCTAACGTTCAGTTGCTTTTTATAACAACTTTGAATCAAACCACATAGCAATATTTCATCCAGAATAGAATCTTGAAAAAATAAAAAAGATTTTATGAAAATTTCTCTATCTAGATATTTATAGAGAGAATCTTAATTGGGCTCAGCTCCAGCAGGAGAAGAGATCCAGATCCGTTGGATATCTCACTCTCGATCTGCACTTGCATATAGTCAAAAATACAGTCAGGAATAAATTATTACAAATTTGGAACAAGTACTTCTTTCATCTTATTTTAGTGATAAAAGGAACTGAAAAAAAGGTTAGATAGATACCAGAAAATGTCAATAATTAATGATTGAAAAATTCAAATTTCATCATGAATACTAAGTCTGTCTGCAAAGGGTCCAGCCATTTTTAGTATCTTGAGAGAAGATTGCGCAGTCTTCAAGTAATATGGTCACCAATTAGAATTAGGAAAGTCGATGAAAGATGATATATTGAAAATTAAATTTCATCAAAAAAATTTCCAATTTAAGTATTTATTTTATAATGAAAAATATAACGTGCCTGATTAGACATTCAGTAGAAACCATAAAGCAACAAATGTTTTTCAGTAGCATGCCATGTTAGGGGTGATCATTTGAAAAATTGGGAAAAAAGTGATTGATGAATAACTCATTCTATTCACCTATTTGGAACAACAATCATTGAAAATCTTAATTTTCAAAAAGTAATCGGATACAAGATAAGTTATCAATTTAGCCTAAACCGACATCGCAAATTGAACCCCTAACTAAAAACCTACTTTGGGAGGTGATTTGAAAAAACTTTTTTTCTAGACATAATAATGACTGAATTAAAAAATTTTCTGCACTCTAGCTATATGGTGAGGCTTGTACGTATGATAAATACATAGGTAGCCCAGCTTAAAGACTGAGAGGAACCTATCTTGACAGTTTTTTCTGATGGTTTTAATCATACATAAGTATTTAAAATTACATGGGGTAAGAGGTAGCAATTGGAATCTATTGCCCCCTAGACCCCTCATGTTTTCCAATGCCCCCTTGAGTTTTTGAGTGCCCCTGAAGGGGTGGTAGCATTCACTTTGAGGTTAACTGCTTCCTGTATTTTCTTGGAGAAGTGCGGAAGGATATAAAGGTTACCAGCACAGAAATCAGTAGACCAAGTTTGACTTTCAGCCAAGACTGCAGACATTCTATTTGTACTGATGCCTATAGGAAAGACATGAATCCATTTCTGCCCTCTGCTATGGAATAATTGAAGAGCAGTTGGAGCATTTTAATCCAGTAGAGCAATCACCATAACTGGTTGCAAACCCAGGTAAAAGAGTTTTGCTATTGAAACCATAAGGGAGTAATTGTGGCCCAATGCTCTGTAAGGAGTCCATAGGATTGAACAAACGAACACTGTCCTATCAAAAGAACTCTTCAAGAAACACATCTTTGAGCAAAGATCAGCTGCCAAAACCATTGAGCAGAAATAGCAGTGTTCGACAGAAGACTGCAGAAGACAAAAATGGAACTATATTGATACTCCGAAAGAAATAATGGTTTGACAATTCATATTTAATGCTAGACCCCATTCACATTGTTTAGTCTTGTATTGCAAAAGGAATAGGTTTGGGAGACGGCTGTTCCAGGAAAGCAGAGAAAAAATTGTATTTTGGTTGCCAGCAAACACTGTATGTGGGAGCGGCTGCGGAAACCTTTCAGGTCGATATCAAAAATAGATAAAAAAGTGGGATATCAATCATTTGGTTCTAAACTGACGATTTATTGATTTGGTTACCAAAACTGTCAACATAGGTTTCTTCACTTTTGAAGTTGGTATGGTTGATAAGCTATGTATATATGTCTGTATCATGTGTATGCTGCGCCAAGGGAGCTATAGGTCTGAAAATTTCAATATTTGCTCCTTTGGTAGCTTAATTAGCAATAAGTTCATGCAAAATTGATGCCTTAGTTTGTCTTGTAGCATTCAAGCTTGTATTTCAAAATTCAGACATTTCAGTGATCACTGCCCAACAACAGGCAACCACTTTTTCCAATTTTTTTATTGATCACCCAAACATTATATGCAGCAAAAAAACGTTGGTCACTTGATAGTTCCCATCAGGTGACTAATCAGACCAGTTGATTTTTTTTTAATCAATCTGTTGACACGATTTCAGGATAATCTTGGAAACATATCAAAATTTACTGAAATCATAAAATCATCACGTTACCAATGTCTTTTGACTTCATACTGTTTTGGTAGCAATCAATGAATAACATACTTCTCTCACCTTTTTATGGGCAGTGATCTCTGAAATCACAATTTATTCATCACCATCATCAGTCTTTTCACATCTATCATCAGGCATAGACCTTCCCTGGATTTGCCACATTTCTCTATCATGGGGGTCATGGAGCCAATAGTTCCTGAATTTGTCTAATTAATCTCTTCATTTTGTATTCTGTAAGCCTCGGTTTTGCATGTGATCTCTGGGGATCCATGTTGTGAGTCGTGATGTCTTTCATTCTTGCAATATGACCTGCCTGTTGCCATTTAGTTTCCCAATAGATTCTATGATGTCTCGGACTTCTGTTTTCTTCCTGATATACTGTGCTGTCTTGTGATCTCTCCCTGTGAGGTTGTGCATGATTCATGCGCTCGTTGTATGCTTCTCAGTCTGCAGGTCTGTCTCTTGGTTAGGTTCCATGTTTTACCTCAATCAGTGACTATCGGAAGGATGGATTGGTTGTACATTCTTCTTTTTAGGATTATTGGAATCATCTTGTTTTTGAAAGTTGAGCTTGCTCTGCCAGAGGCTTGCCATCCTAGTGTGATTCTTTGCTTGATTTTTTCTCATGTGGATTTCATGGAGATCCGTTGTCCTAGGTAGATGTAGTGGTCTACTTTTCCCAGTTTTGCATCTTCGATTTTGATAGTTATGTTTTTATTTTTGATGTGGTTGTTGCACATGACTTTCGTTTTACTGAATTTCATGTGTAAACTGATAATCTTGCTTTATTCATTTAGTTCATCTCATATTAGTCGGAGGTTGTGTAGCTTCTCTGTGAAAAGGATGATATTGTTTGCAAATCTGAGGTTGCACAGATATTTGCTATCTATTTTGATTCCTTTATTCTCCCAGTCCAGATTTTGGAAGATCATTTTGAGGCAGGGAGACAGGTTGTGAAGAGTTTGAGTGAGCAGGTATCACCTTGCCTTACTCCTTTGTGGAACTGGAACAGTTCAGAGTCTTTAGGTAGTCTGATGAAGGAGGTTTTTTTTTGTTTTTTTTTAATCCCCCTACCATATGGATTTATAAAGAGGGATTCAATTAACTATGTGGGCTTATCCTAAATTAATCATTATTTTGCCTATTATTTGAAATACCGGACCTTTAGTGATCACTGCCCAAACAAAAGACAAGAGATGTAACTTATTTATTGATCGCAATTTTTTCCAGTCTTTAACAATTCATCACATCAAACACAGTATGCTGCTAAAAGATATTGGTCCTATGACAGTTTCTACCAAGGAACTAACCAGGCCAGTTTCATCTATTAGACAAGAATTATCAGAATCTGTGGAATGGTTTCTAGAATATATAACACAGTTATTTTCCAAAAATTAAAGTAAACTTCAAATTGAGGTAACAGAAATATACGTGGAAGAGGAGCCAAGTCATACCTGCACCCTTATATGCAGGTGTCTAGTGTCTACATATATATGCTATGTATATATACATACACACATGTTCACATATATCTATATAGGCACATAAATATATATGTGAGTACTCTATACATATATATATATATATATATATATATATATACATGAATATATATATATATATATACATATATATATATATATATATATATATATGTGTGTGTGTGTGTGTGTGTGTGTATATACATACATATATTCAATGTTGACAATTACTATGCCTGGCAGGGTTTTGCACTAAGATTTTACCGTGCAGCACTCACTGAGTACCAAATCTTGTATACATGTGTACTTATATATGTGTGTGCACTTACAATTACTACCTTTGACCAAGTTTGGCACAAGGTATCAACTATGAAACACCCACTGGATACCAAAACTTATTAATGATGGTTTACAAGATCAGCCTGCTAACCATCACTCTATTACAGGAACTTGATGAGTACATAATCAATTTATCAATTGGACTTTCTGTAATCAGGATTTGTTGCATTATGTATTTCATTCTAGCACAACCTCAAAAAAGTTGTGGATATTTAGATAAACTAAATGAAGAGAGCAGGAGGGTTGGCCTACACATGAACTTCAATGAGGAGAAGATCATGTGCAACAACCACATCGGAGATAAAAACACTAAGATCAAAATCGAGAATACAGAATTAGAGAAAGTAGATCACTACATCTACCTAGGACAACAAATCTCCATGAGATCCTCAAAAGAAGAAGAAATCAAGCAAAGACTCACCCTAGGATGACAAGCCTTTGGCAGAGCAAGCTCAACCTTCAAAAGCAAGAAGAATTATCCTAAAAAGGAGGTTTGTACAACCAATGCATCCTCCCAATAGTCACTTATGGAGCTGAAACATGGAACCTTTCCAAGATACAGACCTGCAAATTGAGAACCATGCAACATGCACATGAAAGAGTTATGCTAAACCTCACATGGAGAGACTACTAGACAGCACAATGCAATTAGAAGAAGACAGGAGTCAGGGACATCATGGAATCCATTAAAAATCTCAAATGGCAATGGGCAGGTCATGTTGCAAGAATGGCGGACAACTGATGGACAGTGTGACTCACGACATGGATCACCCGAGATCACATGCACAACCGAGACCGGCAGAGTATTAGAAGAAGAGACGAGCTAGACAGGTTCAGAAAGTACTGGCTCTGCGATGCCCACATTAGAGAAGTGTGGCGAAACCTGGGGAAGATCCAATGACAAATGTTAAAAGACTGATGATGATGGCGAAACAGAAAATTTCTACATCAAACAGTGGTGACCCCTTTTGAAGGAGATTAACTTCAAACTTCGATTTCTGCAACAGATTGGAGATCCCGATATCGGACATAAAATCTACGTTCTGATACAACAACATATGGCTTACCTCAAATAATCCGACATTGACTTGACAAATCTAGAAATAACTGGTGACATCAACGCTGACCATGATACACATCCTCCTTGACAAAAATACCAAAAAAACAAAACAATCTAACAAAAAAAGGCGCAAAAATAAGTAGGTTGAGGTGGATGATACAAAGAACATAAAAATATGATAGTATATCGCAGTTGTAAAAATTTAGCAATGCCCCCAAAGAGTGGTGGATACTTAAGCAAAAAAGCATTTCTTTATTAAACAATGGTGACCCTTTTAAGAAAGATAAACTACAAGCTTAGGTCTCTGCAACAGTTGTATTGTTTGCAGAATGAAAGACGCTGATTTACATTAACTCCACGGAAGCAAAAGATTTCATGTTTACAGAGTGAGAATCACTTGAAAATTCACAAACAGATCAATAAAGGCTTTTCTTGTTTCTAATAAAGGAGAGTGTCACTCATCCAAGAACATTGGCTTTTATATGTGTTCTATGTTGAACAAATAAATTATGTGTCTGTTTGTCTGTCTCCCTCTTGTTTCCTTTCTAACAGTTCCTGTGCCCTCTCATTCTTTCCACATTAATTTCCTTGGGAAAGACATGAATCTACCTCTTGCCTCTGCTATGGGTTAAGGAGCCCTTCCTTCCTGTAAGGCAGACAATCTAAGACAAGGTTACTTTGACAGTGAAAAGCCTACAGCTTTGAATTTGCCATAGCTGGTTCCAAGCCCAGGCAAAGGAAGAGGGTTGGGGTGGGGCTAACAACTCCACCCCCCCTATTCCAGAGTAGTTGAGGTCCTATGCTCCACAGGAATAAACAAACCTCAGAAGTAAAAAATTCCATGTTTGCAGAATAAGAATCACTTGAAAATTCACAAACAGATCAATAAAGGCTTTTCTTGTTTCTAATAAAGGAGAGTGTCACTCACAAAAAGCCCTAGCTTTTTTATATGTTCTACATTAAACAAACAAATTATTTGTCTGCCTCTCTATTTATTCGTCTGTCTACCTGTTATTTTGTTTTCTCGACCCCTTCCCCTTCTCTCTCTCTCTCTCTCTCTCTCTCTCTCTCTCTCTGTATTGTTTCCTCTTTTCTCTCCCTCATTTATTTTCTGTTCCTTTTCTCTCTACCTTCTTTCCCTTTCTCTGTCCCTCATTTCTTGTTCCAAGCAATGGAAATGTGTTTTGAGAACTAGGTATATGGTAATATCTCAATTAGTAAACATAGGAAATGCAAAAAAACTTGAACATTGTGAAGTAGGTATATGCTATGCTTTTTTTTTTCACTTTTCTTTTTCACTTTCTCTTGTTACCCCCTCCCCCTCTCTATCTTCTTTCTTCAATTTTCCTTCTCAGTTTTGTTTACTCTCTCCCTTATCTTCTCTTTTCTGTTCCATTTCCCCTTTTTTCATTCCATTTTCTCTCTTTTTTTTCTCTATACCTTCGTTCTAGCTTTTTGATCCCTTTTATGCAGTCCCTTTCTCTCTTCTATTTCCCTTTTTCACTGTATTTACCCTCTCTTTTCTCTTTTTGTTCTCTCTCTTGCATTTCCTTTTTTTAATTTCTTCTTCTTCTTCTTCTTCTTCTTCTTCTTCTTCTTCTTCTTCTCCTTCTTCTTCTTCTTCTTCTTCTTCTTCTTCTTCTTCTTCTTCTTCTTCTTCTTCTTCTTCTTCTTCTTCTTCTTCTTCTTCTTCGTGATCCATGTCATGAATGTTAATAACCAACAGTTGTGTGTCATTCTTGTAACATGGCCAGCCCATTGCCATTTGAGTTTTTGTAATGGATTCTATGATTCCCTTTTTCTGTTATATACTGTGCAGTCTTATGATGTTGCCATGTGAGAGTTTAAAATGTTCCGGTATTTCTACACAGCAAGGGGCAGAGATAGATTCATGCCTTCTGCATGGGCACAAATGCAAAGTGAATCTTAGTAGCTTTGGTCGAAACTCAAACCTATGCCACCCAACGCATCTTTTTTGCTTACTCTTAGTTGCTAATAACCATCTCACCTCAGCTTAGTAATTTCGCCCCCCCCTCCCAACACACACCCACTTTTATTAAGACCCTCTCCGCTAATTAATTTCCTGCTCTCTGCTCCCCAGTAGTTTGCAGTTTGGGAACATCCTCAGATTTGTCCAGAAATTTCCCATTAGAACACAACTATTGGATAATGCAAGGGGGATAACTTGGTTAACAAAGTTCAATTGTAATTCTCTAATTTAAGCAATTTAAGAAATTTGAACCATCCAAGAACTTTCCAGTTCAATTTTTCACCAAAAACAAAATAATTTTTCATTCCTGTCAATACTGTACATTTTTACTTCCCATGTACCAACCCAATTCTTACTATAAATCTTTCTCAAAAAGCTTTGTTCCGATTGTGCTGGTGGCAACAGTTTCCTACCCCACCGCCCTCTTTATCCCTCCCTTGCTTATTCAAACCTCCCTTACTTGATGAATTGTGACAGATTTTCCAAACTTGTTTATTCCAAAACCACCAAGCAATTAGGCATCTAAGAGTACATTATCTGTTGTTCCCAATCGGTATTGATCAGACACGAAGCTGCTTAACTTTGGTGATCAAACCAGAACCAATGTTTTCAACATGATATGACCATGAAACCCTCCCTCCTATCTATTGCTCTCCTCTCAGTCAGACTCTTTACCCTTACCCTCTGATTCCACTCTATTTATATCAAGCCTCTCTCACTTATCTTCTCCCTCTTGTCTCTCTCTTTCTCTCTATATGGGTTGTTATTTCTCTTCCTCAATGAATTTCTTTCTTTCATACTCTTCTTCTTCTTTGTCTTCTCCAACAAATGTATTACCCAATAATCCACTGACCCACATCATTGATGGTGGGCACCGTGGTTGTAGTAGCACGGTCGGGGGGGGGGGTGAATTTTGTAAGCGGGTTGGCCCCCCTTCCCCGTTCCCACTTGTGGATTATAGATTTCACAGTTAGAGGTTTGATTTTAACTGAAAGCATTCATCCTTACGTGAAGGTACAATCTAAATTAATTGAAAAACGAAAGAAAAATGGAAAGAAATAAAGAGAGAAAGGAAGAAAAAAGACAAGAGAAGTAGAGAAACGAAAAGAAAGGGAGGAAGAAAAGAAGAAAGTAGGAATGAACGATACAAAACAAAAACACACTAAAATAAAAAGTGATGAAAAAGAAAAATGAGCAAAAAATAAATAAAATGAATAATATTTTAAAAATTAATAAAAGTAACAAGGAATAAACAGAAATGGACACACACAGAGAATATGCACACATAAACACACACATACATGCATGTACACATAGATACACACAAATAAAGATGCACTTATATATATATATATATATATATATATATATATATATATATATATACATATATATTCATTCATACTTGCACATATACATAAGCATGCACATACCAACAAGTATATGCACACACATGAATACATGCATACATACATAAACACTCACACATTAACGTATACGTATACACATACATTTACGCACACACATATGATCATATGCAGATAAATATACACACATATATAAACACACTTACACATATTCATAAACATTCATGCATCCACTCGTGCATACACACATATGAACACACACATGCAAACACATACACATGGATATGCACACACACACACATACATGTACACATGAACAAACACACATAGATAAAAATACACACATATATATATATACACACTCGCACATATATATAAACACACACACGTGCATGCATGCACATATGCACATGCACACATACACACACACACACATAAATGGACACAGATAAACACATAGACACATACACACAGAGATCCCCACCAGAGACATCTCCCAATCAACATCAAAACAAAAAACTATTTCGAGCAACAATTCATTCATAAAATCAAGTACTGTAGCTAACAGTATGAGTCAGAAATGACTTTTTGAGGATTTAATTTTCCAATTTTTCGGATTCCCTCATTGAAAATTTTTTATGATTTTAATTCAATTTTTTTTCCTTTGGATTTAGATAATTTTCATTCCGGAATTGACATTATCTTTTGTACATGTCTATCATTGAAACAACTTGGAATAGAAAAATATCCTTTTCTAAGATCTCTATCTATTTAAACCTCTGTCTATTTCAGTCTGTTCATCTCTACCTAAGATTGTTCTGAAGCCTATTATATATATCATGTAATTGGACTGTTAATGGTTTTATTGTAGAAATAAATTACACAATTTTATTCTAGAAATACATTGTAAATGGTTCTACAATAGAGATGTATTGAAACAGAGTAAAAGGATTGTCAGTGTTCAGGAATTATAACATAATTGTTGATGGGATGCAACTTACATCTCATGACAGCCTCCAAGGTCTTCTTCATAGGTGCATAAAATCCATATGAGAAGGGAAGGGTTCCCTATGTTCTCAGTATTGCAAAACAGACAGTATATAACAGATGGTCTTTTTAGGGAGGAGAAATTCATGTATCCATCCAATATGGCACACAACTCACTTATATATTACCATCGGTCACCCCAAAATAGCCCAGTCTCCTTGACCACTGCTGTGGATGACAGGGTATATACTTGAATCTACCCTACAGTCCAAAGATATCAAGATGACAGATCCACAGTCATCTTTTCTCTTTTTTAGTATTGATTTATTGAAACATCGAACCTACCCAAAAGATTGGCTCTCAAACTAAGAACCATACTATGCGCATAAGAAAATAGTCATCTTTAATATTGCCGGAGAAGATTACAAGACAGTGCTCAAAGAAAAAAAACAGGAGTCAGTGATAACATAGAATCTCAAATGGCAATGGGCTGAACATGTTGCAAGAATGGCAGACAATTGCTGGACATCACAACTCACAATGTGGATTCCCAAATATCATATGTGAAGTTGTGGTGGCAGAAAATAAGATGGTGTGATGATTTAGACATGGAAATTTGTTAGGAGTCTGAGATACCATAGAATCCATTAGAAAACTCAAATGGCTATGGGCTGGACATGTTACAAAAATGACAGGCAACCACCTGACATCACGGCTCACAACATGGCTCCCCAGGGATCATATGCAAAATTGTGGCCAACAGATGGCATGACGAGCAAGACAAATTTAGAAATACTGACTCCAAGATGACCATGATAGAGAGGTCTAGCAGATCTTGTGAATGGTCTTTGTCCAACAATGGACGCTGAAAGACTGATGACGATGACGATGACGATGAGGTTTATTTCAGAAAAGATATTAATGTTGTTTTTTTTTCAGAATTCATTTCTGCTTTACATCCTATCTCTTCAAATATGCCATCTTTTTGATCCATATCCTCATTCATTTTTCCCGTTCTCTCTATTGTACTAATGTCAAGATCCCACCGATTTATTGCAGAATACGATTTGTTGGAATAGTCTAACATTAATTTTGGTCTTATCCTCCGCTATTTCTGCATAATTTGGGCGGAAGTTTCCTATTTTATTTTTTATTTTCGAGATGGACAGTTTTTTGAAGCAAATATATTTACTGTCTTTCATTCAGTATATATATTTTTTCCTTTCATTATAGGTGAATGTTCCATACCGTTTTTTTCCCTCTTTTTTTCCAGCATTTATTCTTTACGTTTGAGCACAGGCTAAATTGGGTACACGAAAAGAGAAGCTCAGTTTCCATGAGATAAACATTGTCCGTTTTTTTTTCGCTTCCTCTCCTGCATTTCATTTGTATGTGCATTTTTTTACCTCTGCTCACATCGGCCATTTTGTTTCTATTTTCTTGTTCTCTTTTGGTTTGCCTTGGAGAATTGCAAAATAAAAATACTCCAGTCTGCAGTTAACGTCAAATATTTTGAGAGCAATCTTGGCTTGGAAGAAGAATAGACTAAAAAATATGAATAAATAAAAAACATGCTCAAGCTTATCTTGAAAAGAAGAAGTTTGAGGAAAGATATATAAAAAAAAATTTCTGTGGTTCAACATAAATAGCATAATAGAGCCAAACAGTAAAGTGGTATCCACAGTGAACTGTAGGGAGAAAGCCATACCATTAAGTTCCCTACCTCACCAGGTAAAACAAAGGATTTAAAACCAGGTTCTTAAGCTAAGTATGGCACTCACCAAAAAGTTGATAGTAATCTTTTCTTTGCATTCTGAAAAACCACAAATGATCTTCTATATTCTCTCCCAGGTTTTTTGTCTAAAATACAATTATTAGGTTGTTTGGAAAACAACTGTATATTTCTAAAGATCGAATAAAAAAACCAATTGAATTGCTTCTTGTTTAAATCCTTTTATTCCTGTAGATTCCTGGAGCATAGGGCCGTAACCACTTTCAGTAGCAAGCAGGTTTTTATGGGGTGGAGTTGCTAGCCCAAAGCCCAACCATCCTCCTTCATCATTCAAAGGATGGACAATATGATGTTAACACATTAATCCAAAGACATACTTAATGATTTTGATTGAGAGATGCAGGCTTCTAATTTGCCCACTTTGTGGGCAGCTCCTAAATTATTGGAGAATGCAGGCCTTTAATTTATCGACAATTTGTCCATCAAGAAAAGGTGGAGAAATTGGACGTTTCTTACGAAGGTATACAGAATTCTTTTTCAAGGATCCATTTTAAAGATCTTGCAAATTCACTATACTTCTTCGATAAATGACCTTGGAATTTCCCTAAAAGAAAAAGCATTGGAGGTTGCGGGGGGGGGGTACTTTCTTACAACCCCCTCATTCAGTATACCCCTGCATGATTAAACTGACTGTAATCAAGACATCTGGAGGTTGTGATGCAACGGTCTTCAAAGTAAAGAGGACCTATCTGCCTTGAGAATCAAGATTCCAATTCCTGCTATAGGCTTGAACACTGACCATACCAAGAGAAAAGCATAACTCTCTTAGCCACCAAGCTGGTTCTGTGATAGACAAATAACAAAGATGTTTACTAATCGTATCTTAGTTTTGGCATAATGCCACAAGGATGGGTCACTCAGTGAGGATTGAATTCCCTACTCAGTAATAGTAGTAAAAAGGACCAGCTTGCCGACTATTACTCCTTGACAATGTATTTTTTTGTTTTAGTATGGCACGGGGCAAAATTATTTACAAAGTATAGATTGCTCAAGCTTTAACATGAAAGGCACTAAATAAAGATCAAACTTACTATTCATGGCCCAGGATAGACGGCTAATCAATACTATGTGGTGACAGAACTTGAACAGGCAAAGACAGAAAGTTTACTTAATTAATCGGGGCTGATCAAGAATTTTGAGTACAGGTGTTCAAATGGTAAGAATTTGAGCACGGAGTGCAAATATAAAAAAATATTTTTACTAATAATACATTTGTGTTTTCATGGTAAATTTATGATTACTTAGGAATATCTGATTTTTATCTATAAAATTTCTTCACCTAGATGATTGTGAAAAAAAAGATAAATTTTGGTTTGCCCTAGTAGGAAAGGTCCAAACGCCAAACCCCGAAATCTGAACCTGACTAACAAGCCTGATAAGATATTCATGAAATTCATACTTACAGCTCTTCCAATGGATATTGAACAGAGAGCCCATCATCTGTAAGCCTTCTTGAGTAACCACTTAGCTACAAACAGGGTCAATAATGAAATAGATTGATGTGGTAACAACTTTGCTTTGTTCACTTCATTATTCAGGTTACATTTCTTATTATTCTCATAACCATTGGCTTTCAATCATATTTCTTGACAGTCGAGATTCCATTATACAAAATACAGTGTCTCAATCAATCACAAAGGGACACAACTCTGATACGGTCAATGGGTAGAAACAGCAATTCAATTACCCACAATGCATTTCCTTCATTTTCATTGGCATCCATCTTTCACCATTTGCCAAAGGTATGGTCTACCATTATACTTTAATTACTGGAATGTTAATGAACGTTCTAACGACAACGACTTGTCATTCACTTGTTCAATATCATTCTTGGGAACGTCTTTCACTGAAAGGCATTTTACGTGGATTGGTTTATTCAAGAGAAAAACAAATAGGAAAGAATTCTTTAGGCAGAGATAGTTTCTTTCTTTCAGCCAACTTTTGTTTATTACCTTTTTTGTAAGAATTCATTATCATTCGATTCTTGATTAGTTCCATTTATTTAAAAGTAAATATTCAGATGCTTGAAAAATTCTAAGACAAAGAAAAAGAGTATCCAACTAAAATGTACTCTGAAAGTTCACATCTCTGCCAATATAAATAAACTAAAAACTGAATGAAATTCAGTTCATATGGAGAGGTAACAGCAAGTTTCGATTTTTCAATTTTCAATTTTCAAACTATTATCTTAAACTATGGAATGTATCTCTAAATCGAGAAAATACCTTTATCAGCTCTAAATTTGAATCAAATCGTTTTTAGCCCATGGCCCATCCTTCAATGATATATTTTAAAATTCATTGAGAACTTATGGAGTTATTGTGCCAAAAACATGTTTAAAAAATGAAAAACGATCTATTGCTCCAAAAGGATTTCTGGATCTGTCCAAAAAAGAATTTCAAGGCAAAGACAAACATCATTCAATACATAATGTTTTGCGAAGATGTGTCATAAAATCACTCTTGAAGTAGAAGACATAACTTGTTGCGTTGATACCGCAGGTTCTACCAAATGTGCAGACAATTGTCCATTTGTCACCTTGAACATTAGGATTGGACAAAAGTAATGAAGATCAAGGACAAAAGAGATAGAAAAGAAGAGAATGGGTCAAATTCCATTGTCCCGGCAGACTGTAGAGCTGTGTTTATCAACCTGAGCAATATAAGCAATTGGTGGGTGATTTCAACTCTTGGGTGGGTGGTGAGTATCTGTACAAAAAATTTGCCAAAATTTTGATCAGCTGCACAGGATTTTGAGTATTAAAGTCTGTAATTGACAATAAAACAGCAACATTTTTTATAACCAATGCATCCTTCATGCAGCTGAAACATGGAACCAAACCAAAAGATTGATTCTCAAACTGATAATCATTCAACGTGCACATGAGAGAATCATGCTCAACAACACAGGGAGATCGCAAAACAGCAGTATATCAAAGAAAGAACAGGAGTCATGAAGATGTCACAGAATCCATTAGAAAACTAAAATGGCAATGGGCTGTTTATGATGCAAGAATAACTGACAACCGGTGGATATCATGACTCACAACATGAATCCCCAGAGAGCATAAATGAAACTGTGGTCGGCAAAATATAAGATGGCGTATTGATATAGACAAGTTCAGAAAGTATTGGCTTCACAACACACATGATAGAGAGGTCTTGCGAATACTGGGGAAGGTCCATATCAAACAACGGATGCTGGAAAGCTGATGATGAATGTGATATGACACATTATATAAGCCCAATATGTTTGTACTAGCTGCACCTCACCAGACAAAGGTATCACATTGTTGATACCTAAAAAATGTATGTGTGTGCCAAACATTTGATGTTACTACTTAACATTACTTTCCTTAAAGAAACAGCAAAGTTTATTTTTATTGTTTCTGAGAGTTGAAAATTTTTTGTTATTTTTTTTAATATTTGCTATACAGATAGAGGGTGGAAAAATAATTCAAGTGTAAGTGAGTGTTGGTGCCAAAAAAATTGAGGACGCCTGTTGTAGAGTGAACCTGAGAGAAAGTGGAAACCTGGATAAGTATCTGGACCTTATTCAAAGAATATAGAACATGGACGTGATGGTAGTATGATTAGTTGGTAGAGTCCTGGAGTATTGAGAAGACTTGCAGTCACTTGATCTCTAGTGAAGGTCTCTGATCACCTCTGGTGTGAAAACTCAATAGTTTAATGCAGGACACTAGATTTTACTAAAAGATATTCCACCAAGTCAACAGTCTTCTTATAAACATAATGACAAAAAATAAATTACTTTGCCTGAAAACTCATTTAAAGTGGAAAAATTGAACTATTCTCGAAGTCTGAACTTTTAAAATTAAGTATTTTCATTATTACATGATTTTATTAAAAACCATTAGTGAAAAATGTTATCCAAACCGTCTACATATGTTTCTTCAGTTTTTAAGTTTCTCTGGCTGGCTGGCTGGTTGGCTGGCTTAATTGCTAAGTATGTATAAATGTATCATGCGTACAGGCTATACCAAAAGAGATAGAGGACTAAAAAGTTTAACATTTCTTTCATCATCATCATCATCATCAGTCTTTCAACCGCCGTCATTGGACATTCCCGAGGATTTGCCACACTTCTCTATCATAAGCGTCGCAGAGCCAGTACTTCCTGAACTTGTTTAGCTCGTCTCTTCTTCTAATATTCTGCCGGCCTCGGTTGCATCTCGGTTGATCCATGTCGTAAGTCGTGATGTCCATCGGTTGTCCGCCATTCTTGCAACATGGCCAGCCCACCGCCATTTGAGATTTTTAATGGATTCTATGATGTCCCTGACGCTTGTCTTTCCTCGGATGTACTGTGCTGTCTTGTGGTCTCTCCATAATTCTTTCATGTGCACATTGCATGGTTCTCAATATGCAGATCTGTCTCTTGGTTAGGTTCATTGTTTCAGCTCCATAAATGACTATTTGGAGGATGCATTGGTTTTACTTTTAGTCCTTATTAAGTCTTGAAAAAAAAAAATTTTTTTTTGATGAATACTCTCCCTCTAAATAGCTTGTCAGATGTAGGTTAAATTTGCAATGTAAGCTTTTGTTAAATAGATCTTAGTTTTTATCCGGGGGGCATTTACGCGTGTTTTTTTTAAATTTGGACTCTTTTAGTTAATTATTGCTCAACAAAAGCCAAGAGAAATAACTTATTCATTGATCACCCTTTTTTCCAATTTCTTAATTGCTCACTCCTAGAATGGCATGCTGCCAAAAGATGTTGGTCACATGATGGTTTCCATTGAGTTTTAAACAGTATCTTCTCCGCTCCGTGGGTTTTTTTTCTCACAAAATTTTCAATTGATATGCTTTTCTTATAAGCAAGGGGCAGCAAGCTGCACCCCAGTCCTAATTCAGGCAGAACAATGTAAAATTTTGAGCAAATTTGGTGAAACTGTGTAAAATTTGGGGTGTACCAATCCCTTCACACCCCCTTAACCAAAGAGTTCCAATGCACCTATGATTCTTCAATGTTAAAATAAATTGGATGCTAAGATGTAATAGGTATAGTTAACTAACATATTAGGCTACTTTGATATGGGGTGTGTTCTACTCTTGCCTTTACACATTTCTATAATTTAATTTGAAAGCCCGAAAGCATGTTGGCCAGTTACATTACAAAAAACTTTTTTTTTTTTGTCCTTTTTCCCCAATTTTTTCTGGTACCTACAATATATTGAATTGCCCCACAAATGACCAACCAGTCAAGTTGGCAACAAATTTACCTCTCTTTGCTGGTCTACCTAAATGAGTATGTGTGCATCTCCAGGTGCTCCTGGTCAAATTTGGTAGGGATGGGGGTTACAGCCTTGAAAATTTGCATGAGTACATCACTGGACTCCATCTAAAAAAAGTTTGTTTTTTTATTTTAAAAAGTGCTGTTTTTGATCTCTGTGATCATTTTTGACCAACAATAGCCTAATCTTTTTAGGTAGTTAGTTTTGGTATACACTGGCTATGGTTATTCATTTTATGCAAGGTATAGATGTGTATATATATATATGTATATATATATATATATATATATGTGTATATATATATATATATGATTATAAATTGCATTATACTTTATTGAAACTCTTATCTGATATGATCTTCAGGTGAATGTATCATTTGGACTAGACAACATACACAGAATAAATAATCAAAGAAAATGGGGCCACTGCAGAAATCAAACCTGTGACTGATAGGGTAGCCATTTCAATACATCATTGCTCTCACCATTGAGCTATACAGCTGCTGATAATTCAAAGGCAAAAATGTTACTACTTTATATTTTCAGTTTTGCTTATTCATTGTTTATATCTGCTTTATTTGTTTCTTTCAGCACAACAATTACATAATTAAAAAATGAATATCTGAATCATTCTGTCGGATCGTATATACTTTACTGAATAACATACACTTATATTTATATATATATATATATATATATATATATATATGTATATATACTAGCTGGGGTACCTGGTGTTGCCTGGGACAAAAAGTGATCAATACTCAAGTTTCATGAAGTAAATTCTACAACAGAGCTTCTGAAATTAGTGACTGCAACCATTCAGGTCGAAAATGCTAAAATTGATCTTTTTCAAAAAAATGACAAAACAGACTTGACCTAAATTTGACCTATACAGGTCATCAAAGGTCATTGCCACCTATCATATGCCAATCCTGAGATCAAGTTCCATTTACACACAATTTTGTAGGCCATAGTTAGATTTGAAAATGCTTTTCAAAATTGACCTGACCAGAAGAAGTCAGCAGTTGCAGAAGACATAAATCTTATTCTCCCTTAGCTTTATCTTTAGGAAATTGTCTTGTCATTGGTATGGCACAATATTTGCCTGAGAGAAGTGTGAGTGATCATTTGGGCAAACTACTCTTGTATAACTTAAGCATAATCAAATATATATATATATATATATATATATATATATATATATATATACACACACACACATAAAAACGTAACCTTTTAGCAGCAATTATATATGTACACATATATATATATATGACAACATAATAACAACAAATTCAGCTTTCGACATTGTCATTTTCTAACACCATCCTATCAAATAAATCATGTCCATTCTCTAATCATGTATACTCAAATTATAGAATGCAATAGGTATTAGTTTAGTTACTGATATAGATACTTAACTATCAAAATAGTTAGGGTACACATACTTTCAGATGTAAAGTTAGATGCCTTCATACTGGACAAAGTTATATATTTATCTGTGAATTATTTTATGCTTTTGTGACCAAAAATTTATGGCATATGCCTGAAGGTGGCATGAGCGAAACTCAATCCTACATGATGGATTGGTCAGTTACCTGCAAGTGGTCAATAATAAGACACGCTATGATAAAAAGGTCAGACATCTAGCTGACCTCATATAAGAATATCACTTTCAAGGCTATAAGGCAAGGATCTCAATATGAGAAACTCTCTCTGGAGATAGGGATGTCTTATATGAAGAAAAAAAAGAGAAGCACAAGGTATACTTATTTATCTCTCTCTTTCTCCCCCTCTCTCTCTCTATATATATATATACATATATATATATATATATATACATATATATATATATATATATATATATATATATATACTTATATATATATATATATATATATATATATATATATATATATATATATATATATATATGTATATATGTGTGTGTGTGCGTGTGTGTATACATTTCGTTGTTTATTTACATGATTGTTTGAACAGAAGACTTGTTTTGTGTTAAGTTAATATTGATTACTTACAGACATCCATTATTAATAAGAAACTGTCAAGGAAAACTGTCACCGAAAGAGTCAGTCTTCTGGTAGGCTGGTTGAGTGTGTATCACATACACAGGCCATACCAATAGAGCTAGAGGGTTGAAAATTTAAACATTTATTCCTTATCATTATTTTTGTTTGTTTTTTTCACCCTCACCCAACTAAATATCCGATTGGAGATATAGTTTGTAATGTGAGCTTTTGCTTAATTGGTCCCTAATTTGTATCCGGCTACATTCGCACTTGTTTTTTTTTTTAATTAGAACTTTCTATTGATCCCAAAGAAGGCAAGAGAAGTAACTTATGCATTGATCAGCTCCTTTCCAGATTTCTTGATTGATCACCCCCAACACTGCATATGGCTAAAAGACATTGGTCACATGGTCATTTCAATTGAGCAACTAACCAGACCTGTTTTACTAATAGCTACTTCTCATCATTATGACTCAGACCTCAAAAATCAGTTGTAGTTGACACATTTTTATATGAAAAAAATTCAATATGTTACCAAATCACCGTTGCCCCACAAGTGGTCTGACCAACCAGCCAAGTGAGCTACTGAATCTTCCCTCTAAGAGCATCTGTATCTGTGTCTATGTATGTGTGTAGGTATGTCTATGTGTGTGTGTGTCTCTGGCTGCCCCTGATCACAAACTGGCTACAACCTTGAAAATGTGCATGAACACACTGCAAGGCAAGGCATCGCCCAAAAACTTTTTATTTTTGCTTTTAAAATTTTTTTTCAGATAACTTTGGAATTCGTTTTTCTATAATTAACTGTAACTCCACAATAAAAATGAGAAATTCGTCTCTGTTAAGATCGCTCTTCCCTTTTGGAAGAGCAAAGAAGGTCTGACCGAAAGCAACCTATAAATGGTATCCACCTACAAGTTAATATAAATTCACCTGAATTAATGCTTTGTCTGCTAGAACAAAAAGCAAAAGCTTTGTGGGTTGTTTTGTCTGAAAAGATGATGATGATACATACAGTGGCTATGGTGATTTATCTACATCTGGTACGGATATAATCATATATAATTTTAGACATAATAAGTGAACATTCAAATTTTCCGCCCTTAGCCCCATTGATGTGGCTTGTATGCATATATACATACTTATATAAATACATATCCAGCCAGAAAACTTGAAAGCTGAAGAAACCTATGTTGCCAGTTTTAATGGTATCCAATATAAAAGTAACCTAATCTCAGTCAATATGACACATTGTGCATAATCAATTTTTGTGTGGTCCCCCCTTCATCCTCTGTTACATCTTATTCAAAGATTCAATTTGTTTTCTTCTCCATGACTCAAAATAAATATCCTTTTGGTTATTGAAGTTCTAGGAAAATGTTTTACAGGTGATTTCCAATAATATCATGGATTGTTGTAGTCTACCACACCTGTCTGATTCTAAAAGTAAGACTCGGTGGGAGAAACTCCTTCGGGACCAAAGGGTGTGTGTTGTATGTTGATTGGCCACTCCACTTCTGAATCACAGTATGATGGACCAATCAGAGAGCAACATGCCATGAAATTAGCAGTAGGAGCTCAGGCTGGTGTCAACAACAAGTCTGGCTTTTGAACACAGTTGTTAAGAAAGAGTATGAATCAGAAATTAGAAGCAAGAGGATTTTTTGGGTTGAATAGTAGTCTTTGAGATTTAACTCTTGAATTCATATAAAAATATTTAGAAGTTGGATTGAGGGGTATAACTTCTGATCAGGATTACTTCCATTAACCATTAGACGATTATCCCAATTTTTTCTTTTCAATTCATAAAAAAGTGTGGATTTTTAATATCATACATTGAAGAGTTCTACTTTATTTAATTTACTTTATTTAACTGCAGTTTTAAGTGGTTTCTGAATTTAAAAGTTGAAGATGAGAATGGTGACTGATCGATCAAGTCCTGGTCGACTACAACCCGGTCAAATGGGTCTTCGGACATATGTGTCTATTATTTTTTGTGTCTCAGATTATTTGTACGCCGTTCATTTGTGTCCCAGTCATTTGTGCCCCATTTATGAGGGGGCACTGTTTTTTTACCTCTTTTTGCTTTAAAGAAAAGATGGTTTTCTTGGCATATTATTCATATCAAATTAAAACTACATATTTATTTATTTCATGTAAAAGAATTTAACCTGCATCTTTACTTTTTTTACGAAAAGCGAATAGATATGTTGTTAATTTTCTAATTTACTTGATTCTTTTTACAAAAAAATTTCAATCAACTTAAATTACATATTTACTTTTTTCACAAAAAACATAACATAGCTTTGATTTGATCAACAATTTTTTTTATCAAGTCAAAAATCAAAAGTTTACATAAATATCTAATAATTTCTAAGCCAAAAGAATACCTAAAAACAATCTTTTCTTAAAAAATACCAATGACGGGATGCATTTGACGGAAACATAGTTGTCCGGGATACTAATGCCCTAGTACCGATTACATGTTTTTATTTCCTCCTAGCAAGGCAAATGAGTCGGAAAAAATAGTAAATTCGTTGACAACGGATATGTGGATGTGAATGACAGAATTGGAAGAAACAGAAGTAAATTGTTTTTTCCTTTTCTTCATCTATGATGACAGCCCTTTTGTCTAAAGATTTCTTTTTCAAAAATGGACTCTTCCACTTCCTTTCTCCAGTTCTACCATATTTTTCAATGTAAATAAATGTGTACTGAAAATGAGCAAGAATGACATAAAATCATTCAATGTAGTTTTCTTCAGTTTTCAAGTTAGTCTAGATTCCAGGTTGGCTGGTTATGTATGTATCATGCTTACAGGCTGCATCAATAGAGCTAGAGGGTTAAAATGTAAAAACTTTCACTCCTTATCATGTTAAGAAAAAAAGCTTGTTTTTTTTTTCAAATTCATCCCCTGCAAAAGGTTTTTAGTGGAGGGTTCAATAAGCAATGTAATTTCATATCAAATTGATCCCTAAGTTAGTCTCTGGCAGCATTCTCACTTGTTTTGTTTTTTTTTTTGAAAATTCAGACTTTTTAATGATTTGTGTCCAACAACATGCAAGATAAATGACTTATTTATTCATCAGTCCTTCTCCCAATTTTTTGATTGATCACCCTAACACACCATGCTGCCAAAAGATGTTGGAGGGTTTCCACTGAGTAACCAATAAGACCTATTCTTTACAAAATCAGGGAACATATTTGTAAATGAAACAACAGATTACACATTCAGTAGAATATCAAAAGGGAATTCAGAATTCTAGAAATGATAGTTTTAAAGAAAGGTATGCAGTCATGCAGAAATACCCTAGGGAGATGAATTCCCTTGCCTGGTACAGTGCCAGGCCACCCATAATTAAGTGTTGCACATGTTGACATTTGAGTGGGTTACAACTCAAAAGTGATTGGACAGAAGACACCATCACCAAGTCAATCATTTGGTACTATACAAAAATATACTCCATTGATCCTTGGGGGCAGGGACGAAACACTAGGACTGGTGGCCCTCAGATGAAGTGGCAGAGCCAGCTCCAATTCAGTTCCAAGTGTCCCTGAACAGTTGGGGACTATCAGACCATTACTCATCAAAACATTCTATCCCCTTTAAGTCTTTAGACCAGGATGGCTGATTCAGTTAATACTTTTTCTCTGTTTGCTTTGCTAAGAGATAAATTTGGGACTACGGGGCAGAGTTGTACCTAGTGATTTTAGTAGGGGGTTTCAGGCCTCTAATTTGCCAACAAAGTGAGCGTGTCCAAAACTATAGTGGCGGATGCAGGCTTCTAATTTGCCGACAAAGTAATTGTGCCCATCACAAATAGGTGAGGAAATTTGACATAGCCCAAAAATGTATACAAAAATCTCATCTATTTCAAAGATCCATTCTGAAGATCTTACAAATGTGTTACATTTCTTCAATAAATCATGGAGCCCTGATTTGGAATGCCACTGGTACCAAGATGCTGCAAAAGGAAGAAAGTCAATCACAGGAGAATGATTCCTTTCTTTCGACAATTTCTTTAAAGATATAGAAAAAGTAGAGCAGAAAATGTCAATATCTAGTTGTAACCAGGAGTAATTCTTTCAACCAAGGGTAGATAACTGTACCATGAAAATGAGAAATATGTCTTTGATGATATCACTTCTCCCTTTTGCAAAAGTAAGGAAGGTCTGACTGAATATAACCCATAAGTGGTATCCACTTGCAAGTCAATATAAATTCACGTGAATTAATGTTTCCTCTGCTGAAACAGAGAGCAGCGGTTTTTCTGGTTGATAAAGGCTCCCTTCTGTCTCGATAAACAATGGAATGAAACTGAAATAGGTTGCAAGCTGGGCAAAATTTGAAGAGATCCTGGCATGTCCAGTCAACAGAATCCCCCTCTTGGCCTATCTGATGTTAAATGGAAGGAAGCAGAAGAGAGAAAGTGTGATATGTTCTGATTCGGCTTTTCAAAGTTGGTATCCAACTGCCTTAGGAGGGCTCAAATCATTGGTTTGAATCTGAGTTATCCTTTTCCTCGATCGGATGCCTTTCCAAGCCTAGTAAGCCAGGTCTGCTCTGCTATTTTACCCAGAGCTGGGGGAGAAGAGACAGATTCATTTCTTTTCCAAACATTGATGGTGCAAGATGGACAAAAACAGCCTGGACTGAAGTTTGAACTTTTATTCTCCATACTGTTAACCATTACAGCAATCACAACCCCCAACCAAGACCTTATCAGTCTCACACAATGGGTTGGGTATTACGTGCTTTCACTCATTCTTAGTGTTGGAATGTGACAAGGGCGGATAACTTTTAGATGAAAAAATGGGCAATTCACTTTGACTCTTCTCTTTCAAATACTAGAAACAAAATGAGAAAGTCATTGTCACTCGAGACCTAAGTACAAAAAGTCATGTCATAAAAAAAGGCCTATAATGAAAAGTGAAAGAACTGATATCCTTTAATTGAGCAAATATTAGGCATATATATATATGTATATATATATACATAAATATATACATATACATACACGCACACATATATATATATATATAAATATACACACATATATATACACATATATATTTATGTTTATTCATATATATGTATATAATATAATAATATATATATATATATTTGTGTATTAAAAGTTTATGTCCATATTCATGTACATACATGTATGTATATATATCATGTACAATATATGATTCTAAATATAAAAAGATAGATTGGTAGATGGACTATCTATTTATCTATGTATCTATCAAAATATGTATTTGCATATATATATATATATGTGTGTGCGCGTGTATATATATATGTATATATATATATATATATATATATATATATATATATATATATATATATATATATATAAATTTATGTATTTATGTATCTATATAATACAATTTTATGTCTGTATTTAGATACATAAATGTGTATATACATTCATATAATGAATAAATATAAATACATAAAGAGAGGTTGATGGACATTATCTATCTATCTATCTATCTATCTATCTATATATATATATATATATATATATATATATATATATATATATATATATATATATATTTGTGTGTGTGTGTGTGTTCATATATTCATATATTACAAGATAATGTCTGTATTTATATACATACATGTACATATGCATATGAAATATGTAACTATAAATACATAAAGTTATATAGATAGATGGACATTATATATCTATATCTATTTCTACTGTTTCTCTCTATATATACATATATATAAGTATACATGTTCACACACTCATACATATACATATATATGCCTTAAATATATATATATATATATATATATATATATATATGTATATATATATGTTTGTTCTAGTGTGTGTCTAGTTTCAAAACTTGTTACTTTTATATATCTCTATTGCTTAGGTTTTACTCAATTTATCATTGCGTGCACTTTGTAAAATGATTCATGGTAAAACCTTCAAGTAGCATTCAGGATGTCTTCAGGCTTTGCAAATTACCCATTAGTCGACAGTAATACTTCCTGCCTTATATTTCCCATTCTCCTCACATCACGAAAACCAGCCATCAATAATGCAGAGTGCATCCGAGAGAAACTGCAGTGAGGTTTTTATTGTCAGCCTCCGAGCTGTCTAGAGATGACCAAATTTTCTTCTGATTCAATATTATTTCTTCGTGTATTTAATATTTTTTGTAGAGATGTTTGATTGCGTAGCTTTTATTATCATAGGTATTATTTTTGATGGACATCATAGATAAATTATATATATATATATATATGTATATGTGTGTACATGTTTACAAATATATAAATACATAACCTGATGTGTATATGTGTGTAAAAATATATCGTACCTTGCATGAATGAATCCTCATAGAATGCGCATGTACCAGGACTAATTATTTGAAAGATTATCTTGAATTATCAAAAAAAAAATAGATCTTTTATCTAAAATTATTTTGAAAGTATTGATCTTTAATATGAAATTATGTAAAAGATACCTGCACAAAATTTGGGCATTGTTGGTCCTAAATAGCCATAGAGACTCAAAAAAGCACTTTCTGAAAAAAAACAACAAAAAAAACATATTTTTAGATGGTGCCCAGTGGTGTACTCATGGAGATTTGCAAATTGTGATCAGGAGTACCCAGAAACACATACACAAATAAACACACATGGACATTCAAAGAGAGAAGAATCTGTAGCCTTACCTTGCCTTGTTGGTTGGCTGGCCCTTTGTGAGGCCATGCTGATTTAATACATACATTTATAATCCCCTCTTGGTTAGGTTCCATGTTTCAGCTCCATAAGTGATCATCAAAAGAATGCAATGGTTGAATACTCTTCTTTTTAGGATTATTGGGATCATCTGGTTCTTGAAAGTGGGGCTTGCTCTGCCGAAGACTTGCCATTCCAAAGTGATTCTTTGCTTGATTTCCTCCTCTTTTGAGGGTCTTATGGAGATTCGTTGTCCTAGGTAGATGTAGCGGTCTACCTTGCCGAGTTTTGCATTTTCTATCTCGATAGTTATGTTCTTATTCTCAACATTATTGCACATGATTTTCATTCTACTGAAGTTCATGTGTAGGCTGACTTTTTTTGCTTTCTTTGTTTAGATTGTCTAGCATTGGTTGGAGGTCACGTAGGTTCTCCAAACTGAGAAGTATGCAACTTGCGTATGAGAGAATCATGCTCAACCTTACACAGAGAGATCACAAAACAGCGCAGTATATAAGGAAGAAAACGGGTGTTCGTGACATCATAGAAACTATTAAAAAACTCAAATGGCAATGGGCAGGCCATGTTGCAAGAATGAAAGACAACCGTTGGACAACACATGTTGTGAGTCGTGATGTCCATCGGTTAGTCTTCCATTCTTGCAACATGGCCAGCCCATTGCCATTTAATTTTCCTTACAGATCCTATGATGTCTCTGATTCCCGTTTTCTTCCTTATATACTATGCTGTTTTGTGATCTCTCCATGTGAGGTTGAGCATGATTCTCTCATGTGTGCGTTGCATGCTTCTCAGTTTACAGGTTTGTCTCTTGGTTAGGTTCCATGTTTCAGCTCCATAGGTGACTATGTCCTACAGTGCATCCCAGTGCCTTCACTCTCCCAAGATAAAGATGCACCAATTCCCTGCTGTACCTTATTCAAGCAAAAATTAGGCTCATTAGATGAGGCAACCTTCTTCCATTAACACAAGTTCCAGTTCCAATTGAAGATGTTTTCTGTGACAGACACTGGTTAGCAAAGATACTCAGACCGGCCTCTGGCTACATAGCCCTAAGATACATATGGGCATCTGTTGGCCCATGGGCTATATTTGACCCCCCTGGCAACATTTTTTGCGGCCCCGGGCCAATGTAGGCATTTTCGAAAAATTTTCTGTAATTTTTCTCTTAAATCAATTTTATAATTTATATTTCAAAATTACAGTTGTTTTGCCTTGACAAATCAATAATATAATAATTGTAATTCATATGTTTGTCTAAAATAGAAATTAATTACGCTTTCTGTAATAGGATCAACATTAGTAAGTGAATGTTTGGCCTGAATAAAGATGAAAAATGTCTTATAGATTAAAAAGATTGCCCATGCCTTTCCCAGGACATCCTGGATGTTGACTGGCTGAAACATTGAAATAACAAATGAAAGGTTTCTAGTGTGAATTATTCATTGAATTATGAAGGCACTTCAACTTGGAACTTCAGACACTATTAGAAAGTCCAGAGCAGTGCTTTATTGACCTTGGGGCTTGTGACTGAGGCCTCAGGCCCCGGAACTTTAAGGGGCTCTATGTGGATTTTAGGGCACCCTTTTTTTCTTTCTTTTTCTCTCCTTCTCTCTCTCTTGCTGACCTTCTTCTTCTTCTTCTTCTTCTTCTTCTTCTTCTTCTTCTTCTTCTTCTTCTTCTCTCCCTCATTCACTCACCAACAGAAATAATCATAAATGCGTTATATTACTTTGAAACTCAATTTCAATTGACTTGCCATTACAGTAAACGTATCATTTGGCCTAAACAGCGTATATAGAATAAACAATTAAAGGAATTGGGGTTACCGCCAGAATCAAAACTGCAACCAATAGGTAACCACTTTAACATAGCATTGCCCTCACCATTGAGCCAAAAATTCGCCATAATGCAAAGACCCAAATACCTGCTTTATCTCCAATTCTCTTTTTGTTCATTAACAGTCCCTGGCTGCTCTATGTTCTTACCAAAATGAGAATTCAATGCTAATTTATTTGTATCTGCATAAATTGTTGAGAGACAATATTTTAAATTGCAAGTTCTTCACCAGAGCTTAATATTTTTCAAAAGGCCCCAACGAAAACTATCAACATGGGTCTCTCTTGGTTCCATGCTGGTCTTGCTGGATGGCTATGTATGTATCACATATAAAGGTAGCACAAATAGATCTAGAAGGCTCAAAATTTGAACCTTTACTTATTATTATGTCTAGAAAGAACGTTTTTCTTGTTTTTTTTACCCTCTAGATAAGTTTTTAATGGGGGTCAATTTGCATTGAAAATTCATGCTAAATTGATCCCTCAGATTGTGTCACACTTTTTTTTGAAAATTCAAACTTTTTGATGAACTCTGCCCAACCAAAGGCGAGAGATGTAACTTATTCATCAATCAACCTTTTTTCCAATTATTTAATTGATCAACCAACTGCGGCATGCTGACAAAAGATGATGTTAACAAAACAGTTTTTATTCAATAATTAACCAACCTCGTTTTCTTTCAAGCGATGTTTTATAATGACTAGGATTATGGACCATTCATATTAGAAACCGTCAACAAAAACTGTCAACATAGGTTTCTTCAGTTTTAAAGTTGGTCTGGCTGGCTATTTAGGTATGTATGTATCATATGAGCAGGCTGTCCTAACAGAACTAGAGGCCAGAAAATTTGTACATTTACTCCTTATTATCTCTAAAAAAATGCACCTATTTTTTTAGCTTGTGTATACATGCTCATTTTTTTAAGATTTGGATTTATTTAGCGATCACTGCCCAACAAAAGGTTAGAGAACTAATTTATTCATTGATCACTTTTTTTCCAAGTTTTCAATTGATCACCCCCAACACAGGATACTGTCAAAAAATATTGGTTGCACGACAGTTTTTATCAAGGGACTAACCAGACCTGTTTTCTTTTTGGCCTGGCATTTATCGATGACCATAATTCAAAAAGGGAGACATCGATCAGTTGTCAATGTGGTCAGTCATCATTGCTGGCTAGATATTTGCTTCATGTACGTAATATTTATGGTAATCTGAGGTAAAGTAAAATTCTGCACAGGTGATATAAAAACATAAGAACTTGGTTAAATGCCATGTAAGACTGTTTTGCGAGACATTCAAGAGAAAAGGTAAAATTGCTTCAAAGAGATTTATTGTCACCAATATTGGAAAATTAATGCTAAACCTCACTTGGAGAGACCACAAGACAGCACAATATATCAGGGAGAAAACAGGAGTATGAGACATCATAGAATTCACTAGAAACCTCAAATGGCCATGGGCTGGTCATGTTGCAAGAATAGCAGATAGACATCACAACTCACAACATGAATCCCCAGAGATCACATTAACATCTGAGGCTGGCAGAATACAAGATGGACGGATGAATTAGACGGTAAGGGCTCCGCAACGCCCATGATAGAGTGATGTGGCAAATTCTGGGGAAGGTCCATTTCCAACGACAAACGGTAGAAGACTGATGGTGATGCTGATGATTGTCTTGATTCTTTTAGTATTGTATGGTTTTATTGTGTTGGCTAGTAATTTGGGTACATATTTCTCTAGCGATATTAGTTTATCTATCTGGGTCATTTCTAGTCTATCAACTAATCTAACAAACTATCCATTGGAAACCATCAACCAAATCTGTCACTAACATAGTTTGAATAGATTTCTTCAGTTTTTAAGTTGGTCTTTCTTGCTGTCTAGCTGGTCATGTATATATGTATCACACATATAAACCACTCCAATGGAGCTAGAAGGATGACAATCCAAACACTTACTCTTTTCTATGGGTAGAAAAAAAGTTGTTTTTCAACCCTCCCATCCAAAAAGTATTTTAGTGGGGGGGGGTTCAAGTTGCAATGTAAGTTTATGCTAAATTTTCCCTCTAGTTTGTGTCTGACAACATTCACACTTTTTTTGATAAAGAATTTAGTGATCACTGCCAACTAAAGGTGAGAGAAGTAACTTATTCCTTGATCACTGCCTTTTCAATTTATTTGATTGATCATCCCCAACAGTGCATGCTGCCAAAAGACATCACTCATGTGACCAACTAGACCTGTCTACCTATTTCTTTATTTCAATCCGTCCATATTCATACCTTCGTCTGTTCGCAAACATATTTGTATCTATATATCCACACACACACACACACACACATATATGTGTATATATATATATATATATACATATATGTGTTAGTATATACATATATATATATATATATGTATATATATATACATATATACACATGTTTATATATATATGTGTGTGTGTGTGTGTATATATATATATATATATATATATATATATATATATATATATATACATGTTTATATATATATGAAACTTATGTAACAATCAAAGGAAATGGATATCATTTTTTAAGCTCTAAGAAAAAAATTTCTTTAAGTAGATGTAAACAAGACAAGGATCATATTCAGCAATGTATCCACTATCCATGGTAGTAGTGGCAGGAAAGGGAGGACAAGCAGGAGGAAGAGGAAGAGTAGGTGGTCTTTCTTTGAGCCAATCAATTCTCATACTTGTAAAATACCGTGGCATGAAAATATTCTGCAAGTATTACTGTCAATAAAAATTGTAAATGGACATTACAGGCATTTTTTGATGATTTTTTTTTCTAATGCAAAAATTCTATCAGGACATCATTAGCAGGCAGAGAAAGAAATCAGAACCATGTTCTTTTAATGATGTAACACCTTTTAATGACTGACCAACAGACCAACCAGCCCAAACAGGTCTAAGGAGTTTTTTAATGATTTTCAGTGCCAATCCACACAAGACAATTTTCCATCCAATTTTGTTTCTCTTTATTTGACCTTATGCCAGACAAAGCTAGTGAGTAATATCCATGCATCTCTCTAAACCCTTACCAAGACGAATAGAAAAATGTTAGTGTATTTGCAGATCAAAGGAATATTTTTTATCTATCTATCTATCTATCAATCTATCTATCTTTCTTTCTATGAGCTCATTTGGGGTAATAAAACTCTGATAATCATCATTAGAGTTCAAGCTGAGCTTAAAGCTCAAATTTGAATGATCTTTCCTCAAGGCAGATGGGTCTCCCTAACTCCAAACATTGGCAGCATACAATCTCCCTTTGTATTGTAGTTCTGTCCGTTTGTGTACTCTCAAAATCTGCAGAACCTAGATTGCAAAATGTCTATCTTATGTACATATACATATATATATATATATATATATATATATATATATATATATATATATATATGTATATATATATAGTACATATAGTACAAATCAGGTTTTCAATATAGCATAATATAATATGATATAATGAAGAGCCATGTCTAATATATGACGGAGTTGAGGAGTTATTTCATAGAACGCTTGATACATTCAACTTCGAACTCTAAGTGTTAAGTTGGTTCAGAGTAGAGCTGGTAATATAGAAGAAAGTAGATTTGCTACACAAACATATTTATGTTTCTGCCCTGTGTGTGTAGCAAATCTACTTTCTACAATTCGTATATATATATATATATATATATATATATATATATATATATTTATTGCTACAGTGATATCATTGAACAGAACAACATGGACTTCACTACGAACAGAACAAAGTCCACTCATCATGATGACCTGAAGGAATCCTCTTCCTTGATTTCAATTTTTGCTTCTGAAGCAAAACATCTGATGCTAGAATTATTTGCTATGGAAACCTTTTAACCATTGAAGGGTACACACATACCATGCACCACTGAAGATTGGAACCCCTCCTGAAAATGTATAGTATTCTAATTGATTCATTTATGGATTGATTAATTAATAAACCAAGTCTCCATATACTTTAACTCCTGAGTCGGTCTCATTCTGTATTTTTCATACAACGCTCTCCCATAGGAATAGAGCACTCTGGTGGGTGGGGAGATTCCGTGTAAATGGATATATCGCTTAAATTCAGCCTTACTGACCACCCAGTTCTGTAGTCCAGAGGTAGGATATTGGCCTCTGGGTCTGATGTGAGGGTTTAAATTCTGCCTTGCAGTACTGGATAGGTTAAAGTCTATAGGCACACTGAAGAGGTATAATACATCGAAACAGCCATCTGTAGATGACACAATAATATATATATATATATATATATATATATATATATATATATATATAATCATCATCATTATTATTGCATTTCTGCTAATTTTATGCAACAACAAATCAATTAAATATTGGAGAGGGCTTCTCAGAGAGCCAAGCCCCCAGGGCCCCCCAACCATGCCCCTATCTGTGTAAAGTTTTTTAACAACAGTAGAAGTGCAGGGTATCATTGAGAAGTAAGACAAGTCATTTTGAGGGTCTAATTGAGTTCACACTGATGGATAAAAAGAAATATAATTTCTTTAGGAGACCAAAGATAAACAAGTGACGTGTATATACTCGCGGCAGATCAATATGCAGGACCAGATTTATAAGTGGGTGAAGGGTGCAATTACCAAAACCCCCTCCAGCTGTGGGCCCCCTTCAATAGAAAAAATATTTTAATCCAGAAATTAGTCTCTTTAATAATAAATTAAGTAATAATAACTGCATGGAATTCATTTTGAAATTCATTTCATTATAACATCTTCAATTGTTTGAAATGAATTGATAAAATTAATTATTCAGAATTTGTATCAACAGCAATTGGAGGATGGGTTATGAAAATAAATTTGTCTTACCTAAAAATCTTCTTGGAGTTTTGTTTGCATGTATTTAAATATATGCATCTATTCACTTCATATATAAAACTCATTTAACCTTTATATGAGTGTATAACTTAGATGTGTTAATTTTATAATTTGCAGTATATTTTGATTTCTGTGTATGAGGTGTGAACCAAACCTGAAGTGCCCCGGGCCCCAAGGTTTAAAACCAGCCCTGTCAATATACAATCAGTAAGTGTTCATCGTCATAATTATCATTTGTTGAGCAGCATCACTAGGGCGTGCTGGTTATACGGAGAACACCCAGGGTATTTTTATTTGTCTCACCATGAGAACGAATTTGATACAAGGTCAGGTTTACTAAGTAGCTCATGTAGGTGGAGACAACAATTTTCTAGTTTCCTCGGCGCTTGCTTTTTGGCTCGTCTCAGGCATCAGAGAGTGATCCTAACCCTGCCATTTTAAGTGGAATGGGGAGGTACAGTCTTAGTCTCCTAGAACTAGATGGTTGCTTGCCCTTGTCGCACAAATGATCAAGGTGGATCAGATACTCCACTCTGATCCCAGCCTGAAGGCCAGGAGCCACCACTAGAGGAAGTGACACCAAAATAATGTATGGTTGTTTTTGTTGCTTCTGATGTAACCATCATCATCATCATCATCATCATCAGTCTTTTAGCGTCCATCGTTGGACATAGATCTTCCCCAGGATTTGCCACACTTCTCTATCATGGGCGTCACGGAGCCAGTACTTCCTGAACTTGTCTAGCTCATCTCTCCATCTAATATTCTGCCGGCCTCGGTTGCGCATATGGTCTCGGAGAATCCACGTTGTGAGTCGTGATGTCCATCGATTGTCAGCCATTCTTGCAACATGGCCAGCCCATCGCCATTTGAGATTTTTTATGGATTCTATGATGTCTCTAACTCTTGTCTTTTCCCGGATGTGTTGTGCTGTTTTGTGGTCTCTCCATGTGAGGCCCAGCATTATTCTTTCATGTGCACGTTGCATGGTTCTCAGCTTACGGGTCTGTTTCTTGGTTAAGTTCCATGTTTCAGCTCCATAAGTGACTATTGGGAGGATGCATTGGTTATACACCCTTCTCTTTAGGATTAATGGGATCTTATCATTTTTAAAGGTTGAGCTAGCTCTGCCAAAGGCTTGCCATCCTAGTGTGATTCTTCGCTTGATTTCTTCTTCTTTCGAGGGTTTCATGGAGATTCGTTGCCCTAGGTAGATGTAGTGGTCTACTTTCTCGAGTTCTGTGTCCTCGATTTCGATCTTAGTGTTCTTATCTCCAATGTGGTTGTTGCACATGATCTTCGTCTTGCTGAAGTTCATGTGCAGGCCGACTTTCTTGCTCTCTTCATTTAGTTCATCTATCATTAGTTGGAGGTCGTGTAGGTTCTCTGCGAAAAGGGCTATGTTGTCTGCGAATCTGAGGTTGCTCAGATACTCGCCGTCTATTTTAATTCCTTTACTCTCCCAGTCTAGCCTTCTGAAGATCATCTCAAGGCAGGCTGTGAAGAGTTTAGGTGAGCTGGTATCACCTTGTCTTACTCCTTTCTGGAGCTGGAAGGGGTCCGAGTCTTTATGTAGCCTGATAAATGAGCTGCCGTGATTGTATATATGTTTCAACACTTCAACATATACTGGATCTACACCTTGCCGACTGATGGCCTCCATGACCTTAGGGATTTCTACTGAGTCAAACGCCTTTTTGAAGTCGATAAATGCTACGGCAAGTGGTAGTCTATACTCTGCTGCTTTTTCTTTCAGTTGATTTATCGAGTGCAGGTGGTCCATGGTCGAGTAGCTTCTTCTAAAGCCAGCCTGTTCACGTGGCTGGTTTTCATCGAGTGTTTTTGTGATTCGGTTGGTGATGATCTTTGTGAAAAGTTTATATACACAGTTGAGTAGGCTTATTGGCCTATAGTTGTTGAGGTCTTTTGGGTTTCCTTTTTTATATAAAAGCATTATGATAGCTGTATTCGAATCGTCTGGGACTTTACTGTGTTTTAGGCACAGGTTGAAGAGGACGGCCAGTTTCCTATTGATGATTTTACCTGCTCTTCGGAGTAGGTCGATGGTGATGTTGTCTGGTCCAGGGGTAGTTCCTTTCTTCGTCTGTTTAATGGCTTCCTTCACCTCCCACGGGGTTACTTTTGGGAAGTCCTCCAGTTGTTTGCCCGTGTCTTGCGTATCTTGCTCATTGTTAGTCATTGGTTTTGTCTGACTGTTTTACTGTTTTACTTATCACAGCAATGAATATTTCTGTACCTATACCAACAATCTTTTTAAAATGAAGATAGATAGGATGAAAAATAAAAAAAAGGCTTCCACTCAGTAACTAATACTTTCATAATCATGATTTTTTTTTTTCCAATATTGAAAGATTTAATAAAACAATTTTGTTTTTGTTGGGGACAAAGACACAACAATTGAAATCAAAAATGGAGTGTTGGAGGAAAACTATTACATATACGTAGGACAGCGAGTCTCTATGAAATCCTCAAAAGAAGAAGAAATCAAGTGAAGAATCATTCATGGTTGGCAAGCTTTCAGTAGTGCAAACTCGACTTTCAAGAATCCTATTAGTCCTAAAAAGACGGACATACAACCAATGTATGCAACTGATAGTCACCTATGGAGCTGAAACATAGAATCTAATTAAAAGAATCTCCCTCAAACTGAGGCCCGTGCAATGTTCACATGAGAGAATGAAGCTCACATAGAAGGATCATAAGACAGCACGGTATATCAGGGAAATGATAGGAGTTCAAGACATCATAAAATCATTAGAAAACTCAAATGGCAATGGACTGGACATGTTGCAAGAATAGCAGACAACTACAAGACATCTTGATTCATGAAATGAATCCTCAAGGATCAAATACAAAATTGTGACCAACAGAAAGACCAACAGATGTCGTGACAAGCAAGATAAATTCTGAAAGTACAAGCTCTGCAATGCTCATGATAGAGAGGTCTTCAAATCTTGGGAAAGGTCTATATCAGACCACACATGCTAAAAGGCTGATGATGATGAGCTCAAATTACATAATAAAGAATTACATTCAAACTATTTAAACTATACATACTGTATATCCTATGATAAAAAATTCTAAATGACTGACATATATAGTATTATTTTAACATTAGAACTTAACGTTGAAGTTTAAAAAGACTGAAATATTGTCACGATATAACAGGTTGCTAAGTAACCTTAAAAGCATGTAGACTAAAACGTGCACGGAGTAAAAGGTTTTAATGTCTTCAGCAGATGTATGTTTTCTCCAGGGTGCCCTTCAGTTCAAAACAATTTGTGAGCCAAAATATTTTTGTCTGTATTTGAGAAAGAAAATGATGATGATGATGATCATGATCATGATGATGATGATCATGATCATGATCATGATGATGATCATGATCATGATGATCATGATGATCATGGTGGTGATGATGATGATGATGATGATGATGATGATGTATTGAATGGCCATAGACCCCACAAACAGTCCTATCAACCAGCCAAGTGAGCTACGAATTCTTCTCTCTTTGAATGTCTGTGTCTACGTGGATATCTATGTGGATGTTTGTACATATGTGTCACAGCATAGTCCTGGTCATATTTCCAAAGCTACAACCTCAAACATTTTGCATGAGTACAACACTCAGAAAAAACATCTTTTATTTTTCTCAAAAAAAAAATGTACTCCATGTGGTCTCTTTGGTCATTTCGCAACCGACAATGCCAAAATCTTATGTTGGCAATTTTTTGGATAATTTTCAATTAGTTTTTTTTAGATAATTCTTTTTGATAATTAGTTCTGGTACATGCATGGGCTACGGTGATTCGCTAACACGAAGCACAGATATTATTCATTCTTTTGATCTAAAATAAATTTTGCAGTTTCAATTTTCATGTTTTTAATTTTCCCCAGAAAACATCTGTTTTTGAAAATCCAAGTTGGTAAATTTTCTGGAAGGATGGAGTGGAAGTCGTTGGCCTTGCCTAGGGCATGAAATGATCTGGCACCAGCCCGAGTGACACCAATCCTTATGGCGCCACTTTTCTATCATGATTATACTATTGCCATTAAAAGTTATATCAATTGTTGTGGTAGAAGAAAGATTAGGAATCATGAAAATATTACGTACCTCTGTATAATTCCTTATAGTTCGGATTTTTCCCGAAATTACCAACCAAAATTGTTTACATACACATCTTCATCTTTTATGTCAGTCTGGCTGGCGGGCTATCTTTGTGAGTATGTATGTATGTATGTATGTATGTATGTATGTATGTATCATGTGAACAGGTTGCACTGATCGAACTACAGCGCTCAAAATATCAAAGATTTACTCCCTATGAAGTCTAGAAAAAAGTCTTTTGGAAAAAAAGGTTTTTTAGTGAAGGTTCTATCGGCAATGTAAGTTAATGCTGAATTTGTTTCTCTTTTTTTGTCTAGCAGCATTCGCTATTGTTTTGGGGGGAAAATTTAGACTTTTGTGTGATCTCTTCCCCACAAAGAGCAAGAGAACCAACTTATTCATAGATCAACCCTTTTCCAATTTTTCAATTGATCATCCAAACATGGCATCCTGCCAAAAGACTGTTTCTATTGAGTAACTAAGCAGTCATTTTTTTTTCTCTATATATTCTAGTCTTTGTTCTGGTGGATATCTTTCTTTCATTTTTTTTCATCTCACTTCTTATGACATTATTTACACCTTTTTTTACTTAATTCTCATATCCAATTAGCATCATTGACTGACATACCAAAATGTTATTTATGTTCCTTACTCACTGTAGCCAATTTGAATGTTGTAGAGTTATGTCCCTAGCTCACGGACTCCAATTCAGATATTTTCCATCTGAATCTAGATATTTTTGGTGGTGTCTACATAAATCAGATATAGCTATCTAGATGATTTTTTTGATGAAATAACCATGGGATATTTTTAATATAACTTAATCATGAGTGTAAAACAAGTTGGGAATATAGCATCAAAATTTCAGCAAATCAACAGACTTGAATTTGACCCTAGTCTGTTTTTTTGGGCCATAGTATTATCATAAGACATATTCCCTTCTTATGAATATGTTTTTTATGGCACTTAGCCAACTGTCACCGAAAGATGGATTTGTTTCATCTTATTGAACATTGTTTTCAAGTCTTTAATGTAAAAATCCCATCAATGATGACAAATCTACCTGAAGGAATGATTTTAGAAGGATATTACACAATCCAAATCATACCTAGATAGCATTTCATACAGAATCAGCATTATCCTAGCTAATATAAATCATATTGATTGACGCTGTATTCATACATGCAAAAGTATTGGTCATTCTTGACTAACCTGGGTATAAAACTGCTGATTTGGGGACATAGTAAAAAAAATATATTGTTTTGAATTCAAGAATATATAGAAATATTTTTTTTATTTGTAGTAATAATGTAAGTTATATTTTCAATAAATTATGTATCATTTCAATAAAATAAATGTCGGAAATTGAAGTCACGTTTAATTTATAGATAATATGCAATATATTTCCTAGGTTTCATATATATATATATATATATATATATATATATATATATATATGTTTTGAGATGCTTTTTGCCTCAATTTTAGATGAAAACCTAAAAACAAAGTTGTTAACACCCTACTCACTAGATCTTCATTTTGAGCATTAATGATTTGACTCTCAGGTTTGTTTTCATCTTATTCAAACTTTTTTCTTGTAGTTTATTCCTTGTGAGGCATAAGGCCAAAACCTCTCTGTGGCACTTCCAGAAACTAGTAGGTTTCTATAGTTTGAAGTTGCTAACCAAACCTAATTTTCCTTTCCAATGGCAACAGCTGAGCTGTATATTTTTTCCTGTCCGAGTAAACATCTGCAAGATCAACTGCCTTACAGGGCTAAAGGTCTCCTTCTGCTCTGGTATTTATCTACAGCCATAGGTACAAATGGATTTATGCTTCTCTCAAGAGCATTAGTGTAAAGAGAATGTTAACAGCCTCATCTGGAACTCAAACTTTTTTCCACGCAGGTAACCATTAGGCCACAATGCACCTCCAGAACATTATTCTGCAATCTTCTTTTTCTTCTTTTGATCAAATTTTCGGCTTTATCCTTTTCAAATATGCCTTTTTCTTCTTCAGTGGTTTTGAATTGCCATAGCCCCACAAATGGCCTGCTAGATCAGCCATCCAAGTGGGCTATAAATTCTTCTCTCTTCATTCATGTGTGTGTGTGTGTGTGTGTGTGTGTGTGTGTGTGTGTGTGCCTTTGTGTTCTTGGTCACATTTTGGAGAAAACAACATTGAAAACTTGCATGAGCACATCGTCTAAAAAAATGCACTTTAGTTTCTCTTTGGTCATTTTGGACCAACATGCCCATATCTTGAGCTTATATTTAAAAAAATCATCATCATCATCATCATCATCATCATCATCATCATCATCATCATCATCATCATCATCATGTCCTTCATTGAACATAGACCTTCGCCATGATTAGCCAGACCTCTCTATCATGTGTTTTGCGGAGCCAATACTTCCTGAACTTTCCTCGTTGATCATGCCCTTTTATATTTTGTTAGCTACTGATCCGCGTATGAACTCTGGGGAAACACATTGTGAGTTATGATGTACAACAGTTGTCTGGCATTCTTGCAACATAACCAGCCCATTGTCATTTCAGTTTTCTGATGGGATATTCCTGACTCCTGTTTCTTCTTTAATATACTGTGCTGTTTTGTGATCTTTCCACATGATGTTGAGCTTGATTCTCTTATGTGCACGTTGTATGGTTCTCAGTTTGAGGGTCAATCTTTCGGTTAGGCTCCATAATTTTCAATAGGAGATCTATATTTCTTTTTCAGATAATCAGAAACAATTTTTCAGATAATTAGTTTTCATGTCTTTTTTTAATTCCACTTACGTCTTCCCTTTATCTTTTTTTTCCTTTTTATCCAACTCCTGTCTTGGTTGGAGCTGGTGCCATCTTTTCCCCGTCACAAGAGCAACAATCCTCATCTAATTTAGAGGAGTGAACTCTTCACTGTTTGTCTATCCAGTCATGTTAGACCTAACGTATATCAAATTACTGTAATTTATCATCTTTAATCTACGTTTTTTTCAAAACATTTTGAACTAAAAAGTCCTGATACCTATTATCCACAGAAACATAGATGTTATATATATTCAGAAATAGGATCCAGTTTCCATTCAAAATCAAAGTTCAATTGGAAGGTGCGGATAATCTATAGTAATATTTCCTTACTGGGATTTGAAATCATGACCGAGTGATTGATAGGTGTCTCTCTCACAAACTGAGCAAAACTGACAATTTTATTGTATATGCAAATCAAAAGTTTCTGCAAACATCTTCAGTTGCAGTAGAAAAAAAGAAATTTGACTCTGCAGCAGTCAAGCTTGTTTTATTAGTGTTCTTCATCAGCTGGTTTTCTTCTTTTTCTGTCTTTTTCTTCTTTTCATCTTATTTTTCTTGATTTAAATTATCTTCTGTTTTTATGGCTTATGAGAGACCATCCACCAAAACTGTCAATATAGGTATCTTCAGTCTTTAAGTGATTTCAGCTGGCTGGATGCATATATATATATATATATATATATACATATTTATATAGATGCTTGTATATATCACACATACAGGTTACACCAATGGTTATAGAAGGGTAATAATTCATATATTAACTCCTTATTGCATCTGGAAAAAAAAAAACGTTTTTTGGAAATTACCCCCCAAAATAATTTTTAGGGGTGGGTATCAATTTATTCGAATTAGTCCCTTAGTTTGCGTCTGGAAGAGTTCACTTTTGTTTTTGGAAAATTTGGACATTTTTAGGTGAGAGAAGAAGTTTATTCATTTGATCATCATTTTTTCCAAAGTTTTAATTGATTTTAAATAAAATTGGCAAAAATTAAGACTTAAAAATAAAACAAGAACATACATTTTGCTCCACCATCCAAATAAATGGTTTGCAAACCTTCCCTGGATGATGTTGGTTCAGAATATACATAGTTTTACGGACCTATTATAGTTTTTGAGAAAATCCTGTAAACACACACATACATATACGCACACAGAGAGAAAATACATTTATATTCATTTCATTGATATTCTTTATTAGTGTTTCATGTTGTCTTTATTTCAGTAATTTCTGCTGATAACTTCAAGTGTTAATGATTAAGGATTTCAAACATTTTGATTGTAATCACTTATCTTGAATAATTACGATTGCTGTACATTAGATTACAGTCATCTTGCAATTTTTGACTACACCAGATAAAATTGCTATCACTATATTTCACACTATCAGCAATTTTTATTCGCAGGTATTATTACAGGTTGACCTCTGATTTTCCAGCAACTGATGGTGTGGCTTCTCTTTTAATCTGGACAGAATCACAAGCAGAAACGTAATTTTCTCACGGTTTTCACACTAGTTCATTGAGTGGCCCTTGGTGGCGTTATTGTTGTGCAATAAAAATCATGAATTAGAATTATGATTACAATGGCTATAAAAATCCAAGATATATGTATGCATACAATCAATGGAGTCAAATCAACACACTGATGGCTTGGCCAAATACTCTGTGGTTGAAATAATTGTGGAATTGTCGAAGACCTTGAAAATGGCTGGTGGTTTAGCAGGAAGTGATAGGTATGATAACGCTTTTGGACAACTATTTCACTCAATGAATCCAAACATATGTTTTCTTGTGCGGAAACAAATGAATTTGATGAAAACTTAAGAAGCTCTCCCTTTTACATCATATTTAAACAGACTCATATAAATGATGGATTACGACCCAAGTATACATTATATATATATTTATACATATCGATTGTCTTAAAAATGCATGAGTGAATGTACATATATATATGTTTGTATTATGGATATGAAGTGATCCGACAAAATTTTGCTGTTTACATATTTATTCCCTCAACGCCAAAACATGTTAACAGCAAAGTTTTCTGTGAACCGCTGAAAATATTTTCTCTGAAAAGAATGGCTGGCTCCCATCAAAATGCATCTAAACATCCCCATGGAATAATAAAAAATTTGTGATATAACAGTTACTTTATTTTGAGCTTTTTTCTCTTCAACTTCCAATTGTTATTTTCATCAGCATGCATACATATCAGTATGATTATATTCATATGAATTAATGCATACAAATTTGTACAAAAAATCTAAATGAAATCTATAACACAGGCCCTGCTGTCTAAGTGCCTAGTCATGGAAAACTCTCTAAACATCTTTGTTTGCAAAGCCAAGCCATATATATATATATATATATATATATATATATATATATGTATATATATATATATACATACATATATATACATATTCATATATATATGTGTGTTTGTGTGTGTGTGTGTGTGTGTGTATATATATATATATATATATACTTTAGAAGCAGTTTTTCTTTCATAGACGTTTCATTACATATAACAGATAATAATATTTTTTTAAATTTTATTTACTCTTTTTTGTTTTCAACCTTTTGAGCAAATCTCTATTTGATAAAATGCTATATATATACACATTTTATGAAACATATCGTCGGCATTTAGATGTACTTTTGAATGCATACATGTATACATGTATATATATCTGTGTAGTGCATAATATAACACTACATGTCTGATTTTATACTGCTAATTTTGTTGTCCAATCTAAAATTGGACAAAAACTGTAACAAAAAGTCCTTCAGCCTCCTAAACCACCAACTCAGTTTCTATTGACTGATTAACCAGACTTGTCCTTTTCATATTCGCTCATGTTAACTAAATTCTCTAAGCGCAGGTTTTACACTAACAAGGCAACGTCTAGCAGGCAAACTATCAAGGTTGCCTCTCTGTATGTTTCTAAGTTATTAGAAATTTTCTTCTTTTTTTCCTCTCATCTCTGCAAGCAGGTTGCTCGAAGGCAGCTTCACCATTAATAACTCTCATTCATTCATTTTTATTTTGCCACTATTTTTACAATTCCTTTCTCTTCTATCCCACCTCCCACTTTTCCAATTTATATCTTAATATTCTTCTTTGTAGATAATATCATTAAATGCATGTTATATTTTCATTGATTTTCAAGGTTTTTGTAATAGACTTTTATTCTTTTATTCATAATCATCTTCTGATTCTCTTCTTGTCAGCCATTTTGTTTTTCTCCTCCTCCATTTTGTTTTCTTGAATACTGACTTTCTGTACATTGTACAGGCCAGAAATGAGGGGGTTTTCATTGACCAAGATTTTGAGGAGGCTTCGTACCCCTGGTAAAGGCAAAGTGAGGAATCTTTGATAAAGAATATTGATATTGTAAAGAGAGTCGATGTGAGACTCTTCAGCACAAAATATTTAAAGGAAGATTCATAAAAGATTAATACAGATAAATTTGAATACAGAATAAACATGAATGTACTTTTGTATTTACTGCTTCTTATTACAGTACTATACTCTATAGTTTCATATAGATTTCAGATAAAATTCTTTGGCATTACCTATTTTTACTTTTAGGTCTTTCATTCTGTTCTGTTACTAGTGAGTACATCACATACACTACGTATATATGTACATGAGTACAAATGAGTACAGAACTACTTGATGAGCAATTTGAAATAGGGGCCTATATTTCCCATCAAGCTTGGGCTTATTACAAGTTTTACATAAGCCTGATTTTGAATCCTTTTTTAACCTTATCTTTTGTTCTCTCCCTGTTCTTAATTTATTTTCTCCTACCTTTCCCTGAATTACGTCATTTTCTATCTGTTGTATTTTCATCTTGTACATTTTCTTTCTTCTTTTTTTTTCCCTACTATGTATTAAAACTCATAATAAATTTTAATATACGATTGGAAAGTGTTTTTTTTCACCTAATATTGCATATTTTTTCATTTATATACTTATGATAACTGTCAGCAACGCACTGGGTCATAGACAAGTAATATTAAATTCTGCAATGTCAGCCATTTTGTTAATTTCTGGGACTGCCTCTCTGACATGTTGCCATCATTCCTAAAAAAATCAACAACAAAAAAAGAGATACCCAGAAACAAGAAGTTCTACTTCTTGACATTTTTCGATTGATTTTGAATAAAAAAGAAATAAAACTTTTTTTCTTTAATATTATTTATTTTATCTGGTTACAAATGGGTTGAAGTCTTTGAAAGACACATATACATGTATACACGTATAGCTACATACATACAAACAAACATCTATACATATATATATATATATATATGTATATGTATATATATATGTATATATATATGTATATGTATATATATATATATATATATATATATATATATATATATAGTTTACCAGTAAGACATGGCAGAGATTAGCGCAATCACACTTGTCATGGAAAGAAATAGGAAAGGCCTTTATTCAGCAGGGGCATATAACTGTTGCTGCTGCTGGTAATAATAATAAAAATACATATATATATATATATATATATATATATATATATATATATATATATATATATATATGTATATGTATATATATATATATATATATATATATATATATATATATATATATATATATATATATATATAATTTTGTCTCTGTACAGGTGACTTAAGTCACTTGCTATTCCTCAGCTGGAACATACATTGCCTTTGGGCCTTCTCCAAAATGAATTTTGCTGTATGGGTGGTCCCAGCAGAGCCAGGTGTGCAACAAAATTAAAGAAGTACAAAAAAGTTGTCTGAAAAAGATAAAAGGGAGTTGCTGAAAAAGTCAGTCACAGAAGCCTTGCAGGAAAAGGTAATTTCCAAGTAAGATAAAAAAATCTCGTTCTCCCAAAAGATGGAATGATCTTGCATACGCGTAGATTCAATGTATATTTTTTTAGTCTCCTTTCAGAGATATATCTACAGAAGAGCACTAATATACAAACCACAACTTTTTAATCTTTCTTTTGCCTTGAGACAAGGCAATATAATCATTTGAGGTTTTGAAGTCTTCAGAAAGGATTTGAACTGTTGTTAATGGGTCGTTGGCCACTGCTGTCAATAATTCTTCATTATTAAGATAAGGTTTGGGACTCCCTTGAGGTTTAAATTTGGTATCAATAATTCCAGAATTGAATTATTTGAACATGAATAGTTCACACTGTTGTTGTGTACACTTCAAATATTTTTTTTACATTATTATCAGCTTAAGCAGCATTGAGTCTTAATTTGAAATTGCACTCTTCATACCATTACTTGAAGAGTTTTAAATCATTTCTATTTACATAGAATCTGAAAAAAAATTCTAGTTCAAACCTGGAGTTGACTTAGTTTTCCAACTGTAAAAAGAACAAGAACAATAAGAACAATCCTCACCAAAGTGTCTTGAATATCTACCAAAATTTGTGTAAGAAATATGCAAAGATTTAGGCAGGTGTCTTACAAACTGAGCTAAATAACATGTCTTTGAAGTATTCAAAAATTATCTCACAGATATGCACAGGCAAATTTCATTCTGATAAATAAACACATTCATATAAAATAAGATTTTTTCCATAATTTGATACTTAAGAAGATCCAATTAATCCTAAAAAGAAGGTGTATAACCAATGCATCCTCCCAATATTCAACGATGGAGCTGAAACATGGAACCTAACCAAGAGACAAATCCGCAAATTGAGAGCTATGCAACGTGCACATGAGAAAATTATGCTGGGCCTCACATGGAGAGACCACAAGACAGCACAGTACATCTGGGAAAAGACAAGAGTCAGGGATTAATAGAATCCATCAAAAATCTCAAATGGCAGTGGACTGGCCATGTTGCAAGAATGGTGGACAACCGATGGACATAGCGACTCACGACATGGATCCCCTGAGATCCCATGTGCAACCGAAGCCGGCAGAATATCAGATAAAGAGACAAGCTAGACAAATTCAGAAAGTACTGGATGTGCACCTCCCATGATAGAGAAGTGTGGCAAATCCTGGGGAAGGTCTACGTCCAACAAGGAACGTTAAAAGACTGATGATGATGATGATGATAGAATATAAAATGCAAAAGTTGATGTAATCATTGAAGATGATTAATGCAATGTTCCAAGAGAAATAGGAGAGGAGTTTTACCCTGCAGCAGTTGGGCTTGTTAGTTTTGATATCATTTTCTTTGATGTAAAATTCAACGTTTCAAGTGTAGTAAACAAAATTTTTTGTTGAACTTCTTCCATGAATCTTCTAAGGAGGATGGATTGTTCATTCCATCTCCAACAATTAAACATTACTGTACAGATCAGCTGGCTATCTCAGAGTGATTCTTCACTTGTTTTCTTCTTTTAAGGATTTCATGGAGATGTAGTGGTCTACTTTCTCCAGCACTGCATTTTGTATTTTGATCGTTGTGTGTCTATCTTCAACTTGTTCATTAAGTATGAGATTTGTTTTACTTTAAGTTGATGTAAAGGCCTACTTTCTTCATTCAGTCTGTCAAACATTAGTTGAAGGTCATCAAGGTTCTCTACAGAAAGGATGATGTTGTCAAATGGCAAGCTTTCAATAGCGCGAGCTTAATCTTGAAGAACAAGAAAATCCCATTTGTCCTAAAAACAAGGATATACAACCAATGCATCCTTCTGATAGTCACCTATAGAGCTGAAACATGCAACCTAACCAAAAGATTGACTCTCAAGCTGAGAACCATGCAATGTGCAAATGAAAGAGATAACAAGACAGCACAATATATAAGTCCAAGATTTCATTAAAAAACTTAAATGACAATGGGCTGGTCCTATTGCAAGAATCTCAGATAACAGTTAAACACCACAACTCATAATATTGATTCCCAGAGATCACATGTGAAATCGTGGCAGGTAGAATATAAAATTGCAAGACAAATTAGACAAGTTCAGAAAATATTGGCTCCACAACACCCTTGATATAGAGCTCCGACGAATCTTAGGGAAGGTCTATGTCCAACAACAGATACTAAAAGGCTGCTGATGATGTATAGATCAGTGATATTCAAAGTGTGTTCCTTAGAACCCAAGGGGGTCTGCATGACCTTTCTAGGAGTTCCGTGTAACAAAGTGACATTTTGCAATATACTTAATGATTCTTCATTACAAAAACAATTTGTTGAGTTTTACTTTATTTTACTTCTGTAATATGAACAGTACCTTTTATATAAGGAAAAATCAACAACAATTCACCCTTTGAATTGTTTACCTATCTTGTTTATTTACATGACACCAATACTGTTTAGTCAGCAGCCATTTTTATGTTTATTTTTCCCAAGCTCTGATCCTATTTTTCCATTTGATATGTGTTTTCTATTCAGGTTTATACACATTTCGATGATTCTATAAACAAAGCCCAAATCCAATATTTACATACGTATGTAAATATATACATATACATAGAAGAGAAAGTTGTTTTTTGAAAGGATCTCTAGGGAATTTTATCACAGAAAAAGGTTCCCCAAATACTCCAAGTCAGAAGACCACTGCTCTATGATTAATCAGCCACACATCTGACTCAAAATTTTTGTTTGATAAATGAGCTTCAGTGGATTCAAGTTTGTAAAGTGATTTTGTCATTTCGGTTGAGGATGCTGAGGGTTCAAATCAGAGTACCACACATGTATGAGGTCTGTCGGTTAAGTATCGAGTTATCTTGACTATCTTGAGAACTATTTGCACAACCATCATGCAACACCACACTTAGTCTTAATCTTAATTCACAGTGACAAAGCTAGTAGATTCTTCTTGTGTCATGCAAAGATACTTGGCAACACATCACATCACATCACCCAGGGCGGTCAGAATATTCCTTCCGCAACATCTCCCTGTCTTTTTCTGAATTGATTCCAAGCTATGGACAATACTGAGGAGACTGTGATGAGGCAGCTGATGGCAACCCTGAAAGAGGACTTCATAGACAGTTTTGAAAAGAAGAAAAGATGGTGCAATAATTGTGTAAGGTCCCGAAGGGGTCACTTTGAAGATGGACTAATGCTAGACAAACTGATTGGAGAAACCAAGATTGTTGGTCTCCTCTTGAATTTCAGTGAATCAAATGTCAGGTACAACAAACATATTGAGAACTCAAGAAAGTGCACCACTACAACCATCGAGAAATCACTCTAGGATGGTTAGGTTTTGGCAGAGCAAGCTCAAACTTCAGAGACAAAAAAATCCCATGTGTGAAAAAAAAGATATACAACCAATGCATCCTTCTGATAATCACCTATAGAGCTAAAACATGGAACCTAACTGAGAGACTGACCCTCAGAGATCTATGCGACATGTATAGGAGAGAATCATGCTCAACATCACGCTGGGAAATCACAAGACAGAGCAGTATCTCAGAAAAAAAACAGGAATCTGAGATATCATAGAATCCATAAAAAATTCAAATGACAATTCGCTGATCAAATAACAATGAAGTCAGACAACCACTGGATATTGCAAATCACAATGTGGGTTTCCAGAGCTCATATACAAAACTGTAGTGGTAGAAAATGAGATGATACGGTGGAACTGACATGTTTAGAAATTACTGGCTTTGTGAGGCCCGCAATAGAGAGGTCTTACAAATCTTGAGGAAAGTCTATGTCCAACGACGGAGACTAAAAGGCTACTGATGATGTTGAACGTATCATTGCCCAGTAGTGACTATCATTTTGTGTATTTCTGAGTTTTATTGGTCCCTATTAGTATGTGTGCATGTGTGTACATTTAACCAAAGAAATGTGTGTGAGTTTTCAAATGCATACACTCCTCATGAATAGAATCATCTAGAAGAAACCTTTCAATAAACATGGACTATATAGTCAACATAGGTTCTTTCAGTTTTTAAGTGATTCTAGCTGGCTGGATATGTATGTATTGCCATCAGATGCTGCACTACATTCTGTCTAATCTCTTGTATGAAACCTCTACGGGGAAAGCTAGAAGTCACAGGGAGCCAAATCTGGGCTGTAAGGAAGCTGATGGATATGGATGACACAATGTTCTGACAAAAAGCTTTCATGAGAAGTGAAGTATAACTAGATCAGTCTTTGTGAATGAAAGGATTGAACATTACGCAAGCTTGCTCAGTGGTGTCTCACAATTGAATGTGAGAGTAACCCCATGGAACAGTGTTCAATTGCAGTGTCATGCACGGTAAGGTTCCCTCTGACTGGTTGCCATGTTACATCAAGGCTGCGCAACTTGTTCTCGATATATATGCAGGCCACACCAATGGAGCAGGGGGGCTGAAAAATTATACATTTGTGCCTTATTATATTTACAAAGGATATTTTTTTTGTTTTTTGAAAATTCCCCCCATGAAATAAGTTTAATCTTTTTTTTGTGTGTGTGTATACTATGTAATTTTATGCTAATTTGAACCTTTAGTTTCTGTCAGTATTCGAATTCATTTTTTGAAAATTCGGACTTTTTAGTGATCACTTCCCAACAAAATGCTGGTCGGTAACTCATAGTCCGATCATTCCTTTTTCAAATTTTTTAATTATCACCCCCAGCACTGCAAGCTGTTAAAAGATTTGGATCTTGCGACAAATTCCATTAAATGACTATTAACCTCATTGAAAATAGGACTACATCACAAGACTGATTTTTTGTATTGGTTTTAATAAATCTTTTGACTGTGGCTATCATTAAACAATTGTGTTAATACCAAACAGTTTATGATAAACACAGATTTTTTTACTTTAAATAACTGCAAGCAAAACAGCAGCAATGCTTGCATGCCTATCAGTAGCATAAAACATGAATAAAACATACATAAAGCATAAAATATACATGAAACATACGTAAAACACAAAACATACATAAAAATATAAAACATAAATCATACATAAAAACATAAGACGTGAAACATATAAATCTTGTTGAGAAATATTCCCTGTTCTTTTCTCCATTCATTGTGTGAATGTATTTACAATTAATCAGTATGGTGCTACCCCATTTAGTGATACCCCGTTGAGTGATACCCCGTTTAGTGATACCCTATTCAGTGCTGTTTCATTACAGTACTCTTTTTCAAATATTTTTCGTAGTAAATTTAGTGATATTGAATTGCCAAAATAAATTATGATGCTTACTGTACTCTTTGGTTAGTGTGTCATGTGTAGAAAGAATGAATGCTTACACATACAAAACAAAAGCATAAGGACAAACTACATAAAAACAAAAATCGACAGAACACAGACAAACAGCAAATGCCGCATGTGCGGTGAAAGAGATGAGACAGTAAACCACATAACTAGTGAATGTAGTCAACTCGCCCAGAAGGAGTATAAGCATAGACACGATAGAGTAGCAACGATGATACACTGGGAACTAAGCAAACAAATGGGATTCAACCATGTGGAAAAGTGGTATCAGCACAAGCCAGAGGCAGTTTTGGAGAATGACAACCACAAACTACTCTGGGACTTTGACATCCAAACTGACCACCTCATCCAGGCAAGAAGACCGGACTTAGTAATAGTAGACAAAAAAAGGAAGGTCTGCCAAATAGTAGACGTTGCTGTACCCGCAGACCATAGAGTAAAAAAGAAGGAGGGTGAAAAAAGGGAAAAATACCAGGACCTAGCAAGAGAGTTAAGGAAGATGTGGAACATGAAACCAGGGTAGTACCGGTCATAGTGGGCGCACTAGGAACTGTCCCCAAAACGCTGAGGGAGAGACTGGAGGAGATCGGGATTAGGGGAAGGATAGAGACTGTACAGACCACAGCACTACTGGGAACTGCACGGATACTGAGGAAGGTGCTAGAGATATAAGTACTGCAACGAATTGTAGCTCTGTCATGATATGCGAAAGGGAGAGGAGACGTTAGCTGAAAACCTGAGGAGACTTATTGTCACTCTGCCTTCAGCGATAACCACTGGGCAACCGGTGTGAAACTGTAAATCGCAGAATTACTGCGACCTATGAGTACTAGGAGAGGAGGGCTGGAGACTTGAGGAGACTAGCTGTCACTCAAACTCCAGCGGTTACCACCAGGCAACTGGTATGAGATTCCAAATAATAATAATAATAATAATAATAATAATAATAATAATGATGATAATAAAACAAAAAAAAACACCCAAATGGCAGCAGAGCTGTGAACCACAGCACAGGTGTGATAGGCGAGGGAGAGATGAGAGGAGGGCTAAATACCTGTGGAGACTTACTGTCACTCAGCCTTCAGCAATAACCATCGGGCAACTGGTGCAAAACTGTAAACCACAGTATTGCAGTGGACTATGAGAGTGTGGAGAAGAGGGGTGGAGACTTGTGGAGACTTGCTGTCACTCAACCTCTTGCGGTAACTACCAGGTAACTGTTGTGAAATTACAAATATTAATAATAATGATCATCATAATAGTATTCTGGGATAAAGCCTTATTGATTACCCCTTGTAATAGGTTCTAACATACGTCGATCATTTAATTTCTTGTTTGGCGATCAGATGATACTGCATAGAGATCTACATCAGGGTTGTAGATCATTCCCTTCCACTCCCTGTCTGTCCAGGCAGTTTTTTGAATGCCTTCAGACTTGGTGCTTCTATTATCACCTCTAGAAGTTTGTTCAACTGATCAGTGGCTTGATTATGCAGCATTATGAATCGACACTTAGTGATATTTCACCAGGTGTGAAAAGTAGCCGCCAGATAAGGTACACAGCTCTAGTCCATTCCATCTTGCTGAGGCTCAGCATCATACATCTCAAAATAATTGCTGGCACAATCGCTATTCAAGTTTTGTTATAATTACCTGGTACAGTTCGGTTTTGTTTAGCACAAGTTGCACTATCCTGTCTTTTATATTCCACACCTTTCTCAGCTCACAGGCAAAGTCCTGGTATTTTTCCAGCTTTTCAATCTCTTTCATATTCACTCTGTGGTCTGTAGTCATTGTCACGTCTATGATTTGGCAGGTCTTCTTTCTTTTGTCCATGATTACTATATCCTGTCTTCTTGCTTGGTCTGCCTGTTTGGTTTGGATGTCTAAGTCCAAGATAATCTCTTGCCAACAGATTTAGATCATCACACACTGTCAGTCTGTCTGTCTTTCTGCTCATAAATCCGCCTGGTTGTCTGTCCATATGATATCTAAAAAAAGTTCAATATATTCAAATGAAAATTCATGGAAGGGTGGGTAATGGTCTACAAAAGAGGTGCTTAAATTTTTAGATACATCAATGAACAATTATCTCCCCTATGTCAAAACTATCCATCCAAATGACACAACATCTCCCAAAGGTTCCCTGTTTGTCTACAATATCACCAAAAGTTCTGAATGAATTTCTATTGAATTTTGTGAAAGCATAGATTACAAAAGAAGTAATTTAATTTTTGAATGGATGCATACATAATTACTTCCCTTGACAATGGTGTTTAGAGAAGTATGCATTCTCTGAGTGTATTCTGGTTATTATCATTATTATGAAATTTTTGTGAGATTCTTGTTATATTTGGTAAACAAGCCATTTGGATATATATTATCCTGAAAACAATTATTCCTTTCTCAATTAATTTTCCAAATCCGTCCATGGTTCTTTCAAAAATGGCTGAGTGAACAATATAGCTCTAAAATGATAGAAGACATTTTTCTTAATTAAAATATTTCAGAAATTTAAGTATCAATTATTATTTAATTCAAAATCTTCTGCATTTAGTTAATTACAAATTTAATAGAAATATTAGTAATTAGGAATTCAGTAAGTTAATAGAAATTCATTTCTTTGTTATTCACCATCAACCGCAATTTCATATACTGTCTATTTGGTGTAAGTAGGTAAGTATAGAGCATAGTCAAGTCTGGCAAGTGTTCCGACTGAATGCAGACCATGAGAAGTATCAAATGCGAGTGTTTACTTGAAGGTTACACAAGTGTTTACTCAAAGGTAATGAAATGTACACAATATAAGTTTTTCTGATTAAATGCATATTTTGGAATGCTCTCAATGAAGGTTTGCTTAATGAAATGCAGTTCATGAAATGTTCTTAAAGTACAGATTTTTAATGGAATACAAATCATAAAAAAACATCCAACAGGCAAATCTGATGAAATACTGGTCATAAAATATACCTTATACAAGAATGTCTGATGAAGAGCAAATCATTGTTTGCACCTAATGCAGGTAGCCTTGGGGAAATGTGTCTTGAAATGTACCTTATGTAGGAATGTCTGATGAAGTGCAAATCATTGTTTGCACTTAATGCAGGTAGCCTTGGGAAAATGTGTCTTGAAATGTACCTTATGTAGGAATGTCTGATGAAGTGCAAATCATTGTTTGCACCTAATGCAGGTAGCTCTGGTGAAATGCAGGTAATGAAATGCACCTTATCTAGGAATGTCTGATGAAGTGCAAATCATTGTTTGCACCTAATGCAGGTAGCTCTAGTGAAATGCATGCCATGAAATGCACCTTATGCAGGAATGTCTGATGAAGTGCAAATCATTGTTTACACCAATGCAGTCATCTTTGGTGAAAAGCATGTAATGAAATGCACCTTATGTAGAAATATCAGATGAAGTGCAGATCATTGTTTGCACTTAATGTAGATAGAATGTAGATGGTGAACTGTATATTGTAAAATACACGTAATGCAAATGTTCTTGTTATCTTAATTCATACATAATCTTCATATAATGACCAGGGAATTTTATTCAAAACACTAAGTTTTCACAAGATGATTATACAGCTTTCAGGATTATTTCCACTAAGGTCTACTCAATCGTTGATGACATTTAATGCATCTGTTGCAGCGGGACAGAGTTTATGAGATTGAAACGAGTTTTTTTGATAAATAATGGGATATCTTTATGGAGAAATTAGAAAAAGTGAAAGATGACCAATGCATTAATTTATGAATCGGTTTTAAAAAAAGAATTATGTCCGCCATTGACTGATAAAAACAATAAAAGTCTGAAATTAAAACAATTAATTATGAAGTAAATGAGATATTTTCATCATCATCGTTATCATTATTATCCTCATCACGAATGAAGTGTTATTTCACTAATGAGTGATCTCATCTCAAGACATAAGTTAATAGATGTTATAGACAATCAACCAAATTGCCAAACATAGGTCATCATACATTTCTTCAGTTTTACAATGATTCTGGCTGTCGGGCTGGCTGGCAGGCTAGTGTGTGTTACATATACGGGCCATACCAATGGAGTTAGACGGTTGAAAAATTCAACGTTTAGTCATTGTTCAGAAAAAACTTTTCTTTTTTAAAAAAAAAAGATATCCCTCAAAAATAAGTTTTTTGTTGTGTGTTCAATTTACAAATAATATCATTTCATGCTAAATCGGTCACTTATTTTGTGTTGACAGCGTTCATGCTTGTTTTTTCTTATTGTTAACTTTTTAGAGATCACTACCAAAAAAAAAGTGAGGGAAGTAATTTATTCATTGCTCACCATTTTTTCCCAATTTTTTGATCAATCACCTACAACATAGCTTGCTGCCAAAAGTTGTTGGTAAATTGACAGTTTCTATTGAGTGATTAACTAAATCTGTCTTCGTAGATTATTTCTCTTGAGTTTGCAAAGTAGACTGAATACAGGTGGAACCTCTCTAATCTGGTCTTCACTAGTCCAGCTACTTCAATGGTTCTGGACGGTGATGTAAGTTGTCCTGGGAAATAAAGAAATTCAACTTACAAAAAGATAGATAATTCCTAGTAATCGTAAACTAAACTTAAAAACAAAAAAGTAATTATCATACCTACTGTCTGATTAGACAGATGGTGAGAAAAAAAAAATATTGTATTCTCCCTTCTACTCAAAATCTTGGATCTGCCCCTGAGATTACGAGCAAGTGAGATAAATCGATAGATAGATAGATAAATTGATAGATAGATAGATAGATAGATAGATAGATAGATAAATGAGATGCAAACTAAAAGTGCAAGAAATCTGCCGGTAAAAAAAGATGACCATACATGCCCAAGTGTAACAACTCATGTAGAGATGGTGGAAACTGGGTGTTGATCCCGTTGTCCCCTTTGAAACAGTCACTCTTGGGCATGTATGCAGTGAACTTATAAAGGATACTGCTCACAAAAGGTATTGTCAAAAACCTGTTCTATATTTCGTTTGTATGCACAGTTCAGATTTTCTAAGCATTTTGAAAGCACCTTGTATACATTATACATAATCCTATATGTATACACATACAAACGCACACATACATATATACATTTATATGTAGATCTATACATCTATATAGATATATACATATATATGTAAGATGAATTTGCTGTTTAATCATTTGATGCTGGGAAAGACCATCAAACATGCAAACAGCAATTTCTTTCTCTGTGAACTGCCGTGAATTTTTTTTATCTGAAAAAGATGGCTGGCCCCCTATTGAAATGCCTCAAAATACACCCATGGAATAATAAAAGATTTGAGATGTAACACCTATCTCTTGAGTTTTTCTCTTGAACCTCCAGTTGTCATTTTCATATACATTCAGTCAGATCTTTTCACAACCACGATACTAACATATACATCTATAACAAAAATAAAAGAAGTACATGGACATATACTTGGCAAATGTTGACATTTCAAGTCTCTTGCACTCATTAGGATGTATGTTGTTTCTTGTGGAATATATGTATATATATATATATATATATATATATATATATATATATATATACATCTACACAGGTATACCTTGATTGGTGAGGTGGATTCGTTAAAAATTCTCTCCCTGTGACACTGTTCAACATATTATTATTTAATGTTTTTATGTTCAGCTCGTACTAAGTTCCATTAATTTGTTCAGCAATACCAATTCAAGGTATTATTGTGTGTATATATATATGTATATATATATATATATATATATATATATATATATATATATATATATATATATATATATATATATATATATATATGGGAGAAAATGAATATCAAAATAACTTTCTATATATTCTATATATCTATATATCAATGTCTTATACTGTACACACACATATATATATATATGCATAAAAGTTTTTCTGAAATGAATTAAAAGGAAACAATACTACTGGAGATTATAACAAAGTGTACACGCACACATATTCTAATACAATAAAAACAATGAATTCCCCCTCCAAACCCACACCCAAAACGTTCCATGGATCCATTGTTCCTGGAGAATATCCTTTCTTCTCCAAGACACTGATTTCTAATTAGTTCTGCATCAACAAACCATTCTGAAATTGTCTCCTCTAAAGAATTTACTCCTAAAAATAAAACTTGGGTTATCACAACTAATTGGGGTTGTAATCTTCAACGCACTTTTCATACAATTTTTTTTCTCTTTTGGTAATTATCTTTTTTTTGTTTCTGCTTTATAAATTCTCCACCTTCGTTATTTTAATGACTAGTTGCAATCTTTAATTCACGTTGCGGAAAATTTGTCAAGTTTCCCCTGGACAGGATTATATTTTTCCCCTTCTTCAGTAATGACTGTCACCTCATAATAAAGTCAGACCACACTCAAGAGTTGAAAGCATTTTATATCCTCTCCCATAATATTTTTCTTAATGCATTCAATTGATACACATGAAATATTTTTTTTAATAATAAGATGAAGGGTGATATAATGAACAACAACAAAGACAATGACGGTAAATATTTAATCAATCTATGTCCTATTCGGGGCAATAACCTTTTTCCAACAAACCTCCAATGATAATATGCCATCTCTATAGAAATTCTTTAGGTTTAGTCTTCACAAATTCAGTAAAAGATTGAATTAGGGCTTCTCTATTATTCAGCCTTTTATCACAGGTATGAAGTTCAAAATGTCAAATGAATGTAGAAAAAGCTGCAACACTTCATATCCGATTCTTCAAGCTTGAATACTGTCTGCTGAAAAATGGGTTTGGGATCCCAAACCAGCATAGACCATTCCATTCAGTCCCTGCGGGTCCTATTTTTCCAACTTTTTAACTTTTTGTTATTGCCTAGAGATGACAAGATATGGTCACTACAACTGCTGTTAAAATCCCAAAGTCTCCAGAAAGTGCTCTAACCATTATGGGTTATTTGCCATGGCTGACAATAATACTTCCTCATTAACAATAAATTTTGGCTTCTCTCAAGGTGTATTGTTGGTATTCATATTTCTGGACCTGAAGCTTTTGAATGAACACCAAACTGTTCATACTGTAGTCGTGCTTACTCTAAGCCTGAGCCGCATTATGTTCTACCTTGAATTTCTACTTGAAAATAGGTCTAATTTTTTATGGACACACTGTTGCTGTTTTGGATCAAGAACCTCCAATAAAAGCAACTACGGAGC
>OY735232.1:22252818-22260318 GCA_963457665.1 Thysanoteuthis rhombus | reverse complement strand
GAAGAAGAGAAAGAAGAAAAAAGGAAGAAAAAAGGAAAAAGAAGAATCTATAAGAAAAAGAAAAAAAGAAGAAACTTAAGTGGATGAGGAAAAGAAGCTTGTGATGGAGCAATAGCCCCCCCCCCTCTGTCCCTCATTCAGCTATGCCTATGGTCGGAGAATAGCAAAAAAAGAGATAGGCAAAAACAAAAAGGCAGAAAAATGGGGAGAGAAAAGTCAAAGAGATCCCAAAGTTACCAGGGTTGCCAATTTAGTCATTATCGTCTAGATCTGGCTTTTTTTTTCCCCCCAAATTAACTGATAAAAATCTACAATAGCCAATTAAATCTGGTAAGCTTAATAAAAATAAATGTACAATTTTAATTAACTTTTTCTCGTAGATAGTAATTTTATTTGATGATGGCTTGGCTTGGCGAATGAAGATTTTATGGAAGGGGTTCCTACGATAGTATCATCATAGATGGTGGGACCTGAGTGTAGAATAACCCCCCAGTCAGCCCAATGAAGTTTTGATATAAAATGCTGCCAATCCAGGGCTGACCCAACCATTCAAACCATAGGTTTATACAAATAGGGACAAGGCCCTTAGGTTGTAGGTTAGACCAGAGTGTCTTTCTCCTGACAGAGACCTATATTAGCTTTAGTGGTCTGTCACCCCTTTCCAGCAATATTCAGATAGTGAGGCTGTCTTATGGCTAGATCACAGGACATTCCGTAATTAGTAGATGCTGAAGCTGAGTATAGAGTAGTGCTGTCAATTTGTTGGGGAATCAGAATAGTGTAGCTGTCTGCAACTTTACACACAGATCCTTGACATTCCGGCAGAAACAGATGTACAGATCTGCTACTCCCTCAGAAGTGTAACCTGACTGTATCGCAGCGTGGAGCCTAGGTCCAAGTCACACTCCAGGGGGAAAAACTCATGATTAGCAGCTGTTAGTACAATGAAGATAGTGATTGTTCTATCCTCTACTATGCCATACCGGCAAATATTTCAATCTCATCACTTCATCTGGTGTCTGGTCTTTTCCTATTGCCTTTTTGCTCCATCTGTGGTCCTTATTTCCTGCTATGTGCCCTGCCATCCTCCATTTTGTTGCCATTCTTGTTGCTAAATTTCTCATATGATATTTTTCACCCGGGTCCACTCTCAGATACATGTTGATCTTTTTCCCAATAATAAAAGTTATTTCTAACATTGCTCTTTCCATTACTCTCTGTGCTAAGTTGGTTTCTAACTCAATAACGGAGGCAATATTCAGCATCACAATTTTGTTAACCATTACTATACTGATTGTCAAACTAAGGATTTTTTAGAATTACTGTACACGCACACACACTTACACGTAACATTTTTAGCTATTAAGTTAGCTGGAAACTAGCTATTTTTAAAGACATTTTTAGCTGTAAGAAACAAACCCTACTTGGCAATATTGCTTTTTGTCCTGATGTGACAAAATAAGATCAATACATATTTAATAAGAAAATATCAATAATATCTCTCTTGTCTGGAAAGAGAATAAGATATAAAAAACAAATTAATCTTCAACGGCTCTAAGATAATGATCGTTACTGCCTGTTTAATTTTCCTCCTTCATAATTAAAATTAAGCAATGCTTTGGCCTTGTCAGATACTATTAGATGACCTTCGTAATTGGTAGCTACCAGAGTTACTAATGTTGATTTATAGAATCTCTATGAAATTCTCTTTTTATTATACATGGGCCATCCAGAAAGAATCCAACCAACCATTTTGAATATCTCGGAAATCAGATGTAACTTGGTAAACAAAGAGAGGGAACCTTACTGATCATGCATGAACAGAAAATCTCCTGTTATGTTACTCAGTTGGTAGTGAAATGACATTGAGTGAGCATGTGTACTGTGCTACCGTCACAGTCACAATGTCTGAGAGAATCATTCTTTAGGTTTCGTGCTGGGTTTTACGGCAAAGCATACAGCCTACTATCCAAATTTTGCTCCCTGCAACTTTAAGCTTTTCTCAGAGAGATTTAAAACCATGGACGAGATTAAAGAGAACGTGATGAAGCAGCATTGATGACCCTGAAAATGGACTTTGCAGACTTTTTCTAAATGTTGAAATGTTACTGAGTGCATGAAATGCAAGGGGAAGTACTTTGAAGAGACCAGGGTACCTTGCCCTGGGGAAGCTATTTTTCCATCAAAATCATGACTTGATACTTTCCCTATGTAATTGCCTATCTCTTTATACTGTTATATTTTTATCATTATCAAGTCTTTGTGATTATTATGACAATTAGAATTATTTCTGTGATTAATATATGGTCAATGTATAAGCAAGCATTGCAAAAACACAAATAACTTTTTTGGCTGCAAAGATAAATGCTTCATTTAAAATATTCAGAAGATCAGCATTTCTTCTACATTAGCAATCTGAAAATGATCTTTTTTGATATCCAGATTGTGGCATACCAGAAATCAAAATATCTCAAATAATATTTTGTAAAATGATTTGGTACATTTCCATCAGTGTTTGAAAGTGTATGTACATCTCATCTCCATTTTTAACTTTCAATCCATCCTTGAACATAGCTATTAATTCATGGCATCATCATCCTCATCATCATCATTCTCTTTATGTCCATTGTTGGACATAGACCTTCCCAAGGATTTACCACACTCCTCTATCATGGACGTTGCGGAGCCAGTACTTTCTGAATTTGTCCAGCTAATCACTCCATCTAGTAATCTGCTGGTTTTGGTTTTGCATGTGATCTCTGGGGATCCATGTCGTGAGACGTGATGTCCATTGGTTGTTTGCCATTCTTACATGGCCTGCCCATTGCCATTTAAGTTTTTTATGGATTCTATGATGTCTCAGACTCTTATTTTCTCCCAGATATATTGTGCTGTCATGTTGTCTCTTGATGGGAGATTGAGCATAATTCTCTCATGTGTACATTGCATGCTTCTCAGTATGCGGGTCTGTCTCTTGGTTAGGTTCCATTAGTGACTATTGGGAGGATGCATTGGCTGCATATTCTTCTTTTTAGGATTAATGGGAACTTCTTGTTTTTGAAGATTGAGCTGTTTCAATTGGCCAGCATTAAGGTTGAGTTGTTTTGCTTCAGTACAAGAATTTGTTTGGAATAAAGATATTGTAATGCGGACTAAGCACAATGATATGATATCTTGTCAAGCCAGAATATTGCAGCATCTTCAAAACCATTTCTTTCTATACATGGGGCCACTCTACGTTGAAAAAACTCCAATTTATGTAATTTCTGATTGATTGCTAGACCTTGTCACCAAAAAAATATGTTGGAAATAGCATACTATATACCAACTTTGGCAGGAAATTTTGAGACCATTGAAAATTTAACAGAGTTTGGATTTTAATCAATATTAATTCTTGTATTAAAAAACAAGCTGTTGGTCTTAAAAAATACAGTTGATAAAGTCATTCAAACATTGTCTTAGTTTTTTTCTGTATAGCAACAATGAAATTGTTGCTATAAAGAAAAAAAACTTTTTTCCCATTAATTCTGTTCTGTAATCATCATCCATTGTTATCATAACTGTATAATAATTTACTCAATACTGTAACCTGGTCTTGCGTACAGATACATCTGATTGCTTGATAATTTTTTTGATCATTTCTTGTCTTTAGATGTCAATTCACAAACCTGGAGGTTATACTTTTTGCGATCTTCCACTCTCAAACCATTTTGTGGCTTTATGAATTGAAATGCATTTAAAACCCATGTTTTTTTTTGTAACCTTTCCTTGAAGGTCTGCAATAGAGATACTAGGATCATTTATTTTATTTTGTCCGGCAGATTTCAAGGGAGACAATCCTGGGGTCAAATAATATAAAATTTACATTTATTGGAAATTTGAATTTAAGTCGGTTTGAAAGAACATATATCATTTACTCAGGAAATATATTTCATGTTCATGGTTGACCCTATATTTTGTGTAGATAGGTACACAAATATCCATTCGTAAATACCATATGCGAGTACCGATCACTCTGGCTCAGTGGTAGAGCACTTGCCTTTGGTTTATAAGGCCGTGGTTGAATCTTCTGCCAAGTCATACTAAAGACATTAAAATGGTACCTAATGCTTCTCTGCTAAACACACAGCTCAGGGACTGATATTAAAGAACCTCTTGGAAAAGCTAGGTGGTTATGGTTCAAATCACATCAGATATATTTGTTCTCATAAGATCACAAAGGTTTAGCAATATCAAGCTTGGTCGATACTAAAGAAGGTGACCAGTGGAGATTACCAGGCGCTGTAAGCAGAATGAAGCTTCAACGGGTCTAGCAAGCCAGAAGTGGGTGTCAGTAACAATTACTTGTGTGTATCTAATCTTTGGACACCGTCAATGATAGTATAAACATAGAACACTGATTCATATATGTATATTGGGATTACTTTAACTTGTATTGGCTTGTTTTTAGTTATTCGTTACTGTTTTCTGGTTTGCACTTTCAGGAAAAGAAACTCTTTCTTCAAATACTGATAGTGCTCCTGAAAATGTCTGTTGAATGGATTAGCCAAACATTGTAGTAGCAAAATAAACAGCATAAAGAATGTAGTTCAATTGTTTGAAAGGCCTTGATAATTGGGTTTCGAAATTTTTTCTCACCAGAAACCTTCATGTCACTAATGTCTTTTAGAAGCATGCAATGCTTGGAACGATCAATTAAAAAATTAGAAAAGGGGTGTTAACTTACTCCTCTCACTTTAGCAGCGATAATTAAAAAAATCCTTATTTTCAAGAAACAACTGTGAATGCTGCCAGACACTAAGTAACCAAATTAACAGACTTGACATCGCAAATTAAAATCCCTACTGAAAACCTATTTAGTGTGTGTGTACATATATAGCCAGCCAGCCAGCCAGCTAATCAGCCAGACTATCTTGAAAACTGCATAAACTTATGTTGACTGTTTTGACTGACAGTTTTTCATTTTTGTCAAGAACAAGACAAATTCTATTTTAGAAAGAATAAGATAATCAACCTTCCTTTTGAAAAAAAATATGGTTTTGCTTGTCAGGTCGGAGATAAGTTTTTTTTTTGGAGGAAGAGATTGAGAGACGCATCTTGTATTATTTGAAAAAAATAATAGTTTCATAATGTATTTGTTGTTTATACAGTTGCTCTTGTGACTGTTTTGTGTGTTATCAGCAAGTTCTTTATTTTGGAACCCAGATGATTTTTCTTGATGAGTTGGAATGGTGTGCTGTTTCTTGTAGTGCTTCTGAAGATGAGGATTTGGATCTGGGAATTGTTCTTTATTTTTTTTTGTTCCTACCTGAGTCTTCTCTTGGAAACCATCAACTGAAACTGTCAACATGAACATAGTCATTAGAAACATAGGTTTCTCTAGGTTTTAAGTGAGTCTAGCTGTCTGGTTGAATGGCTGGCTGTCCAGCTATCTATGTATGTATTGCACATACAGGCTATTACCAATAGGTCGAAGCTGAAAAATCAAGCATTTACTCCTAATTACAAAATACTGTTTTTTTTAAAAATTCACCCAAATATTAATTTTCAGTGGGGAGTTCAATTTACAGAGTAAAGTTTATGCTGTATTGGTCTCTTAATTAGTGTCTGGTAGTGCTCATGCTTTTTTTTTCTTTCAAAATTCAGACATTTTCAGTGATCACAGCCCAACAAAATGCAAGAGAACTAATTTATTCATTGATCACCCCTTTTTTTAATTTTTCAAAATTCATCAACCTCAACATGGCCAATGCCAAAAGAAGTTGGTCGCCAGACAGTTTCTATTGAATGACTAACCAGACCTGTTTTTCTTCTGTGTAATATTTTTATAGTCTCATTAAGAATGTATGGTTGTTGCCACAGGAGATTGAGTGACAGCAAGTCTCCCCTAATCTCCGGCAGTTTCTTGTCTGCCCATTAAATGGTCTAAAGTTGTTTTTTTTAGTTCATGAGCAAGATTTTAGTATTTCTTAATTTTTTAGATTTTCATTCTGCCCTCTGGTTCACTGGAATAGTTATATCGATCGTTTGATAAATTCATTCCTCTATAGCAAGTAGATCTGGCCTGCTAGCTTGGATGGGGTAGTTCATTTAAATCTTAAAGTTCAGGAATATCCTTTTCATAGACAGTTGCTGTTAAATGCAAGTCACTTGCAATGTTCTTAGTGAATCACTGTTCCTACCCTGTCTTATGAATGTAGATGTGAGATTCCATAATTGTGTTGCAACAACTCGATCATATTGCCAATGTGAGATCGTGCATTGACATATTACTAAATGGGCCTACCACTGTTTATTATTGCTTGATATTTCCAGGCTAATTCTGAATGCATTTTATTAGTTTATCGGCAGATTGGAGGATTATCTGATTGGAAATGATATGATGAACCATAAGTTGAAAATTCCAGAGGTAGCTAGTGTCGTATAATCACTTGGATATGCATAACTACATGTTTTGCTTCAGAATTTGTCGAAATTGACACAAGCCAAAAAAAGGATATCTTATGAGGGAAAACCTCATATATAAGTGTATATATATATATATATATATATATATATATATATATATATATATATATATATTTTAATGACAAACTGAAGTAGGGGATACATCTCAAAAATTTTTATTATCACGTGGGCATGTTTTGATGAATTTTGATAACATGTACATAAATGTATATATACTAAGAGAGACGGAGAGAGATATGAATCGACACATAGATAGTTAGATAAATAGATAGATAGATAGATATTGCATAGTCATGTGGTTGACTATGATGAAAACACCTGGGTACTAAGTTTCTGAAGTCGATAAGATATCAGTAGTTCAATCCTTCAACTTATGATGGTCGATCTTTCTTTCCGCAATTGCATCCTTAGAGTTGTCTCACACTGCTGAAAAGTTTGTACGGTAAAGCAGCACTAATTTGAGATAACGAGAAAAGATACGCAAACATCTATCTGATTTAAAAATGGCGGTAGTTGTTTTTTTCAATGATTCAGAAAGTCAATATTTGAGGTTGAGTCTGTATAGGCAGAGGAAGAGAGAGAAACAAGAGGGAGATAACACAATAGAAATAACAGAGGCTGATTCTTAATTGACTTAAATTCTCTTCCCCTACTTTTCAAAAAATCAACTGTTACTTTCTAATCAATGCAACTACCAGCAAAAAAATTTGCCATTCAATAGAAAACGTCATGTGACCAACGTCTTTTGGCAACATGCTTTGTTGGGGTGATCAATTACAAATTTGGAAAAAAGCACAATCAATAAATTAGTAACTTCTCTTGCTCTGTTGTCGGCCAGTGATCACTAAAAATTCTGTATTTTCAAAACTCCTGTAGACGCGAATTAAGGGATCGATTTACCATAAACACACATTGTAAATTAGACCCTCCTCAAAAAACTTATTCAGGGAGAATTTACAAAAAATTATACAAATAATTTAGATATGATTAGGAGTAAGTGTTGAAAATTTCAGCCCTCTAGCTCCATTGATG
>OY735232.1:22194491-22252618 GCA_963457665.1 Thysanoteuthis rhombus | reverse complement strand
TTCATATCAAAATTCACAGCTATTTTTAAATCTACAATAATTCATTCACGCTAAATTAAAACCTAACCCTATCTATCATCTAACACAGAAAGACGAATAGATATGAAGCGCTACTAAAAATATTTGGGAATTTAAGCAGCACATCCAAACCAAATTTAGTATGTACTTTTGCTACTACACTTTGCATAGTACCCTAATTTAATTGCTATATACATGCCCAATACAATTACTTTCAAGGTAGAAATAAAAAAGTGTTAAAACTTATTAGTACCTTGTACATTGATTGGTATGTAGATATGAACAGATCACATTAGATATAAACATGATTAAGATAGAACATTTAGAATATTCATTTTAACATGTAAAAATGTTCACAAATTGTATATATAAGCACACATCATAATAATCATACATGTCCGGCCAAAGGAGCTTGAGGGCCCAATAGGAAACACTGGTTGCGGGACCTCCGGTTGATAGTCAAGGTCTGTAGCATCTTGGAAATATAGATAAACTTTATGGCATAATGGAAAACAATCAAAATGTGTGCCTGAAAAATTTCACAGAAATAATTTTTTGTGCACTTCTGTGATTGATTAACATTATCATATCCAAGTACAAGAGAAAATTCCAGATATAAATGGTGTAAACAAACACAGTTGATAATTCAAAAATTCAGAAGAAATCAATATTGTTGCCATTTTCTGTAAATCATCTTGGTCATCTTCAATTAGGTATTGTTTGTATTTGATAAGACTAGAATATACCCAAGCATAGCCTCCCTTTAGGTTTCAGGGCCCTATTGGGAGCTATTGGTCCTATCGGCTTAAACCCGACCTGGCAATCATGTTTACTGAATATCTAGGGTCTAATACATTTTTGATGTGGTAATAAACATCTAAATTCTTTAAAATCATTTACATCTGTTGATACGATTACATACTCTTGTATTCCATAGACCCATCATTCTATTGCTAAAAATGAATTTTTAAATATTTAATCTACTTGTAATTATTACAACTATATAAGTGTGGTCACTACCTCGTACTCTATTCTGGTAAAAAATACATTAGGGTCTACTGATTCTAAACCATACATAATCCTAAAGATTTCAATCAAGCCCCTCATCCAAAATTTTGTAATGATGTTAATCCTAACTCCTTTGTCTTAACCTCATAACTCATACTTTTTGATTCTGGTACTTATTTAGTTGCTCATCTTGGGATTAAAAGATTTTTTTTATTTTTCTCCAAGTACGGTGGCCAGGCCTGTACACAGTACTCAAGATGCAGATGGACATAACTGTATTGTATTAGGAACTTATATAAGTCCTTGCCTATATATGAAAAAGTATGCTTCATCAATCATTGTATCATATTATCTCTATCAGCGACACTGGCAATATACTTGAAAAATGATAGTCTATCAGGTATTTTGATGCCAAGACCTTTTTCATCATTTACGATACATGGTATATTTTCATTTATAGAGTAATCATAATACGGATTTCTATCTTCTGAATGTAACACCTTACATTTATATCCATTAAAAGCTTATAACTATTTTCTTGACCATGACATTAATATGTAGGCCTCCCTGTACTCTTACTTGTTCACCTGGCAATGAGATTGGTATCTTCTGCAAAAATGATAGATAAGTAGATAGATAGGAACAGATTAAGAAAGTTATTTAAATATTAATAGAGATAAACAGATAGATAGGAACTTTTATACATGCATAAAAACATGCATAAAAACAAATGTACATACATACATTATTTACATACATACACATGATCAGAAGGAGGTAGATAGATTAATGAATACATACATATATTGGAGTTCATGTGATAGTAACTGTCAGTGAAAATGAACTTTTTCTTAATTGGATTCTCAAAAAATATGACCTTGTGTCAAATTTCCCTCCCCCAAAGGAATCTCTAATTTTTAGATTTTTTTTTTGCCTTTTGAAGGTGCTTACATTATTGATGTCAATTCTTTGGATCTGGTTCTTCCTAATTTTGGTTTTTATCAATAATGTCCATCTCTTCAGCTTTACTCCCAACTGCCTATTAGAAACTGATAACCAAAATAGTCAACATTCCTATATAGATAGCAGGTTGAAAATTCAAACTATTTACTCCTTATTTCTATTATTATTCGGACTATCCTCATCTTGGTTGTTTTTCATACAACGTTTCGGCCATTGTACTCTACGGCCTTCATCAGGTATCATCCACATGGACACATAGCGTAGTGGTTAGAGAATCAGACAGAATTACTGCAAGTAATCTAATGGTTTTAGGTTCAATCCCAGTGTGAGACAATAATAATTCAAAAATACTTCTACTGCTAAGAGGGGAGGGCAGTCAATATTCCCACCTTGGTTAGATAAAGGGTTCAGTTTGTTACTTCCCCCACACCTACCAGATGATACCTGATGAAGGCCATAGAGTACAACGGCCAAAACGTTGTATGAAAAACAACCAAGATGAGGCTAGTCCTAACGATAATGGAAATAATAATAATATCTGATCTCAAAAATTCAGAGATATTTACTCCTTTCTTTATTTCTTTCAAAACCTCACCCCAAGAAAAAAACTTTCTGATGAGAGTCCAATTTACAATGTAAGTTTATGCTATATTCATCCCTTAGTTTGTTTCTGGCTGCATTCGTACCTTTTGCAAAAATTCAGATTTTTTTAGTGATCACTGCCCAATAAAACATTGCTGATCACTTCTTTTCCCAAATATCTAATAGGTCACCCCAACAAGGTATGCTGCCAAAATGCATTGCTCCCCAAACGGTTTCCATTAATTGACTAACCAGACCTATTGATGTCTACCCTTCCCAATTTTGGTCCTTCTCAATAGAAAATTAGGCAATCCATTTTTTCGACTTTATTTCCTGCTGCCTATAAAAACTCAAAAGAAAAAGTCAAGCGAAGAATCACTCTAGGATGGCAAGCTTTCCATGAAGCAAGTTCAAACTTTAAGAACAAGAAAATCCATTTGTTTAACAAGAATAGTCTACAACCAATGCATCTTTCCAATAGTCACCTATGGAGCTGAAACATGGAACCTAACCAAAAGATTCCCCCTCATATTGAGAACCATACAATGTGCACATGAGAGAATCATGCTGAACATTATATGGTAAGACCACAAGACTGCACAGCATATTTAAGAAAAAACTGGAGTCAGGGATATCATGGAATCCATTAGAAAACTCAAATGGCAATGGGCTGGTCATGTTACAAAAATGGCAGACAGTCATATGATATTATGACTTACAATGTGGATCCCCTGAGATCATACGTGATACTTTAGCAAAATATAAGGTGGTGTGACGAACTAGAGAAGTCCAGAAAGTATTGGTTCTATCACACCCATGATAGAGATGTTCAGCAAATCCTTGGGAAGGTCTATGTCCAACGATGGATGCTAAGAGACTGCTGCTGCTGCTAATGATGATGATTTTCTCTTGCAATGACACACAATTTATTGCGTACTCCAGTAGCACCAAAGTAAATGTTTTCAGGAAATAAAGAACACCATCAAGCTTCCTAGATCCCACTCTTATCAAACACTCAATCAGTTTCTTTTGGACGATATTTATATCTATTAGATCCAGACATATGTTCACTTGTTTGTGAACAACAAAATTAAACAAAAAATAATAACACTACTCAGTCATTCTTGATATCTTACGTATCCATGTGAGATTGCTGCGTAAATGCACCCTGGAACATTATATATATATATATATATATATATATATATATATATATATATATATATATATATACAATAAAGACATTTTAGTGAGAACTATGTTTTGTTTGGCATGGTATTACTTAGAAGCAAATCAAATATAAAACTGTGCCAAACAAAATATAGTTCCAACTAAAATGTATTAATGATTATCAAATTCTGTTGGGTAAAAATTATCCTCTTATTCTGATATATATATATATATATATATATATATATATACACATATATATATATATATATACACATATATATATATATATATACATCTATATGTAGATAGATCGATAGATAGATAGATAGATAGATAGATAGATAGATAGATCATAAGAATTTGAATAACAAAGTTTTTTTAATTTGTTTCCTTTGATACGTTTACATCGTTTTGCCTGGTTTCGAATTTTCCAGGCCAGGTGAATGTGAGAGAATCATGCTCAACCTAACATGGAGAGATCATTAGTGAAAAGACAGGAGTCTTGGATATCATAGAAACCATCACAAAAACTCCAGTGGCAATGGGCTGGACATGTTGCAAGGATATCAGACAACCACTCGACATCCTGACTCACAGCATAGATCCCCATAGGTCACATGCAAAATTGTAGCCCACAGAAAGTAAGACACCATGACAAGCCAGACCAATTAAGAAAGTACTGGCTTCACAAGGTTTATGGTAGAGATGTCTGGAGAATCTTGGGAAAGGTCTATGTCTAATAACGAATGCTAGAAGGCTGCTGCTGCTACTACTACTGCTGCTGCTGCTGCTACTGTTGCTGCTGCTGCTGATGCATTTGTCCGATGATATAACATCGTAGAATAGTAACTTAACTGAACAAAATATGATATGAAAGAAAACTATAAATTCTTTATTTCTTGCCTTGTTGCTTACACGATACTGATATTTGAAAAAGATAAAATTCATTCAATTATCAGGAATCTTTTTTTAACTGTATATAAAAATCATTTTCTGACTCATCCTTCCCCTCACGAGAATGTATACATGTGATTAGCTAGAATTTTCCTTTTATTTTTTTTCCAGTGATTATGAAGTGAAAGTAAGGATATTTTCAGAATAAACGCAATGCTGTGCAGGAAGGTACAATTAATAATGTTTGGGTTCCTGAAGGCGTCTTGGAAGGTTGAAGTTCGGATAGAGAGGACCAGTACTTTCCTTACATACCAGTTTTGACCCTGTGTCATATTTTTATAAAAGTATCAATCGTGGCTTGTTTGTTAAAATTTAGACCTTATGCAATTATATTCTTGTTGTTAACTCTCAGAACCAAGCAAGTAGAAAAAAAAATGTCTGTTTATTTACTTATGACCTGTGCTATACATATATATATATATATATATATATATACATATATATATATATACATATATATATATATATATATATATACATATATACATATATATATATATATATATATATGCATGTATATATATATATATATATATATATATATGTATATATATATATATGTGTACATATATACATATATATATATATATATACATGTATATATATATGTATATATGTATATATATATATATATACATATATATATATATGTATATATGTATATATATATATATATATATATATATATATATATATATATATATATATATATATATATAATATACATAATACCCTATAGAAAAAGACAAACTACAAGTATAACATAAGCTATGGGGTAAAAAAGGGAGATGGTGTTTGATCAACACTGCTGGGGTGCTGTGTTAATATGACTGTTATGTTTTTAAAATCCCCAAAACAGTTACATGGCAAATAACTGATGATCCAAACAAGAGACAATTTATACATTATACCATCATAACGAAGTATATGTAAAACAGGGAACAAATACTGAAGAAAATTATGTAAATTGCATTGACAGATTTTGGGAGATAAGTGGCTGAAGTGACAAAGAAAATTTTATGAAAAAGTTTATTTAATGTTTAATGCTTGAAGCTGTAACTATATATATATGTATGATTATGAATTGCTTTATATCATAATGAAACTCTTATTTGGAATGATCTTCAATTATTTTACGATGAATGTATCATTTGTCCAAGACAAGATATACATAGAATAAACAATTAAAGAAAATGGAGCTGATGCAGGAATTGTCCCTCGACCAATTGAGTGGCTGCTTCAACGTAGACAATGTAAATAGAATAAACATTTTGAAAAAAATGAGGCTGCTGCAGGGGGTCAAACCTGTGACTGATAGGGTAGCTGCTTAAACGTACAAATGCTCTTTCCATTGAGCTAAACAACCACCAGTAATGCAAAGGTGGAGATGACTATGTTGACACCTAATTGCATTACTGGTGGCTGTTCTGCTCCATGGTAGGAGCAACACTACCCTCTCGGTCACAGGTTTGATTTTCTTGTCTTGGCCAAATGATACATTCACTGTGCAATAATGCAATTTATAATCATTTTGTCAAATCAGATATCCATTTCCTAATAGCAAACACACACACACATATATACATATACATATATATATATATATATATATATATATATACATATATATATATATATATATGTATATATATATATATATCATATTTATATATATATATATCATATTTATATATATATATATATATATATATATATAGTAGATACGCATGGATAATTGTATGATCAGAAAATGATCGGTGATGCAAGAGTATAGAAAGAAATCTGTGTAGATCGTAATAAGTAAATTTTGAACATCTTTCAACAAAGCTAAAAGATATCGTCATCATCATCATCAGTTTTTTAATGTCTATCGTTGAACATAGACCTTCCCCAGGATTTGCCACACTTCTCTATCGTGGGTGTTGCAGAGCCAGAATTTTCTGAATTTGTCTATTTCATCTCTCCATCTTGTATTCTGTTGGCTTCGGTTTCTCGAGTGATCTCTGGGGATCCATCTTGTGAGTTGTCCATCAGTTGTCTGTCATTTTTGCAACATGACCTGCCCATTGCCATTTAAGTTTTCGGATAGATTCTATGATGTTTCTTCCTTATATATTGTGCTGTCTTGTGATCTTCCCATGTGAGATTGAGTATGATTCTCTCATGCATGCATTGCTTGCTTCTCAGTTTGTAGGTCTGTCTCTTGGTTAGGTTCCATGTTTTAGCTCCTTAAGTGACTATCCAGAGAATGCATTGGTTGTATACTCTTCTTTTTAGGATTATTGTTATCGTCTGGTTTTTGAAAGTTGAGCTTGCTCTGCCAAAGACTCTTCATCCTAGAGTGATTCTTCGCTTGATTTCCTCTTGTATTTTCATTTGACAGTTGAAAAGATATATATACCAGGTTGTAAACAAACGCCCTTTTCCTCTGTGTATTATTATTAGAAACCCCCTCCCCTCCAGTTTTATCTCTTCCCTAGCAGCCACTCTGTCACCTGAATTCATCTTTGGTATCTCGAAAGCAAGCAAGTAGAGACAAAATATCTATTTGTTCGAATACTTATGACAAATACTGTACATCATTCATTCTTCAGATCTAATTTTGGTCTCTATCAATAGTAAATCAGGCTATCAATCTTTTCAGCTGTCTATTTCTCATGGCAATAACATAAGAATTTATTGTATTCTCTGGTGGCACCAGAGTCAAAGGTTCTGATCTTTGGTTTGTTTAATGGTCTTGCCTCGTACGACATTCATCCTCCTTTCTATACTAAGACGCACATCAAAGAATGACTACTGGTCTCTTTACATCGACAATTAATGCTGATCCATAAAAGGCATATAATGCTCAACATTATCGTGGCACCTATTTCTGGGAAAATGGCTTGTTGATTGATATTGACTGCACTCCTTGGCAATCCTGTTTTTGTAATGAAACATTGGTTTTGATGGATGTTGCTGCTAGTTGATTTTAGTTATTACCTCTCGTTCTTGTTTACTGAGCACGTTTATGTATCTCATAAAATGATTATATAGTTGCAAACGGATGGGATCAGGGGAGATAATCGAAACAGAGTATTGCAATATTTCTCTCGCATTTATAGTAGATTTAAATGCAATTTGTGCCATCAATCAAACAAGAAAAGGCCAGACAGTAGGTATTCTGAAAACTTCACATACAATTATGATACATATCCATTTTGCAGAAACGACTCCTGATATTTACTGAGTTTTGTCGGAAGAAAAACGGCTCCTTAACATAAAGGACGAAGATCAATACAATACTGCAAAGAAGACGAGAATAGCAAATCCTGAAAGATATCAAGGTATTCAATCCCTCTTTTGTCAAGGTTAGTCTTCAGATCTGGGCTATAATATATTTCGGCCATTTCTGATCATGTGTTAAGAAAAAAAAAATGTACACTGTCCTCACAGAAAGGAAGATTTGTTTTGTGTCTCCAATGCAGCCTAGCAGGGGTCTTGCTGGAGATTTGGCGGGCAGGGAGCTTGGCTCCTTGTGCCCTCCTCCAACATTTAATGTAGGGGTCCCCAACCTCGGGCCTTGGACATTGAATAATGTTGGTTGGAATATTTGGTGAAAATTTATTAAATCTTCTTGTACTCAATTTCAATGCAGCCTATTCAGATGTCCCGGAAGAGGAGATAATTGACTCAATAAATTTGATGCCCAAGAAAATCTTTTAAATCTTTGGGAAATACTCAATTGTGATACAGTTGTCCCAAAAAAGGAGATAGTAGACTTGATAAATTTGATGCACAAGAAAAATTTTGATTTTCCATTTGTATTTGAGATATTTTGGGGAGATAGGGACATGGGCTGCAATCTCTGTTTTAATTCTCCTCTAAATTACTCAGGCAATTTGTTATAATCCATACCTGGCTCACTTGGCCTCTCTATGACTTGCCATACATTTCAGCTTGTCTAGAGTTTAGACTTTCCCAGTTTCAAATTCAGAGTCGTCCATCTCCTTGAGAAGTTACTAACCAAGGCTGAGGAGCTCAGTCTGCCTTGCTATTTTCTTTTAGCTGGGGCAAGAAGAGATGAATTCATTCCTTTACTGAGAGAATCAGCATGAAGAAATTGCTAACTGTCTCAGCAGGCATTTGAACTCACCAATCTCATTTTCCATACAGGTAACTATTAGGCCAACTCCACCAAGGAAAGTAAAAGTTTTGAGAATCAAAATTTTCATTCCAAGAAGTTTTCTGGAATGGAATTATCGAATAGATTTATTAAACTATGCAACCTTTTAAAACTTTATTTTGTTCCTTGTTAATAAGTATTATTTTCTGATTGATTATGCCTTAAAAGTGAAAGCAATGTCATCTATTTCTTTCAAAATTTACTTTTACAATCGGGACAGTGATAATTTGAAATCTACTTATTTCTTATTGGAAAATCGATGAACTTGAAAATTTTTAATCGAAGAGAGAAAAACAACAGACAAATGTCTCTGTCCTGGTCACAAAAGAAAAGTTTTAAGGGAATAGTAACCATTTTCTAAAGTCTTTACATGTAAGCCATAAGATGATAACTCTCACAACCAAAGAATAGAAATCGTTTTGCATGGTGTCATTAAATGAATTGATCTTTGAATGGAAACAGAAATAAAAATATACTTTTGATATTTCTATGCTAAAGAAAAATTCTGTTAGTCACCCAATCACAAATACAATCACAAATACAGACAGAAATGAGTCTAGTTGCTTCAGGGTCAGACTTCACTCTGAACACAACTATTTCAACCACTCAACCGAATTTTCTGAGAACAAATGGAGAACGTTTTCCCTACTGATTGAGGGGATTGTTCGTAAACCTCGTTTGTACCATGGCCGGTTAGAGCTGAGGAGAGCAAAGAGAGAATAAAAGGAAAAAGAATTACAAAGTGAAGTGAAGATAAAAAAAGAAAGAAGTAATAAATTCTAATCAAAAGAATCTGTTTAGCGACACCAGATAATTCAATTCATCATCCATAGCTTTCCATTTTCTCTTTCTCTCTTTCTTTTTTCTCTCTCTGTCTCTTTCTTCCTTTCTTTCTTTCTTTCTTTCTTTCTCTCTTCTTTTTGTTTATTGATGATGGAGGAATAGAATCTCTCACTCTCTCTCTCTTTTCTCATCTCTTCTCTCACTATCCTTCATTTAAATTTTTCAATCTTTTCACTCAAGTCTTAACCTGGAAGTTTGAACTCGTCATTGTTGTTAGGTTAGGAAAATAAATTCAGCTCAGTAGGAGTTTGGAAATATGTAAACAAGGACAGATATTGAATTCGATTCAATAAAAACCTGTAGAGTGCCTTATCAAGGTGCGACTTTTAACTGGATGGTCTTGTAAATTGTTATAACTGAGTAGAGGAGTCAATCTTCATTCAGCATATATATATATATATACATATATATATGAATATATATGTGTGTGTGTGTGTGTGTGTGTGTGATTGTGTTTGTGTGTGGAGGGTGTATATGTGTATATGTGCGTCTGTTTGAATGGATGAATGAATGGCTTGACTTTGCGAACTAATTTAGGGAGGGTTTCCATAACAGAATCTTATGGGTGGGGCCTATATGTGTATATCTCTCCAGTCAGCACAATGGTATTTTGAAGTGAAGTGTGCATGTTGCACAGCTGACCCCAACCTTTTAACCAAGGGTTTGCATCCAATGGTATGAATAGGAGCAAGGCCCCAAGGTCAAGCATTTGATATGACTTCCCTTCTTCTGGTTGAAATGTACATTTTTTGATTTCCTTTAAACATTAGCAACATTTCCCAGATTTCAGAAGTCTACATAATTTCAAAATGAGGTTCAAGGGATTTAATTTATATCATTTTATTTAACTTTTCTCATAACTTGAATAATAATGCTTAGGATGGCTCCCCCTTCGTAAGTGTTAACAAGCATCACCAGCCTACTGTAATTGATCTGAAAACCGAAGTATCAGGTTCAAATCCAGCTCTTTCTTTTATACGATCATCCTATTTTTATGATTTACGCCATCGCAAAAGCAAAGAAATAAATGTTTATATTGTTTTAGGATTCATAAATCTCGATGTCCCATTAAGTGAATGAACCAAGCAGTGGCTTCATCGGGCGATGTGGCCATGGACGGCCAAATTGATACGTGTCAATATTGACAGGTGCCCATCATGGACCTTTAAATGCGGCTCTTAAAGTCAATTGATGCTCCACTAGTCTGAGCGTGGCGCAGGCCAACTATTAAGTGTCAGCATCAATATCGGTTGATTCTCTTATTAGTAGCGTGGCTAAAACTCCAGATCAAGTTATGGTGTTCAGCTGGAAAATAAAACTCACATGCAGATCAAGTTAGGAGGTTATTAGGAAAGTTTGGGATTCTGGAACATATAAGTTTACTTGCATAATCAGAGATATATAGTGTGGGTGGGGGGGAGCATTCTGGCCTCTGTCAAGGTTGACAATGGGTCTAACAGCTTTTTACAGTTTTTACTGCTTGTGAATGTTGAGTTGTTCATTCATATTTTTTCTAAGGGCATAAGTGCTAAAAGGACATGAAGAGCCTATTCTAAAATTTGAATTGATTCTATTTTCTATGAGTGCAGGGGGAATAGATTCATGCCTTCGAAAACACATTTCAAAACTCACATGTATCTAAGGTTTTGAGTTCATTAGGACGGTTGAGGATTCTTCAGTAGTTGATTTGCTTGAAAAAAAAACCGTATGGTGTATGTGTGTGTGTTTGTGTGTATGTGTGTATGTGTATGTATGTGTGTGTGTGAAGGCTGACAATAGCTCTAACAGTTGTTCACAGTTTTAACTGCTTGTGAATGCTGAGAGCTGTATTCATATATTTCCCAAGGGCATGGGTGCTGAATAAGCATAAATAACCACATCCAAAATTTGAATTGATTCTTTTTTTTTGTGAATGCAGGGGAAAGTAGATTCATGCCTTCAGGATGAAGTTATGGATTTTAGCCAGGTTACAAAACTCACATGCAGACCAAGTTTTGTGTACATGTGAGCGTTTATGTGTGTGCCTGCTTGTGTGTGTGTATGTGCGTGTGTGCATGCTTCTAACAAGACTGACAATGGATCTAACAGCTTTTTACAGTTATTACTGCCCGGGCAGTTATGGTAGAACGTGCTCAGGATAATTTGTTATTTATAGCTAAAACTATCTTTAAAATGGCTAAAATCAGTTAAATTTTATATATTTCAGATTTGGAAAAAAAATCTGCCAATCTAAAGAGATTTCCTCAGTTTTTCAGTGGTTCTGTCTGGCTTGCTGGCTTGCTGGCCATGTATATGTCATGTGTACAGGCTGTATCAATGGAGCTAGAGGAATGAGAATTTAAACACTTACTCGTTATTACGTCCAGGTTTTTTAACCACGACCATAAGTTTTTAATGGTGTAGGCTATTTACAATTTAAGTTTATGCTAAATTGATTCCTTAGTTTCTGTCCAGCAGCATTCATACCTGTTTTTTGAAAATCCATACTTTCTAGTGTTCTGATCAAAGAGCAACAGAAGTAATTAATTCATCATTCCCACCGATCTTCCAATATTCTTATTGATCACCCCAAATATGGCATGCTGCCAAAAGATGTTGGTCACCTGACATTTTCTATTGACTGACCAACCAGACCTGTTGTTATCAAATCTTTCAATCGATTGCAAGTCAAGAATTAAATTTTGGTCAATTTTCTGGAGTTGTGATTTAGATTTTCTGTAGATTAGAAAAGTTATGAGAGCCTGACCAAAAAAGAATTGAAAAACAGACCAAAATAAATAAATAAACAGGTCTGCTCAATAGAAACTGTCCTGAGACAAGCATCTCTTGATGGCAATCCATGTTGCGGGTGATCAATTAAAAATTTTAAAAAGAGGTGATCAATGGATGAGTTACTTGCCTCACCTTTTGTTGGGCAGTGATCACTGAAAGAGTCTGAATTTTTAAAAATTAGGCATTAATGAGGCCAGACATGCACTTATGAATCAATTCAGCATAAACTTTGATTGTCAATTAACCCCTCCCTAATTTTCGGAAAAACAAAATAGAAGGTTTATTTCTAGGTATGATAGGAAGCAAATATTTTAATTTCCAGCCCTGTAGCTCCATCAGTATGATCTGTACACATGATACATACATAGCCAGCCAGAGAATCTAAAAACTGAAGAAACCGATGTCGGTGCTGACAGTTTTGGTCGAGTGTTTCTAATAAATAAATAAATAAAACCACTCATCCAAAAAGATGAGTTCATTAAAACGTCTCTCGTCACAGGATGTTAAATTTGATGAACCTGACTGAGATGCAAATGTTCGCAAACAATTATCGTTGTTGCAGAAAAAAAAAGCAACAGAGAGACGAAAAAAACAAACAAAATGAGACAAAAATAATTGAATCTCAAAACAATTGGATGGGAAAATGGTATTTCAGTTTTAGATTCAGTCGATAGAAAAGAAGCATGACCACAAAGGCATAGCTAGAGACTTGAGGGGGGCCTTGGGAGCTTAGCCCCCCCCCAACCCCAAATTTAGTAACATTCGTTATTGCATTATGTTGATAGGAATATAATAGGTGAGCTACTATTCATAGAGGTTTTTGGAGACCCCCCCTTTATTGGGGGCCAAGTAGGCAATCGCCATACTATTCATTTCTTAATGTTATACGTGTATATATAGATAATTGTATACATATAAACATGTATAAATATATGTAAAAATAAAGATGTATAATGTATGTGTGTGTGTACATGTGCATGAATATATTATATATAAATATATAAATATATAACGAATAGTAGAATGTGGATTCACTACTCATGTTTCTACCCTCTCCGGGCCTCATCATCGAATTATTATATTATTATATGTTATACTGCTAGCCTGATTTGTACCATATATACTGTATACATATATATATATGTATGGCTTCGCTGTGTGAGCAAATATTTTCAAAAGAGTTTTCCATAGCAGGAAAACCATAGACAATGAGGCCTGAGTGTGAGATAACCCTCTAGCAAGGCCTGTGTGTAAAATAACCCTCCAGCAAGGCCTGTGTGTGAAATAACCCTCCAGCCTGAGTAATTTTTAATTGCTACCCCTTACTGCGTCAGCTACACCACCGTATAATCAACTGTGGACATATAAACAGAAGCTGGAAGTGTCTATACATAAACCAAGTATGAGAAGTCTCAAAGGTGGGGATACTTTGGAGGGGGCTAAGGCACCATCACCTTTGATGTGCTATTTTTTGTTTGTATTGGTATGTTTGGAATGTAGTAACATATTTCACTACCCTCAATCATATATCCACCAATTAAAGCAAGACCAGGGGTAATAGTATGAAATGATATCTGGAATTAGTTGATCATTTTCCCTAACCTTACAGTACGTTGTAATCAAGTTTAGTATCTGAAGGTAACAGACTTCAAAAAGCATAAAACAGAATTTTTTTAGAATCGCAGTATATTCCGACAAGGAATAAAAAATTTACCCTTTGTTGGGCTGCTGTCATTGATCATGATGGTAACTACATTATTGATGGATAGTATTGAATTAAACTTCACTAGCATTTGATTTTATCCCCTTTTTGAAGATACGTAATTTTCTGAACACAAAAAATCAGAATTACTTTCCAATCATGGAAATGATGACTTTCCAGACAAAACTTTCTGTACCAACATGGCAAACTACCTAAGATTGTATTCCATGACAGAAATTGATTGGTTTCTACAGCCAGTGTTGCAGACATCAGGGCATATACCTTATTATCCCCAATCACAAGGTTTCAATTGTAGCCAGTCATTTGTCGCTGGAACCTGAAAAAATATCAGCTTATCAGAAACCGTCAGTCAAAACTGTCAACATAGTCAAGATAAGTTTCCCAATTTTTTTAGTCGACTGCTTGGCTTTCTATCTATCTATCTATAAATGTGCTATGTGTATAGGTTGAACCATTAGAGGGTTGAAAATTTAAACTTTCACTGCTTATTATGTCTAGAAAAAACGTTTCCCCCAACCAAATAAGATTTTCATTGGTATTTCAATTTACAATGTTATTTTCTACCGAATTGGTCCCTCAGTTTGTTCCCAACAGTGTTCACACTTGTTTTTTTTGCTTTTTGTTTCAAACCTGACTCTTTAGTGATCACTACCTGTTTCTATTGAAAGACTAACCAGACTTGTATTTCATCTTTTTGATAGCGTAATATCTGTCAGAAGTGATTGGATTGATTATATACAGACTGGCTCTTCTGCTTGGGATCAGAACATGTTGCTTGCTTCGGATCATAAGATCACTCTCTGGTACTCCACACTGCTCAGTGTAGTATCTGCGTGCTCTACTATGGATAAAAGTGTTGCTCCTTAGTACCCTGCTCAAGATCAATGTAGAATCTATGTACTATGTCTTGTCTCAGTTTTGCTACCAGACACTCCTGTCAGAGTGAGTGCCATCATTGAAAAGTGTTACACACACAAAAGAAAATATAAATGTATGTACCCCAGCAACATGGCCCACTATCTAAGATTACATTTTATGACAAAATTACCTGGTTTTCCAAAGCTGCAGACATCAAGGCATACCCCTCATTATCCCCGTCTTAGTTCAATGGATCCCTAGGTTTCATTTGTTGTCAGTCGTTTGAGAATGGAAACCTGTATTTTATAGATGTAGATTTTTAAATTTCAACTCTTCATTTATAACAGTAACATTTTTTATATTACTGCTGGTATTTTCCTTTTTATTGATCAAGTATACTTTCTGTAACTTAAAATAAAGTTTAAATATTAATGAGCATAGCAAATTGACTGATTTTTATGATATCCAATCGATTGAAAGACGTCATTAGAATTATTTCTACATCTTGGAGACGGCCTGGTTTTTCCCTTTCATTCAGACGTTGGTCTTTGGATGGAAACCATGAATGGTCAATTTGCGACTACAATCTCACGGCAATTTAACATCTTTACAAAGTATTCTTAATGAACTGCAGAGACAATTTTGATTAATTCAGTTTACTACATAGCACAGATTTACAAACAATGTGTGTGAGTTTATATTTGAATACATGTAAATAAATATAGATATTCACATTGATGAATAGCAATTCATATACATTTACATGTGTATGTACACTCGCATACTGATATATAGAGAAATTTGTTCTTAAATCTTACCTGCAGACATACATACATGGACTTACATTTTTTAAATATAAAAACTATCATCTCTTTATTGTTATATACATTGATGTGTGTCTATGTATATCTTTAGATTGGACAGTTTATGTCCAACAGAATGTGATAATTGTATGTGTATAAATATATATAAATATATGTACATTATAAACACATTATATCATAAATGCATTATATTACTATGAAATACTATTTGAAATGATCTCCAGTGGTTACATGGTAAACGTATCTTTCAGACTAGACAATGTAAATAGGATAAACATTTTTTTAAAATGAGGCTGCTGCAGGGGATCAAACCTGTGACTGATAGGGTAGCTGCTTAAACGTAGCAATGCTCTTACCATTGAGCTAAACAACTGCCAGGAATACGAAGGCCCAAATAACTGTTTTCATCTCAAATTCTCATCTTGTTTATCCTCTATTCAGTTTATTCTTTTTTTTCAATGCTAAAATTATGTTTTAAGAAATAGATATATACAATATGACAGAATGATTATAAAGTACATTATATTGTATAGATACTTTTATTTGAAATGATCAAATATATATCCATTTCTCAATACATATATAAATATATATATATATATATACATGTAAATATAAGGTATACATTCATTAATTCCAATGCATATTAGCATGTATTAATGCAAAAACTTTCAAGATAAACACACACACATATATGCATGTATATATATATATATATATATATATATATATATATATATATATATATATATATATATATATATATATATATATATGTATATATATATATACATACATATGCATATATATGATGACATTACTTTGGTATTTTTGGAAGAGTTTTCAATAGCAGAAGAACTGTAGGCAATGAGGCTTGTGTGTGAAATAGCCCTCCAGCCTGAGCAATGGAGTTTTAAGGGTAAGTGCCCAGGTCCATCCTTACCTTCCAAACCAAGGCTGTGCATTCTATGGTCCATTAAGTTAGTGTAAATAGGAGCATTTTTAATGTAAGGTGAGCACAAGGGCTTGTACTTTACAAATCACCTGCAGTTAGGCATAAAAGACCTGTCCCACCCTCCCTATTCACTAGACATGTCTCCAACCAATAACCACTTTTTTTCCACGCCTTATGTGCATGTACACATCAAGCAGTTTGTCAACCCCCGTGACTTCAGTTCTTATGAAGATGGAATAGATTCACTGCTGGATTGTTAGAAACTGGGTATTAATTTAATGGTGCTTACTTTGACTAACAGAGTTGTGTTTGAGCCAAGTTACGCCATTTGAAAATGTTCAAAACGGCCATTTATTTTGCTTCTGATATGAGTCGGGAGTGAGTCTAAATCAAAGAGACATTGTTGACAAACAGCAGAGTTGTCTCCACAGGTGGGCTTCTTAGACCTTACTGAAACCCAAGTGTTAAATTAAGAATGACAGTGAGTGATAAGATGTGGCCTTATAAGTGTGGCCAAGCAAGAGAGATAGAGAGAAAGATAGAGATGAAGAGGCAGCAACACAGAGAAAGAGTTACAGAGGGAGGTGTACCAGAAAGTCAACAGTGAGAGGAAGAAGCCACGGGTCTTCTTGCTCCTTCAACCAACAAGAACACTTTAATAGTCAAACTGAAGCAAGACAGATTTCTGTTTCATATCAACAATGATCTCAGTCCAAATGTTTTCAAAGGATAAGACTAATTGTCGAGGAGAAAGATTTGCTTAAGAGCGCTAGAGGGAGATGAATAACGTACGAATGGAAGTCTTTGGCGATTAGAGATTTATCAGGGTGTTTGGAAAATAATTATATATTTTCCTGTTCTGAAAGTAATTATATATTTAATTTCACTGCTATAAATTGCGAGCCAACCAATTAAGGTGAGACTAGGGTTAAATTGTATGAAACAGGGTCTGGATTTAGTTCATCATCCCTTCTATCCAATAGTAGGTCGTTTATTGTGTATTTCATGGCGGAACATTCAGAAGTAAAAAAGAAGTTGGAAAAGGTCTTTCAAACTATTTTCCAGGAAAAAAATGCAAAATTTTTGGGGTGATGAATCAAAGATTTGCCTGTTTTGGGAGGCTGCTGTCATTGATAATTATGGTGATTATAATATTGATAAATAGTATTCAATTAAACTTCACTTCTATTTTCCTTTATCTCCTTTTTAAAAATAGGTAATTACTTTCTAAACTCGAAAATGCCTAATTACTTTCAGAATTCGAAAATATCTAATCACTTTCCAAACACCAAATATGTCTTAGGTCGTGACAATATTTTCGATGAATTTTTAGTTATGCTTAAATGACTTTTTATATAATATTTTCAGTTTACATTGTTCCAATACTAAGGCAATATGATTAAAATTAAAGATACAATTTTACATGAAAAATCAACACTGGTATTGCATTCTTGCTTTTTGGCCCTAGAGTATGTCAAACGCCAGTCCAAAAAAGCAACTACATTGAAACCTACCAAATATATGCCCACCATGGAATCCTCAAAAAAAGAAGAAATCAAGCAAAGAATCACTCTTGGATGGCAAGCCTTTGGAAGGGCAAGTTCAACCTTCAAGAACAAGAAAATCCCATTAGTCCTAAAAAAGAAGAGAATACAACCAATGCATCCTCTCAATAGTCACCTACGGAGTTGAAACATGGAACTTTTCAAGAGCCTGACCCTCAAACTGAGAACCATGTAACTTGTGCATGAGAGAATCATGCTCAAAATCACATGGAGAGATAACTAGAGAGCACAGTACATCAGGGAAAAAACTGAAGTCCGAGACATCATAGAATTTATTAGAAAACTCAAATGGCAATGGGCAGGTCATGTCGCAAGAATGGCAGACAACTGATTAACATCAAAACTCACAACAAAGATCCCCAGAGATCAAATGTGGAACCACGACTGGCAGAATATGAAATGGTTGGCAAAACTGGACTGGTGCAGAAAATATTGACTCCGTGACGCCCATTATAGAGGTGAGGCAAATCATGGGGAACGTCTATGTCTGATGGCGGATAATAAAAGACTGATGATGATGATAGTCCCACAGTTACTACAGTCAGTAGTTGACTTGTATAAATGCAATAATAAAAATTCACAATGTGAGTTTATGCTAAATTGGTTCCTTAGTTTGTCTCCAGCAGCTTTCATGCTTGTTGTTTGAAAATTCTAGTTCTTTTTACTGATCACTGCCCAACAAAAGGCAAGAAAAGTAACTTATTCATTGATCACCTCTTTTTACAATTTTCTAATTGATAAATCTAAACACTGCATGATACCAAAATATGTTAGGTAAGTGATGGTTTTCTATTGAATGACTAACCAGACCTGTTTGATTATTAATCTCTCAGTTATTTGATACCTGGAATCGCGTTCCGATATCATTTTCAAAGTGAACAACATAATGATAAGGCCTTTTAGAGTTAATATAACAATCATCTTAGTCTCCGTGCCAGGTTTTATTGATATGTGAAACATTTTGGAGAGCAACTACAAATTCACTTTAAAACTCACACTATGACCTTGTGGAATAGCCATAACGACACAGTTTAGCTGAAACGTCATAGAAAGGCCTGGGAAAATTATTTGATGATGATGATTAGGTTATGATGATGTAACAATGAGAAAAAAAAAATCCCAAAATTTTGGCATCAGCCTATATGAAGAAAGCAAGAAAGTCGTCCTGCATGTGAACTTCAGCAAAACAGTCATATCATCAATCATAAAAAATAAGAACAAAACGATCAAAATCGAAGATGCGGAACTCGATAAAGTAAATGACTACATCTACCTAAGATAACAAATCTCCATGAATTTCTCAAAAGAAGAAGAAATAAAGTGAAGAATCACTCCAAGACAGCAAGCCTTCGGCAGAGTATAATCAACCTTCAGAAACCAGAAGATCTCATTAGTCCTGAAAAGAAGGGTTTACAACCTATGCATCCTCCTGATTGTCACTTATGAAGCTGAAACATAGAACCGAACCAAAAGACAGACCCTCAAACTGAGAAGCATGCAATGTATACATAAAAAAATCATGCTTAAAATCACATGGAGAGACCACAATACAGTACAGTATATCAAGGAGAAAACAGGAGGGCGAGACATCATGGAAAGCATTAGAAAACTCAAATAACAATGGGCTGGACATGTTACAAAAATGACAGACAACCGATGGACATCGCAACTCACAATGTGAATCCCCAGAGATCAAATGCCTAATCAAGGCCGGCAAAATATAGTATGACAAGCAAAAGATGGAGAGGCAAAATAGACAAATTCAGAAAGTATCGGTTTCTTGATGCTCATGACAGAGAGCTGAGACAAATCCTGAGGAAGATCGATGTCCAACAACGGATGTTGAAAGACTGATACTGATAATGATAATGAATGTTTTCATAGATATTTGTGTGTGTACATATATATATATATATATATATATATATATATGTATGTATATATATATATATATATGTTGAATTCAGAATCCCACTAAATTGCACGGGTTACTTTTAAGGATTCTAAAGATTTGTTCCTGTTTTTCATGGTGTCTCTTCTATAATTAATGATCGAATTCACTGATGCTACTGTCAGTGTTCATCCAGCCATATGTACAAAGAAAAAACAAAAAACATAAATTTTCTGAAGAGGGAATTGTTAATTCAAATAAGTATAAGCTCACAAAAGGATGGCAGCCATCTTTTTAATATCAATTATGTTGTTACTTACCTAGTGTCTGTTTTCCCCAAAGTGCTTCTTTCTCAAATAATGATTTTTTTTTTTCATGAGTTAAGTTCAAGCCTGGCAATTCTTTCTGTCGTTCATTGGTGAAATGGAAGCCTAAAAGACAGCACGAGAATCGATATCGAGGTAGATATTGAAGAGGTATATTAGTTCGCTCGGATAGTGTAATGGTTAGCACATCTGCTTCACATGCACAAGTCCTCGGGTTTGATTATCAGTATGAGTGAAAAATGAGGAAAACTCTTCATAAGGATAAATTTCCCTATGCACTAAGTAGCTAACTGAGTACACTGTAAGCTGTGTGATTGCTTTGGAGGTAATCATTACCCTTTGCAAGGCCTCCAAGAAGTATTTCATAAGGTGGTACAAAGACTCTTCCCTTAGCATAGACACTGTGCAGATACCCTCGTCCTTTAGCCACCCTATTTTCACCTCCTATGACCATTTTTAGCCCACCTTAAACTGACTTCACCTCCTTCTCTTAGGCCCTGGCCTCATATGCCATGAAACTCTGATAAGCAACTTTGCTTTCTTACTAAACCTGTTTGTGTATGCGTGTGCTTGTGAGAGATGGTTGTATATGCAAGGGCGTAGCTTGAGAATTGAAGATCCAGCTGGGGGGACTTGGCTCCTAGAGGGGCCCTCTCCAATATTTAGGGAGATGTATAATGCCAGGAGAAATGCAGTAAGTGAACAATTCGTAAAGCTTTTGGGGTCCCAGGGGCATTTTTTTCAAATGCCCCCACCCACCAGCAATCCCCTCTGTAGGAGTAAGAAAGAATAAGATAGAGAAACTGAAAAAAAAGATCTATAAATATCAGAGTGAGTGAAATATAGAGTGTATGTGAGAGAGAGAAAGAATGATAGTGTCAGAGAAAGAGAGAGAAATAGACAGTCTGTGTGGGAGAAAGAAAGTCCGTGTAATGGTTTGAGAGAGAGAGAGAGAGAGAAAGAATGATAGTGTCAGAGAAAGAGAAAGAAATAGACAGTCTGTATGGGAGAAAGAAAGTCTGTGTCATGATTTGAGAGAGAGAGAGAGAGAGAATGTGATGAGAGGAAGAGTTGAAATCAGTATAATATAAAGACTATCCTATTAAGGGAAATGAAGGCTTAAATTGAAATGTACCCAATAGACCTCTAAAAGATATCTACAGGACACATACTTCCCAGGAGTCTTGAAAAGGTTCATGAAACCAGTTTGAATTCTACTATTCTTATCTTTTATTCAAAAATTAGCAAAATTGGACCCTCATGAGGGTTGCATTTGGCATCTTGTAAGTATATAAGATAAACATAAGAGAAAGAAATACATTAAGAGATGAACAAAAAATAAAAATAACAAAAAAAGGAGCTTATAGAGTTATCCCATTATTTGCATTGGCTCTGTTTTGTTCTTTTATTTCCCTCTAAATTATTCCGCTCAATAGAGGAGCTTTCTGTATTTTCTATGAAGCATTGATTATTTAACAATTTTGTTTAAATGAAATCAGTCTGCATTTTACTTCTCTTTGAGAATCAAACTAAACTCACCATCAGTCAACAACTGAATGACTGTAGCATCAAAATTAGAAGTCGTATAAAAAAAAAATCAGAAAGAATAAATCTTAGTTTTGACATCATTGGCATTTTCCACTGGAAAATGTTTCAAAGAGTAAAAAGCATCTAGAAATTATCTAGATTCTCTAGAATCTAATTGTTATAAATAAACCTATCTGAATAAGGCTAAAAAAGGCCAAGAAGCTTTCTTTTTCTAAAAACAAAAATAAAGCATTTTTAGAAGGGTTTAGTGGAGTACTGACGCCAATTTTCAAGTCAGTAGACAAAACGGTATGGGCAGGAATGCTGGAGCACACAAACAAACTCACAAACACACAAATACATAAAAGAAAGAATAGAACCATGTTTGACTTAGAAATCTACTAAAAATATATAAACTGAACAATTCCTGACTTTTCTGAAAACACCAGAGATTTATACTTTATTTCTGATCCTTGCAGCTCACTAATGATCATGGCATGATAATCTTGGAGTTGCAATAAAAAGCAACAAAAATAAGATGAGAGAAATACTGATAAAAAAATTAAACATCAAATAATACTATTACAGAATGTAAAGAAAGAAGATGGAGGTATATCAAGTGTTAAGGGAAAAAAGGTTTGAAAGCTATATGACTAGATGTGAATTACTGTAATTGGTTGGCCTCTGTAGACAAATTGGTAAGACAGCTGTCTCAGAACGGCAGGCTTCCAAGGATGAGGGAGATGTGTTGAAGTCTCACCAGAGTTTTATCCTTCAATTCCAATCCATGCAGCCCACAAACAATTTTGGAAAAAATTCAGGTGCTGTAGTTAAAAGATTTGAAAAATGATAAATAATGAACAAACTTATTTGCATAGAATTGAGAGAAAAGACATAGAAAACATTAGAAAACACAAATGGCAGTGGGCTGGACATGTTGCAAAAATTTCGGATAACTGTGGGACATCACAATTCCCCATGTGGATCCGATGAGATCATATGCAAAATTGTGGCCAGCAGAAAGTAAAATGGTGTGACAAGCAAGACAAAATCAGAAACTACTGACTTTATGATGCCCATGATAGAGAAGTCTGGTGAATACTTGGAAGGGTCTATGTCCGACTGATGATGATAATGATGATGAAGAGGATTTTTTTTCATTAAAGGGCACAAACAAGAGTGTAGCTGGAGATTTGGGGGCTCAGAGGCTGGCTTGGTTCCTCAATAGAGGCCCCCTTCAGTTAGTGATATCTGTTATTGCATGATGTCAGTAGTGATGTAGTCAGCAAATTACAATTCATGGAGATTTTGGAGACCTTCCTCCAATGGGGGCTTGTGGATGATTTAAAATCATCCCAACCCAGTTCCTAGTCAATTCCCCTGGTTGCAAGCTCAGATTAATGTGTGTATGTGTGTGGGCTCGGATAGATACATAAATGCATATTAGAAGTTGTGCAAGGAGGTGAAAATGCAGTCTACCACTTATTTCTACATTTTCATACGCATTTATACGCACTCATACACTTATGCATTCTGGAGTTAGTATATGTTTATCACTTTTGCACAAACCCATCAATAAACATACACACATACTCTCTCAGGCAAAAATAATGCGATAGTTATTTTTAACTAATTTTCCGCAATTTGTCTTTTATTCTTACAATTATAAATGAAATGTTCAACGTTATGCAACAGCCCATGCAATGTTTGTACACAGAATATGTAGTTCTTTACAGTGTGCTGTATCATGGTTGTTTTATTCATCTCTGACTGCTGATTAGTATTACCAAATTTTCTCCCAACCAATTTGGCCTTAATATGCGCCCATATGTTCTCTATGGGGTTAAGATCTCTAATAATATGGAGAGTTTTCAGCTATTTTTTTTTAGCCCAGAAATGTACATACATACATATACACATACCCACAGACAAAGTGGGTAAAAAAGAAATGAGAGAGGGAGAATTGATCGATGAATAAATGATTTTTTAGAAATTGATTGATCACTTGATAAATGGAAAGAAAGAGGTTGAGATAGAAAGGTAGATAATGCACATGTCTGGTTAGTCACTAAATAGAAACCGTCATGTAACCAAATTTTTTGACTGCATGTCGTGTTGGGGAGGATCAAATAAAAAAATCGGAAAAAATGGGTGATCAATGAATAAATTACATCTTTCGTCCATTGTTGAGCAATGATTGCCTAAAAAGTCAGAATTTTCAAAAACAAGCATGAATGAGGGAAGACACAAACTAAGGGACTAATTTAGCATGAACTTATATTGCAAATTGAGCTCCCCCACTGAATTCCTATTTTGAAAGAATTTTCAAAAAAATAAAAAAAAATAGTCTTTTCCAGACAAAAAATAGGTTGTAAATGTTTAAATCTTCATTCATCATGCTCCATTTGTTTGGGCTGTATGCACAAAACTTACTTAGATAACCAGCCAACCAGCCAGCTAGATCTACTTGAAAACTGGAGAAACCTATTTTGATTAAGACTATGCTAATATTGACAATTCTGGTTGATGGTATTTAATACACATATATGGCAGCCAGTTAAACGTAGCATTCCTTTTACCATCGAGCTAAACAGCTACCAGTAATGCAAAAGCCTAAATGACTGCTTTGACTCAAATTCTCAATCTGCTTCATTTATTGTCTATATCTGCTCTATTTGTTTCTTTCAATGCAAACAATTATATTATGAAGAGATCGATATATATATATATAATCAGACCCAGGGGTCTTTGCATGACTGGTAGCTCAATGGTAACATCAATGCTACTTTGAAGCAGCTGCCCTATCAGTTGCAAGTTTGATTACTGCAGCAGCCACATTTCTTTTCATTGTTTATTCTATTTACATTGTCTAGGCCAAATGATGTGCCATATAATAACAGCAGATCTTTTTGAGTGGAGTTTCAAAATAAAATAATGCAATTTGTGATTATTTTTGTTGGATTATGAATATCTATATCTATTTCTTATTGATATGATTGTCGCATTGAAAGAAACAAAATAGAGCAGATATAGGCAATGAATGAATAAAATGAGAATTTGGAGTTAAAGCAGTTATTCAGACCTTTGAATATATATATATATATATATATATATATATATATATATCATAATTAACACTCTCTTATTCAGGGTTGAGCACTTTTTAGGTAGGGAAACTTTTTTATCATTAGCTATAAGCAATGCTCTTCCAACTCTGGAATGGAGCACTCTGGTGGATGAGGAATTGTGTATAAGTGAATATATCACATGAATTTGGTCCTACTGATGGTCCAGTTCTGCAAAGGGCAGGGGTAAGATGCCAGCCTCTGGGTCTGAAGTGAAGGTTTTGATCCTACCTCGTGGTACTGGATAGTCCATAGCCATACTGAAGAGTTGTAATACAATGAAACAGCTCTCGTAGATGACACAATTATTAATCATTATCATACATATACATGGAAAGAGATAAAAAGATATAAAGGGTATTGATTCACTTCCGTATGTGGGCAAATTTGACTCAAGGGTAGATTCAATATGAGACTTTACATGATTACATTTGGGTAGCGAAGAAAATTTTCTAATTTCCTTGGCATTTACCTTTTGGCATTCGTCAGGTATCAGAGATTGATCCAGATCCTCCCCTATTATGTTCAATCAGGAGACGCATCTTGGGGGTGTAGATCCCTGAGTCCAAAAGATAAATAAATGACGTAGATGTGAACAGACTGTGATAGATATGCAAACATAGATAAATGACTTATTTATGTATGAACAGCAATAGTACATATCAAGAGACTAAAGGTAAAAAGACAAGTCTGATTAGTCTCTCAATAGAAACTGTCGTGTGACCAATGTCTCTTAGCAGCATGCTGTGTTTGGACGATCAATTAAAATAATTGGAAAAAGGGGCGATCAGTGAATAGATTACTTCTGTTGCCCTTTGTTGAGCAATGGTCACTAAAAGAGTCTAAATTTTTTCAAAAAACAAGCATGAATGTTGATGGACATAAACTAAGCAAAAGCTCACATTGCAGAGTGAATCCTTCCCAAGTATCATATTTATGGGCAGAATTTTCAAAAAATAAAAAAAAGATTTTCTCCAGACACACTGAGGAGTGAATGTTCTAATTTTCAGCACTCTAGCCCCATAGGTGTAGCCTGTGTATACTATTCATACATAAACAGGTCTGGTTAGTTACTCAATAAAAACCATCATGCCACCGATGTCTTTTGGCAGCATGCCATATTTGGGGTGATCAGTTGAAAAATTGGAAAACAGGTGATTAATGAATAAGATACTTCTCATGCCATTCTGCAGCAGCGATCACTTCATTTTCAAAACACCGGATGGTGTAAACTAAGGGATCTATTTAGCATAAACCTACATTGCAAACTGATCCCTCCACTAAAAAGTACCTTGTGATGGGTGGTACAAGGTCTATAGGGAAAGTTTTTTCTATACTCAATAAGGAGTAGATGTTTGAATTATTAACTCTTCCAGTTCCATTGGTGTGGCCTGTACATACAGAGTCAGTGCAAACTAAGGGATCTATTTAGCATAAACCTACATTGCAAATTGATCCCTCCACTAAAAAGTACATACAGAGCCTGTGAAAACTAAAGAAACCTATGTTAACAGTTTAGTTTGATGATTTCAAACAGCTGAATAAACAAAGTTAACTGACTTTATTGATTGGTTCTTTCTCTTCCTTTCAAAATGCATTTATGGGGGCAGCTGATCTACTTTCAACTTTTGTTTGACTGCACAAACTTAATGGTTGCATTTGCATTAGATTATATCGAATCACTGTAGCCCGATAAATGGCCCGACCCACCAACTAAGTACGCTGGAGATTTATCTCCCTTTGATGTCTGCGTCTATGTGCCGAACTATCTGTGTGTATCTCTGGGCATTCCTGGTCACATTTTTGGGTCAACAACCTTGAAAAATTTGCATGAGTACACCACAAGGTTAAACATGGAATTTTTTTTTTTTTTTTAAATGAGTGCTTTTTTGAGTCTCTGCTCATTTTTGAACCAGCGATTCCTAAACATATTGTGCTGGTATTCTTTTTAGATATTTTTTGATAGAAGATCTATTATTGGGGGTGATTTTAGATAAAAGATCCATATTTTAGATAATTTTAGATGAAACATCTACTTTTTGAGATGATTTTAAACATAAAATCTGTTTATCTAGATAATATTAGATAATCTTCTAGATTATTACGATATCATGGTGATCATCCTCATATGCCATTATAAGTCCACTGCCAGAAAAGGCCCTATCCTATCTCCTTCCATGATGACTGTGACTGCACTAACCTCTGCCATGTTTTACCAACAAATTTTTCTATCTCATCCGTCCATCTTGTATCCGGCCTTTTTCGCCTGCATTTACTGTACCATAGGCTCCAATTGGTAAGCCTTTTGATCCATCAGTTGTCATTTCTTGTTAAGTGTCCGGCCTATCTCCATATTTGTTGCCTAATTATTTTTATGATATCCTTCATTTTAGGCCTCTTCCAATCTATGTTGATCTTTTTTTATCTCAAACATTGCTCTTCCCATGGTTCTTTGTGTGATTTCAAGTTAGTTCTCATTTTGTTTTATTAATTACTATGTTTAGCATCCGTAAATCACAGCAAGTATTATACATTCATCATATACTTTGTGCATCAAGCACATTAGCAAGGTGCCCTTCTATATGTCTCTATTCGTACCATATGCTTTCCAGACAACTGTTATCCATCATTCGATTACACTTTCACTGACTTCAACTTTAATATCTGGACTAGATCAATGTATATCCATCAACATTTATCAGAGTCTCACTGTCTAATCTTATGGTCTTTTGGGAGACTTTATTTCCAAACACTATTCTTGTCTTTGTTATATATATATATATATATATATATATGTATTAGGAAATGAATATATATGATCTGACAGAATGATTATGAATTGTGCTATATCATATAGAAACTTATTTGAAATGATCTCACAAGATTTCTAAATACATAACTGCCGTATTGAAATAACCAAATAGGCTGAGAATAAACAAGGTGAGAATTTGGTGTGAAAACAATTATTTGGGCCTTTGCATTACCAATGACTATTTAGCTCAATGGTAAGTCCATTGCTATGTTGAAGCGGCTCCCCTGTCATTGGCAGGTTTGATTTTTGCAGCAGCCTAATTTTCTTTAATTGTTTATTCTATTTATGTTGTCCAGGGTGAGTGATACATTAACCATGTAATGATGGGAGATCATTTCAAATAAGTTTGATATAAAACATTTTATAAACATATATATATATATATATATATATATATATATAATATACAATACTTGAATTCATTTTTTCATAATGGAATTAAAAATTTAATTTGAAAGTGACATATTCAGTAGAACCACGGAGAGGGGAAAACATTTGACTCTGGTCCAATTGTCTGACTGATAGGTATTTTGGTGGGATGGGAGATCAAACATGGAATGCCAAGTAACAAATTGTCTAAGTATTTTAATGGAATAGCCTATTGAGGTCTTACAACCGGCCAGAAAGGGGTTTGTATTGTTTCAACCATTAATATAAGTATAAATCATTTGATAATTCAAAGGAAAAAACAAATTGATGGAAGCAAAGTGGTATATGATGTGGAAAAATTTAGTTTAAAGTGAGTGGGAAAATTGTCAAATTCTTCGGTTGAATATATTGGTAGAGAATCAACTCAAAATTTTCCTGTGTAGTTTTCTTAAATATGATATCATAAGTTGGTTTGCATGCAGTTTTAGATGAAAACTAACATAACAGATTTAATATCAATATGGGTGAACACTCAATAGAAGTGACATGAACAATGAGTCATGTCTGTTGTTATACTTACTGATCCTTCAGCATTAAATACATTTTTTAGGTAACCTATGTAAGTGAGCCCAGTTGAATGATGTGCAACATAAAATAAGATCCCTATAAAATACATTATGATAATACCCTACATAAAATAACAAACTACATGCATGATATAAGCTATATATTATGATCATAGCTGAAAGGGAGATGGTATTTGATTAACATTGCTGGGGTGCTGTATTATAACTATTTTGTTTTTAAAATCCCTGAAACCATTACATGATAAACAACTGATGATCCCAACTAGGGAAAAGTACATATAGTATCATACCAAAGAATATGTGAAAATTTTTTAAAACACTGAAGAAAATTACACAAATTACATTAACAGATATTTGGAAAGAAGTGACTGAAGTGAAACAACAAAAAAATAGAGATTTTTGAAAAAGATTTTTTTATGCGTTAAGTATTGAAAGCTATCAAGCTTTCTAGACTATATATATATATGAATATATATATACATATATTGATTGATTGATTGATTGATTGATGAAAGTAAAGATAAGAATTAAAAAAGTTTGACTTCATTCATGTTTTTTTTCTTACTTCTTCTTCTTCTTCTTCTTCTTCTTCTTCTTCTTTCCATTTTGGGAATTATATATCCTTGTCTGGCAAACTTTGGATGATCCTTTCTTGAATTCCATGAATTAATCCTTGGAATCCCTTATTCCACCATCGATGGCTTCTCATCGCCATTTCACTCCAATCTGTTAATCCTTTAATCCACGTGGGTTTGTTCTGAGACAAATTCCTCCGCAAACCCTTCCAGATATTTTTGATCTTTTGGAACCTTTTTCAAGAATTGCATTTGATTAAGAATTTCTACTTGGTTTTATTTCTTTGTCTCTTGGAATGGCACTGTTGATTCTCAGAGATTCCTTTAGACACGGCTGTTTTAACCACGCAGAAACAAAATTCATTGTCATTTTATATTTCCTTTTAATTTGCTGAAAACCAATAATACAAAGTAATGAAAGCTTTCTTCGGTTCATTCTAAGAGAAGCTGTTTATTTTGTTTGGTATTGTTTGACAATTGTCTTCGTCTTCTTGATCCCAGGTCTCAGCTTTTATGAACATTAGTTTCTGGTTTATGGCTCAACTAGTCAACACTAAAAATTCCTCAGAGGAAAAAACATTCCTACGGTGATGAATCATCGACTTAATGCAAACTGGAGTCAATTCTGGTTCTGAAGGAGAATCAAGTCTTTACAGAGAAACTAAAATAACAGAGACATGTAAATTAACACAAGGACTTGTGAATGCAAGAAGTGCTGGCCAGAAGTATTGGCAAACTAAGCAGCGGTTTAGGTCTCAACAGCTACTATGGAGCCTCCAATAGGTATTGGAGAGGGGGGCAAAAGGCCTAAAATCAAATTTGCTCAGGGGCCCCATAAAGGCTTGGACTGGCTCTGAATGAAAGCTGGAAAAATATTTAGAATTATAAGAGAATATATAAGACATGACTTGATTACAAATATATTTCCTTTCGAAATGGAATGTCAGCGTTCCATGAGCAACTTGACATGGGCATATCTGGCTGCTTTTATCACAAAATTTTGGCCGCTGTAATTCCCTGCCTTCAACAGTGATGAGGATATTAGTTCAAAATAATCATTGAGTTATAAGAGTAGTTTCTCAAAAAGTAATTCAAAAGACCAAGATATATACAAAGGGCAATCATCATCATCATCATCATCATCATCATCATCATCATCATCATCATCAGTCTTTTATCGTCCGTTGTTGGACATAGACCTCACCCATGATTCACCACACCTATCTATTGAGGGTGTTGTAGAGCCAATATTTTCTGAACCTGTCCAGCTGTCATTTCATATTCTACCAGCTTTGGTTCCATATTTGATCTCTGGGGATCCATGTTGTGAGTCATGAGGTCCAGCTGTTGTCTACTATTCTCACAACATGACTAGCCTATTGCCATTTGAGTTTTCTAACAGTTTCCATGATGTATCGGACTCCTGTTTTCTCCCTGATATTCTGTGCTGTCTTGTGATCTCTCCATACGGGGTTGAGCATGATTCTCTCGTGTGCATGTTGCATGTTTCTCAGTTTGAGGATCAGTCTCTTGGTTAGGATCCATGTTTCAGCTCCATAGGTGACTATAGAGAGGATGCATTGGTTGTGTACTCTTCTTTTTAGGACTAATGGGATCTTTTGCTCTTGAAGGTTGAACTTGCTCTGCCAAAGGCTTGCCATCCTAGAAGATTTCATAGAGATCTGTTGTCCAAGGTAGATGTAGTGGTCTACCTTCTCCAGTTCTGCGTTTTCAATTTTGATCATTGTGTGTTTATTTCTGGTATGATTGTTGCAAATGACCTTTGTTTAGCTGACGTTCATTTGAGAGCCAACTTTCAAGCGATTCTTTGTTTGATTTATATCAATCAATTTATAAAGTACTTATAAGCTGCGACAGATTTTTTAAAAAAATGTAGAATATAGCCAAGGCAAGGTTATAAAGGGGCCTTGAATTAAGTATTCGTATTATTCTATTTTCTTTTTTAAATTTCCACAGCTTTTGGAATATCGGTTTCAAATACTTTCTCTTGTATACATGTATGTATCACATTAGTTACCGTATTAAAACAATTATTCCAGCTGAGGAAAATCAAAGGTTATAATTAACGGAAATCGCTAACATTAAACACCTTGTCATTCCTAAAAGTTAAAGATAGTTTAGTAGTATATAAATAGAGCAAATGCAGAGTCAGTTAATTGAAATTGATAGCTTGCAAGCATTTAGCATGGGACTCTTAAAATTGGAGGGCCCATGGCATATTCTACTTTTGCTGCATCATTAAACTAGCACTGAATATAGGTGCCTCTCAATATCACTAGGTTTGAATCATTCTTCCTTGATTTTCAGAGCTCAACTATTTTGACTGACCATATCTTGACCTGTTTGCAGAATATTACTTGATATGTATGATACAACAATATTTGGTAATTGTAATACTTACATGGATAAGTGAAAAAATATACTGATAATTTGAACTAGTATGAAATATCTTGAAAAACCACAGATATACATGAAAGGCCATCTTATACTCATAGCATTTGTATCTACTATTTTACTGTTTGGCATTTGCGAATCTTCTATCCAATTTCTTATGAGGTTTTGCTATCTTACAAAAGAATAACTCAATGCTTTAAGATAAATAATCTCGTCCAAGGCAGCGGACTGATGACTTGCAAAAACATATCTTATCTTTGTCACTAGACTGATGACTTGCTAATAGAAGTTATCTTGTCTGTGGCAGTGAACTGATCACTTTCTAAGATGAATTATCTCATCCTTGATACTGTCAAGTTGCTGGCAAGTTATCTTATCGTTGGAGGTGGACTAATGACTTACTAAAATGACTTATTTCGTCCGTGGCACTGGATTGAAAACATGCTGGCTCATTCTTGGCAGTTGAATGATGACTTGCTAAGACAAGTAATCTCATCCTTGGCAGTTGACTGATGACTTGCTAAGACAAGTAATCTCATTCGTGGTAGTTGACTGATGACTTGCTAAGACAAGTAATCTCATTCTTGGCAGTTGACTGATGACTTGCTAAGACAAGTAATCTCATTCTTGGTAGTTGACTGATGACTTGCTAAGACAAGTAATCTCATTCTTGGCAGTTGACTGATGACTTGCTAAGACAAGTAATCTCATTCTTGGCAGTTGACTGATGACTTGCTAAGACAAGTAATCTCATTCTTGGTAGTTGACTGATGACTTGCTAAGACAAGTAATCTCATTCTTGGCAGTTGACTGATGACTTGCTAAGACAAGTAATCTCATTCTTGGCAGTTGACTGATGACTTGCTAAGACAAGTAATCTCATCCTTGGCAGTTGACTGATGACTTGCTAAGACAAGTAATCTCATTCTTGGCAGTTGACTGATGACTTGCTAAGACAAGTAATCTCATTCTTGGTAGTTGACTGATGACTTGCTAAGACAAGTAATCTCATTCTTGGCAGTTGACTGATGACTTGCTAAGACAAGTAATCTCATTCTTGGCAGTTGACTGATGACTTGCTAAGACAAGTAATCTCATTCTTGGCAGTTGACTGATGACTTGCTAAGACAAGTAATCTCATTCTTGGTAGTTGACTGATGACTTGCTAAGACAAGTAATCTCATTCTTGGCAGTTGACTGATGACTTGCTAAGACAAGTAATCTCATTCTTGGCAGTTGACTGATGACTTGCTAAGACAAGTAATCTCATTCTTGGTAGTTGACTGATGACTTGCTAAGACAAGTTATTTCATCTTTGGAAATTGACTAATGACTTGATAAGACAAGTTATCTTGCCTGTGGCACCGGATTAAAAACTTGCTGAGAAGTTATCTCATCCTTGGAGGGGGGACTGATGATTTGCTAAGACAAGTTATCTTCTCCATGGTACTGGATTGGAATCTTACTGAAAACTTATCTCATCCTTGGCAGTGGACTGATAATTTGCTAAGATGAGTTATTTCATTTTTGGCTGTGAGTGGGTTAACCCCATTTGCTTCTCACACTTACCATTCCATCAAAAAAAATTCTTTCAAACACATTATCAAATTATCTGTTTTGTGCCACAGACTTTTCTGTTATTCTTTCACATATGTGAATTCCTTTTGGAGTTAAATTATTTTTTCTATGTACGCCTTTTAAGCCAACATTTCTTGATTTCCTTCTGTCTAACAAATAAACTTCTTTCTTTGTTTAAACCATAGTTCAAATGTTGAAGGTTCAAAGGTCATCTGCAGTCAAAGATCTGGATAATAACCTATTCTCTTTGTTAGCTTTTGGTAAGTTGACTTTGCCAAAGATTTTTGCCCTTGGTGTCAGAGGCCAAGAAATTTTGAGTCTCTTAGTGGCATGAACCAAAATATAGATCTGATATTTATTCAACTAGAAACAAAAACCTATTTTGGTGAGCAAAAAGTGAAAAGACAAGTCTGATTAGTGACTTGATAGAAAACGTCATGTGACTAATGTCTTTTGACATTTTGCCACATTGGGATGATCAATTATTGGTACAAAAAAGTTTTTTTCTTGATATGATAGTTATAAACATCTGATTTCCCAGTCCTTTAGCTTTTATAATGTGGCTTGTACACATGACACATACATAGATTGATTGTCAGCCAGGCAGAATCACCAAAAACTGAAGAAACTTCTGTTGACAGTTTTGGTTGGCAGTTTTTTTTTATAATAAAATATTTTGTTCTTTTTCTCTGCTTTTTGTGCATTATAGTCAGGGCGCCAACAAGACCTACCTTGCACCTACGTCCCACCCTGAAATCTATTAGTAGGGTACCAAAATGTTCCTTAGACTGTTCTCTTTCAGGAAAAAAATCTTCCTAAGATAAAAAAAAAATTATTTGCATAAAAACAAAATGTCTGCCAGCAGACAAAAAAAAATCAAGAATTTAATATCTTGTCTCCCAATTGAAATATTTGAGTAGTTTAAAAGGCTAGATCATGGTTTCAAGACAAGAAGAATTCAGAAATACAGTTTGATTCATGATAGAAGTTAATTTTTGATTTATGATGGGAATTTATTCAGAGGGAATATGAAAAAATAATGAATTATTTATTTTTTACTAAAATTCTCTGTGATGTACGTTCTGATTAATGAAGGGTAAATTAGTGTATTCTATCAGTTGGATAGAGCACAGATTTCAATCAACATTCAACCATCATGACTTGAATGTCTATTCATTCTCTGACTCAGAGTCTGGAGCATCAATCATGTCAATATCAGCTGCCTAAATTTCATCTTCACAGTCACTTTTAATTTCAATTGACACCAACACTTCAATCAACTGTTGTGGAAGCACTCCATAGTAGCTCCAAAGTCACTCCAATCATAGACCATCCATGTTCCTTGGGATCTGGCAATTCTGGAAAGCTATCATTTGATCTCTTCCAGAATCCCACTTGAAAATTAATTCTATTGATGTGCTGCATGAACATTTTTGTACATGGAGGAAGGCTTGCCATCTTGATGGTCTTTGAAGAATCTAATCTGCCATTGTCATCACACTGAGTCTTTAATAGAAAAAAGCACAGACTTTTAACTTTGCAAAAATGGAGCTGAACATACATGTGAAATGTTCCTATTGTCCTAAGATATCTTCTAATATCTCCCAAGAATCTCCAAGCTTCCCAAGAACAGGGCATTAATATTTGATACAAGTTTTTTTTTTTCATTTTGAATTTATGATTCATAATTCACCTATTAAGCTCAAGCATGGAACTTAACTAAGAGACTGACCTTCAAGCTGAGAAGCTTGCAAGTTCACAGGAGAGAATCATGCTCAACTTCACATGGAGAGATCTCAAGATAGCATGATGTATTAAGGAAAAAACCATAGTCAAAGACATTACAGAATCTTGTAGAAAACTCAAATGGCAATTGGCTACTCATGTGGCAAGAGTGCTAGACAACTGATGGACATCATGACTCACAACATGCAAAACTGAGGCCAGCAAAATACAAGATAGAGACAAACTTGACTAGTTAAGAAAGTATTGGCTCTGCAACGCCCATGATAGAGAGGTGTGGCAAATCCTTGGGTAAGGTTCATGTATCCAACAAGGGACATTAAAAGACTGATGACAATGAAGTGCTATACATTGCAAAACAGGAGATGAGTGAAGCATATATTATAATACCACATTGCACATTGCTGGAAATGAATAGGTATCTAGGGTACCGACTTCTTAATTTCCAAGTTTTTTGTATGTCTCAAGATCTCGCCCAAACGATCATAAAAGGGGGCACTACAAAGGCATCACATTCCGAAACAAATGTTGTTAGAAACAGTCAACTAAATCTGCCAAAATATTTTCCTTCAGTTTTCAAGTTGGTCTGGTTGGCTCTGTATATATGCATCACACATACAGGCCACACAAGTGAAGCAAGAGGACTGAAAATTCTGACATTTACCCCTTATTATCTGTTATAAGAAACGTTATTTTTGTTTATAAAAGATTCATCCCTGAAATAAGCTTTTAGTCGGTGGCTCAATTTGCAATGTAAGTCTTTGCTAAACTTGTCACAAGTTTTTCCCTATTTTTTTCTGACTCTTCAGTGATCTAACAAAAGGTAAGAGAAATAACTCATTCATTAATCACCCTTTCTTCAAATTTTTCTATTGATCACCTCTAACATGACATGCTGTTGATCACATGACAGTTTCTATTGAGTGACTAACAGGATCTGTTGGGGTTTTTTTTGAGTGAACTAAAGGATTCTATTCATTTCGATGATTTATCTTATTTCATTTTTTTTATCTTCTTAAGTCAAGTTTTGTGATGTCTTGCCAAATCAGTAATAAGCTAATACTAGGGTTGACCAAATGAAAGCTTTTACTATGTATCCGAATCTTGGCAAGATGAACTTCTCTTTCAAAACCAGAAAAACATGAACCTAGATATATATGTACCTTGCATAGATGAATCACTTTTTACAAGAACTAATCATCTAGAAAATTATCTAAAATTATCTAAAGAAATAGATCTTTTTTCTAAAGTTATCTAAAGGAATAGATCTTTATGAAGATTTATCCGGAAAAATGGATCTTCTATCTAGAGTTATCTAAAAAAGCATATTTTCTATCTAAAATTATCTAAAAAGATAAATCTTTCATCTAAAAGTTTCAAAAGAAATGGATCTTTTATCTAAAATTATCTGAAAAAAAAAGTACTAGCACAAGATTTGGGCATTATTGGTCCAAAATGACCAGAGAGACCCCTAAAAAAGCAATTTTTTGAAAAAAAAAGAAAAACTTTTTCAGCTCGTACCCAGCAGTTTTACTCATGCTATTTTTGTAACCCCCAAAATTTGATTGAAGACACACATACACAGACATAGAGACGAGGTAAAAGAGAAGAATCTGTAGCCCACTTGGCTGGTTGGTCGGGCCATTTCTGGGGCCACGTTGATTTGACACAGTAAAATACATTTTTCATACCAATTTATTATTTAAAGAAATTATGGTAAGTGTAATTATGGCAACAATATGCATATATATGAGTTCTGTCCAGAAAGTTTCTAGCCATTTATTATTGATGAGAAAATAGCCCACTTCGGGCAATTAGTGCCCCTCCAAAGTACTCCCCTTGGGACCTCACACACTTCTATCAGGTTGAGCATCAGCAACCTTGTCATGTTTTCCTGAGTCCACAGTCTGAAATTTTTTTCCTTTTCGATGGCAGTTGACCAGAAGTTGCAATGGGCCAAATCTGGACTGTGGGCAAGCAAATAGACCTGTGTGATGTGATGTTTGGGAAAAAAATATTGCATGAAATGTGAAGAATGGGCAAGTGATTGCCACTATCTCACAGTTCATAGGCACACTCAACTGAGTGACCCCAAGGGAGAGTTTATGTCTATGCCTGGACAGTAAGGTTCCCTCTAATCGGTTGCCAAGTTACTGCTCAACTAGTTCCTGAAATAATCAGAAAGACTGGATACTTCTCTGAAGACCTTGTATATGAGATTCCAAAAAGGTTGAAAAAATTGTTTATATCTATCTGAGGAGATAGATAAATAAACAGAGAGACCGACAGACAGACATATAGATATATATAAATGGAAAAAAAAGTGCGATATGTTTGCTAACATTTTATCTCATGTATTCTTGGTTCATTCAGTCCATTTGTCTCTTTCAACATGACAGTTATGTATTTTAGAAATAGACATATTTGGTCCAATAGAGTGAATAATCTATTGCGTTATAATATATAGAAACTTCTATCATATAGACATATTACACGGTTAATGTATCACTCAATTTAGACAACATAAATAGAATAAACAATGAAAGAAAAAGGGGCTGCACCAGGAATCAAACCTGCCACCGATACGGTAGCCACTCCAACGTAGCAACGCTCTTAAGAGCTGCCCAACCATATTTGGTATATAAACTCAACAGACATAGGAGAAATTTTTGAAAGAAGAAATTTTAAGGATGTTTTAAGGTATCAAAAATAAAGGGAAACTTTTTTCCTTCATAAAGAGTCAAAAATGTAGGGAGACCTTTGCTCCCTTTAAGAAGTTAAGAGAGATCTGATGACTTTTTTTCCTTCTCTTAAAGGGTCAAAAGTGTTGGGAAATCTTTTTTCCCCTTATGGGGTCAGAAGTGATGATAAATTTTATTTTCCCCTTTAAGGAATCAGAAGCAAAGGGAAACTCCTTTTCCTCAATAAGGGTTAAAAAGGGAAAGAAAACTTTTTTTACATATCTGAGAGTCTACCTGGAAAAGGGCAGGTAACCTTACTTTCCATCTTATATTGATATTTTCTTCTTTCATATATTTATATATACATTCAATGGAACACCTACCTGTTCCATGAGTCAGCAGTGTGCAAAGACTTTTTCCACTCCAAAGTGGTAAAAAGTGTAGACCAACTTTTCTCTCTCCCTAAAGTTAAAAGTGAAAGGAGACTTTTTCTACCTTTTAAGGAATCTCGAGTAATTGGAGAGTTCCACCCATATTAAGGGGTGAAAAAAGGTGTCTCTTCTCTCCTTAAAGGGATCAGAAATGAAGGGGAACTCTTTTCCCTATTAAAGGTTCTTCATTGAAGGCAAAGATATGTGTGAGGGAAGATATTTTAAAATGTTTCCCATGCCCTATATAGGGGCTCCCTACATACTCTATAAATAACGCTCACTGCATCTCTGCTGATATTATACAATAAACAATCTCACTGAATGTTGGAGGGGCCCCTTGAAGAATCAGACCTAATAGGTCCCCAAATCTCTAAATACAGCCCCTGAGTAAAAAGAAACCCTTGTACTTGTCTGAAAGCTTTGGTCCTTTTCTTTTTACTCCTTAAACATTTTACCCAGCATACATAGGTACTTCAGCTAGTATATACATGTACAGACACTTGCATATATATATATATATTTATATTTATATATGTATATATATATATATATATATATATATATATATATATATATATATATATATATATATATATATATATATATATATATGTATATATATATATATATATATATATACATACATATATATATGTATATATATATATACATATATATATATATATACATATATATATATATATATATCCATATATATATATATGTATATATATATATATATATATATATACATATATATATATATATATATATATATATATATATATATATATATGCTAAGAGTAAGAATGATGTCTGTGAGCAACGGATATTTTTATTCCACATTATTCAGACAATTTTCCAAAAATGTGCATAGCGTCTGTTCTGAAAACCTCTCAATGCTCTTAGCAATTTGAGAGAAAAAAAAGGAAAAAGACCATATTATTCTGTCATATTTTGTTGAAAGAAATGTGAAAAATTATCTTTGGGAGTCATCTAACAGGGTGTGACCTTCAATAACCATTTATAATCTTGTCACAGTTCAATATGTTGGCCAATGTTGCCAAAATCTGCTCCCTATGAGTTCTTGGCAGTGGGCCATAATCATCAAACTGTAGAGTGGGACCTACTGAAGATACGAAAGATGAATTCAGGTGGCAGGCTGAATACAAGAGAGGAGAAAAAAATTGGTGGGAGAGGGGTTTCTAACTGTTATGTAAAGGAGAAGGGCGTTTTCTACAATCTTGTATGTATATCTCTTACCCTCTTTCAAAGATGCGTAAAATTTGCCTATTTTGAACAATACAGTATTCTTTCAACGCAGTCATATATTTTATCATATGAAGGTCCACATATATAAAACACAACGTGTGTCTATCTATTGATTTATCTCTCTCTCCCCCTCTCTCTTTATATATAAGTATATGCTACTGCTGCTATAATTATATCCTTGAAGAGACCAACACAGACCAAAACAGACTTTACCACTGAGAGAACAAAGTTCCACTCATCATCATCATCATCATTATCATCATCATCGTCAGTCTTTCAACATCCGTCGTTGGACATAGACCTTCCCCAGGATTCGCCACAATTCTCTATCATGGGCATCGCAGAGCCAGTATTTCCTGGATCTGTCAAGTTCATCTCTCCATTTTGTGTTCTCTCGGCCTCAGTTTCTTATATGATCCCTTGGGATCCATGTTGTGAGATGTGATGTCCATCGGTTATCTTTGATTTCTGCAACATGGCCTGCCATTGCCATTTGAGTTTTTTTAATAGTTTCTATGATGTCACAAACACCCATTTTCTTCCTTATATACTGTGCTGTCTTGTGATCTCTCCATGTAAGGTGCTGTCTTGTGATCTCTCCATGTAAGGTTGAGCATGATTCTCTCATGCGCGCGTTGCATACTTCTCAGTTTGTAGGTCTATCTCTTGGTTAGGTTCCATGTTTCAGCTCCATAAGTGACTATTGGGAGAATGCATGTGTTGTATACTCTTCTTTTTAGGATTATTGGGATCATCTCGTCTGCTTTCCAGAAATTAACTCAGAGGCCCTCTAGTGACCTCCAGCATCAATCTTACATTGCCTATCACTTCTGTCATATAAAGATGTATCCCTACGCAAAGGTTCTGCATCGTAAGTGCAATATTGTGCTCAACAATACAAAAAATTTGCTAGAAATTACCAGAAATGACATATGGTGAACTCAAATGACCCTGATGTCATAATTTCATTTCTAGATACTTTGGCTGAGAAAGAATCTACCTTTAAACTAAATTTCAGTTTCATAAGTACAAAATTGTTTCTAACAACTTGGCTAAAATTGACCAAAAATGATCTCAGGTGACTTCAAATGAATTCTTCGGTCAATATTGCATCGCTCTTAATTTCTACCAAGAAAAGATTTACCCATATACCAAATTTCAGTAACATAGGTGTAAAATTATAGCTCCAAACTCAATTGAGTAGAAATGACCAAAATTGACCTCTAGTGATCTTGAATGACTTCCAAGTTCAGCCTTACTTGACCTATTACCTTTGCTGGGAGAAAATGAACTCATATACTTAATTTCAGCATCCTTGGTATAAAATTGTGGTGAAAAATAACTAAAAATGACCTCAGTGGTCAACTCTACAGTGCTTATGGCTTTTCTCATGGGATGATATATCTCTGTGTCTAGTTTTAGTTCAATACATGCTAAATTTGGCCTAATTTTTTTTAAATGACTAAAACTGACCTCTGGTGACCAGAAGTCAAAGTTACATATATTGTGATCTTTGCTGTGAGAAGATGCTCCCACTTTTGCAAGATTTCAGCAACCTTGGTCTATAATAATGGCTTGCAACTCTGAAAATTGACTAGAAATGACAACAAATGACCTCTGGTGACCCTGAAAGACCTTCGAAGTCAACATCACATAGCCTATGTTCCAAGTTAACCCCTCCTCAGTCTAAATACAGAATATTAGATTGATAGGACACAGTTTTTGCAGAGAAGAGGCATGAATAAACCAACAAAAACATCAATCCGTAGCCCATTTGGCTGGTTGGTCAGGCGTGCCATTTTTAAGGCTGGGGTGATTCAATATCAGTATATTTGATGAAATCACCATTGTCGGAAAGGAAACACTTTGTTCAATCATTTGAAATAGATCAGAAACAGTATTAAATGCCGATAGTCAGGTCTGTGCAGTGCTGGTAAAAGGCCCTAGCCAGAACGGAAAATATAAGCCCAGTCTCAAACAGATTATCAAGTATTTTGGCGACCAGTGTTAAATACATAGTTCTAAAAAGAAAGGTATATAACCAATGCATCTTCCCGAAAGTCACCTATGGAGCTGAAACATGGAACCTAACCAAGAGACTGACTCTCAAACTGAGAACTATGCAACATGTTCATGACAGAATAATGCTCAACCTTACATAGAGAGATCATGACAGCGCAGTATATTAGGAAAAAAACAGAAGTCCAAGACATTGTAGAATCCAGTAGGAAACTCAAATGGCAATGGGCTGGACATGTTGCAAAAATGATAGACAAGCGCTGGACATCACGAATCATAACATAGATCCCAGAGATCAAATGAGAAACCGAGACCAGCAGAGTATGAGATGGCGAGTTGAACTTGACCGGTTCAGAAAGTATTGGTGCTACAATGCCCATGATAGAGAGGTGTGGTGAATCCTGGGGAAGGTCTATGTCCAACAACAGACAATAAAAGACTGATAATGAGGACGATACTTATAAAGTACATGAATAAAAGAATTTGAATGAAAAAGGTAATGGAGTGACGATAAAGAAGAGTATGTTAAGTATGATAGTGTTAATCTTAATGGTATTATTTGGCCTTGTAAGATAAGTTCCCCAAAATATATTTCTTTGTAGAAATCAAGTAGTTTGTGTCATTATTGAAGTATAGCTTGAGGACAAATCTATGTGTATATTTTTAGTACTGCTGGTAGATAAACTTTTAGTCAAATATAACAATGGAATATATATCCAAAGGAAATACTAAAAATCATCATCAGTCATTTATCATCCGTCATTACACATAGACCTTTGCTAGGATTCACCAGACCTCTCTATCATGGTTGACACGGAGCAAAAACTTTCTGAAGTTTGTCTCGCCAACTCATATATTGCCAGTCTCAATTCTGATTTTGATCTCTGGGGATCCATATTGTGAGTCATGATGTCCTTTGGTTGTCTGCTGTTTTTGCTAGATAACCAGCCTATTGCGATTTGAGTTTTCTTATGGATTCTATGATGTATCAGACTCTTGTTTTTTCCTTAAATTATAAACAAAAAAGAGTACTTGAGAATTAAAAGGAGTATATTTCAAAACAGCCATGATACAAAAATGAATGATAGTAAACATAAATATGAACATTTGCAATCACAGGACGTTGAGTGAAAAGTGAAGATAAAAATATGCGCAATGAGAAATTATCTCCGGAGCGAATTTATGAGATTTTGAAAAAGTACGGGCTAATGAATGCTTGGACATTGGCAAGTTTGCTTATATACCCCATGTAATACAAGAGCATTGAGACATAGAAAAGTGGTAAAAATCTATCAGCTAAAATGGCTTGCTGTTTGTCTCTATATTTTAAATTGCTCCATGAGAGTTTATTTTAAGAGCTATCTTGTTCTAACTTTGGGGAGAGGTGTGTCTATGTTTATATCAAATTTATTATAAATTTTGTTTTGCTAAAATTAATGGAAAATATATAAATTCTTACTTTTGTCCAATTTGGGCACAGTAAACTTTTGTTGTCCAAAAGTGTATCTCAGTTACATAAACTGCGATGAGTAAAAAGTAAATACAATATTATTTTCTCCCCCCAGAGGGAATAGACTCCCTCAAAATAATATGTCCATACTAACTGATCCACCTCCTTCTACTCAGACCTACCAATATGTAAACTTCTTGAGATCAATTTTGATACACAATTTTTCACATTTGATTTATCACAAGAATTAACAAAGAACTAGTTGGCTTTGAGCAACTGATATTTTACGGGTATTAGAGATTTTATGAGGTGATTTTTTCTTAACAGAGATTCTAAATGATGTTGCCAAATAGAAGCTTGGAAAGCGGAGATTTTATAAATATATAACAAACTATTTGTATTTAAAAATTCAATTAAATCCCAGTTCAATTATTCTTCTTGGATCATATGTCCATTTCTTGGTAATGTAATTGTTCACGTTAAGAAACTAAATATAGCAGATATAGTCAGTGAATGAACAAAATGAGATTTTGGAGATAGAGCAGTTGTTTGTGCAGTAGCACCATTTTCTTATTCTTTATTCTATTTATGCTGTCAATGCTAACTGATACATTCACTATGTAATAACAGGAGATCATTTCAAATCTCCAAGCAATACAATGCATTCATAATATATATATATATATAAATATATATATATATAGAGAGAGAGAGAGAGAGAAAGAGATACACATAAATTCATGTATATATATACATATATAATGTGAACAATAGGAAGTGAGACAGACTCAGGAGAAGTATATGGAAACTGTTCATTAATAAATTGATCTATAAATGAATTAGTTGGTGTGCTAAGCATGTTTCTGGAGGTATTCCCATCCTCAGTAACATTTGTACACACACGCATATATATAACGCTCCTCTATTCAGGGCTGAGCACTCTTTAAATGAGGTAACTCGTTCACTGTAAGCTTATGCAATGCTCTTCCATAGGGATAGAGCACTCTGGTGGATGGAGAATATATGCTAAATAGATATATCACTTATATTCAACCTTACTGTGGCTCAGAGGTAGGATACCGGCCTCTGGGTCTGAAGCAAAGGTTTCAATCCTACTTCACGGTACTGGATGGGATAATGGATAGTCTATAGCCACACTGAAGAGTTGTAATACAATGATATGGATGACACAATAGTAAATATATATATATACAAAAACATACAGACACATACTCACAGACATTTATATATACATAGCGCTATCGAGAATGTAAAAAAATCCGGCTCCTTGCAATCTATCCCATCGGTAGATATATTGGAGGAAACTCATCACAATGATTGACAGATGGAGGATTGAATAAATGTGCACAAGGGAAAAAAACTCCTGCTCATAAGTCAACCATAACTGAACAAAACAAATACAAAGTCACAAGTAGGCTCCCAATTTTTTTCAATTACACATCGCCTAACTACAGGTAAATGATAACTTGTAAATATAATCCTTAATTATTTCAAAATTAGTACAAAAGAATGTTGAACCAATATGGAAGCGCTCCACTCAAATCTATAGAAGTCTTCTTCATCTTTTGTCATAACATCATCATGAGGGTCATCCTCGTATTGTGAGTACTCTGTTTCTGATGCTTGGTCAGCAAATTCTTACCACAAGATGTCATCTTCTGTTCAATCCATAGAATTGCAGTTGAACTGGACCATTATAATTGCTCTTTTGTATATTCAGCATTATCAGTCTCTTGATATCCGTCATTGGACATAGACCTTCCCCAGGATTCACTACATTTCTCTATCATGGGCATCGCAGAGCCAATACTTTCTGAATTTGTCTAGCTCACCTTTCCATCTAGTACTCTGCCAGCCTCAGTTGTGCACGTGATCTCTTGGGATTCATGTTGTAATTTGCGATGCCCATCAGTTGTCTGCCATTCTTGCAACATGGCCAGTCCATCACCATTTGAGTTTCTTAATGGATTCTTTGATGTCTTTGACTCCTGTTTTCTCCCAGATATATTTTGCTGTCTTGTGGTCTCTCGATGTGAGGTTGATCATAATTCTGTCATGTGCATGTTGCTTGATTCTCAGTTTTTGGGTCTATCTCTTGATTAGGTTCCATGTTTCAGCTCCATAAGTGACAATTGGGAGGATGCATTGGTTGTATATCCTTCTTTTTAGGATTGATGGAATCTTCTTGTTTTTGGAGGTTGATTTCCTTCGTCATTGACTTGACTCTTGTCAAAATCTTAATTCCAGTCTACTTTTAGGTAAAGAAAAAAACTTAGCTTGTATTAAAGATATACGGTAACTGCCAAGACAATACTAACAGTATATGGCTGTTATACCCATTGCTAACCATGACCACAGCTAATCACAATATTTGATGCAGCATCTAAATTTTCAACATTGAAATCTTTTTAATTTTCCAGAAAGAATAATTGTAAGTTTCCTTGACTATTTTTTGAAAAGATAAATAGATCCACAATATTAAAGAAATGCCCCACAAAATGAGTCTGAGTTGAGCAATTGACCAAAACTCAAGAAAGAAAATATTTCATACTAGCTGAAGTACCAGTCTATGTTGGGTCAGATGTTAAGAATCTAATCACAGCTGGATGCATCATCATTTTCATCATCAGCCTTTTAACATCCCTCGTAGGAGATGGACCTTCAACAAGATTCATCAGATATCTTTAGCATAGGCATTGTAGTGCCAGTACTTTCTGAATCGGTTCAGCTTGTAATACCGTCTTACTTTCTGTTGGCCAAAATTTCAGATATGATCTCTAGGGATCAACATTGTGAGTTGTGATGTCCAGTGGTTGTCTGACATTCTTGCGACAGGTCCATAGAATTGATGATGCGCTGTTAAGTGCTGTTTTCATAATGCAAAACTGCTTGATTTATATACTCCTAAAAAGTATTATTGATCTCATTATAATTTTTTGAATTAAAGCCTTGCCTTGGGTCCAATAAGAACACATAACAAATTTTCTGGCTCTGTATCAAACCATTTGGCCATACATAGAGGACAGACATATTAACTGTTCCCAATTGGTTATATAAATGTCAGCATATGACACTGGATCCAGTTGTTATTTATAATTTATATTGCCACTTAGTTGACAGAAGTTGTAATCAGTAGCTGTCTTGCAGTTTAAATAGTTAGATATTTCCTAACATTGCAAGAGTCAGCCTTCAAGTCAGGAAGAAACCAGGATTTTGAATATGAATTCTCAATACACTCATTTTTCTCCAATTTTTCCGCATAAGCTAATTTCTTTAATTTTTTAATGAACAGTTCTTAAATTTAGAGTTAAAAGGAGAAGGATTTCTGTCTTATTCTTGTATGAATCTATCAATTATGGCCCAAGTATCCCTTCAATCAAGCAAGCTTAGTTCCTGACCATTCCTAGACTACAAAAAATGCTGCACTTCAGATACTGTCTTTTTAGACCTATTTTTCCCAACCAAAAAATTAAAAAAACGCTCCTTTTGTTTCTTCAAATCATACACAGTACACAATCCATAGTATGCTCACAAAATCTTTACATATATCTCATATTGTCTAATCTTCAAGTAACTCCACCTTTTCAAGCATGTTTCTTGCTTAAATTTTTCAGCACAAACACCACCTTCTGTACCTTTGGTCTCTAGGATGATATCTGAATATATGAAATTAACAGGACTTTGTCACCAAAAACCTGGCTGAAATGTAAACAAAGTTTGGTGCCTTAGCGCTGTTTACAGCCTCACCTTGGTGGCAAATCCACAAATTCATGACTGCAGATTCAAAATGTGCCGGGTCATGGGATTTGCTAAACCACAGAATGCCGGACTGAAAAAGTTGAACCTGTACTCTATTTGCTTCTAAAATTTTGCAATTGAGATGAAAATGAAGACGGCAAAAAGTTCCTTCTTGATATTTCAATAGATCAAATAAAGAGGTTAAGGCACAGCTTTCCGAAATAGACGTTGCAACACTTTAGTGTGTTGCCAATAATCTCTTCTTGTGTCATGAAATTAAGGATAATTTTGTATGTATATCTTTCAGAAGATACTTATCTAGAGTAGTTTGAATTGTCGAGATGACATTGTATATTTGGCTGGGCTAAAAAAACTCAAGTAATGTATCACAGAAAAAAAAATTATTCACAAAAAATGAGTCGTATCTGAAACAAATTGAAAAAGTGAAGAAGCCTAAAAAGGCAGTGTCATATGAACCCAACAAAAATCTGGAAAATTTTTCACATGCTTGATACTACCCTTACAGTAGGAAAATGATTAACTTCTTTGCTGAAGGTGGAATATGAACAACAGACAAAAATGTTCTGCATATAAGCTTGGAGCATTTCCCAAAAAACAAAACTGCACCTAAAGTATAAGGTTGTAAAACATGAAATATTGTTTTTATATTGTATCGATGAGAATGATGCTTGAAGTGAAAGATCGACTAATGTAATTGCATTTTCTGCAGACTCAACGTAAATAGAGATATCATTCATTAATATTGGAGGGTTTTGATTCATTACCACTGATGGTGTCTTCTCAAAAAGTTTGACGAATTTTCATGAATGATTTCGAATTAGGAGATAATGCTGTTCAGGCTGCTGATAATGATAACAAAGTGTTTCGGGAGTAAACCTTTCGGTATTGGTTCAATAGGTGTAGGTCTGGAAAAATAGATACTAATAATAAACCTCGAGGATGGCCCAAACCTGTTCTTAACGATGGAGAATTATTGATGACAGCGGCCGACAAACAACAATGCAAGCATTTTCTAGAGATTTTAGGACTTCAAAAATAACCATATCATGTCACCTCAAGATAAAAAAAGTTTGAAAAACAGGTCCCAATAATCAGTGAATTAAATTCTCCATGACAGAGCTGAACAGTGCATGTCTCAGCTGACGGCCTTTAAATTTAGAGAATTGGTATTTGAAGTCTTGCAGCATTCAACAGATATTTCTCCTACGGATCAGCATCTTTTCAAGCATTTTGAAATGACTATCTGTTATATATATATCTCGTAACAGGAAAGCCATAATTTGTGTTTCTACTGGATTTGTAACCACCAAACTGGAAAAATTTCTTAGAGATGACTAATCATCATTAGAGGATTGTAATTACTAACATAAGTAATTTTTTGATTAAATACTTTTTTGTAGTTTGTATCATCCTTCACCTAAAAATTGAAAAAATGACATTTCATGTGTAACATGATCTGACTCAGACATACTAGCTCTCTACATTTTTCAAGGATGATGGTTCTGTTCAATTGTTTTATGCAACCCCAACTTAATTTTTGCAGCTAAAAGGATTGTTACTGAGATATATTCAGAATATATCCTCTTGTCCTCCCCCACTTCTGAATATATCCTTTAGTTCCATTCCTGGAAAAGTTACAGATTATGGATCTTCCTTCGTAGTTTCTATTGATTATCTCCCTTGACTTCCGCTGCTTACAATTATCTAAATTTGATACATATGTTCATTAGACTGTGTGTTATTGTTGTAGTGGTTTATTGATTATTTGTTGTTTATTTTTTAGCAATTTTAAATAAACTGTGATTTTTGCCAACATCTAATTCCAGTCTCAAATTTTCTATTATCTTTGAATCTTATTATGTTAAACTTTTCTTCTAGAAACAAGAGGCATTTAGAGTACAAACTTCTGCATGCATTAGTCTGTTTCATTATACTCCATTTGATTGTTGGTATTTTTAATGTTATTATTTTTAAATGTTTTTTTCTACATTACCAATACAACTTTATTCTGACTCAGTTGTGTTTTTATTGAGTATTCCAGGTGATGTATTGTCCCATGGAAAATGTTTCTTTACTTGATCTATGAACATTTTATTATAATCATACATAATACTGCATGTTGCAGTAGAGCTGTGAGAGAAAGGAACTTCTTTTTGAAAAGTAAACATTAAAAACATTGAAAAACTTGAAAAGTCAAAAAGATTGTTGAAACAATACGCCAGAATGTGGCTATATACATTTTAAAATAAAATAAAAACATATATACTATAATACTTGGTACTTTTCTGTAAATTTTGGGTTATAAAATCCAGGTGGGAACATTTTTCCAGCCTCGTTCCTTTGGTGTAGAAAGTTGTTTGACTGCCCCTATTGTTGTGATGATGATTGGTAATAGAGAAAACTGAAAACATACTCTCCAGATCACAGACATGACTGTCATATACAATGAAAATACCTTTTGAATCACATCTTTTTCAGGTAATTAAATTAATAAAATCATAAAAATATTGGCTGGGCGAAATTACTTTTTTTATTACTTCTTATTTTAAGAAAAAACTGAAACAGTCGACACCATGATAACAAAGCATGGTGAACTTTTTTTCAAAATGGGTGTTGATACACACACAATCACCAGACAATATAACACACTTACTTGAAGCAAAGGCAGTACAATGATATTTTATATGTTGGAGCAAATTTCTGTTCATTCATTCAACTGACAGTTGTTCCGAAACTGGGCTCTATGGACCCCTGGGGATCTGACAAATAATTGATTGGTGTTAGCAGCAGTGTTCATTCTAAACCTGACATTGCGAATCTTATGACGGAGAAATGATATCATCTATTGCACAGCTATCAAAAGACATAATCATTATACACAGAGCTGTAACATATGTTAAAATTCAAATAGATATAATTGATTTAGAATGAATAAGGTTTTTTTTTTTTATTGCAGTTCATTGATTGCAGAATATTAAATGCCACTCGCCAAAATATTTATTGACTTTGACTCAGTGGAAGTCCACAAGGTTTTTCAATGTTATCATTCAGCAAGGCATAGATCCTATAAATGTCTGAGTATTGCAACATACCTAACAATGTAATTATTCCAACATCAGATTACATAACTACACGGACCCTTTCCAGCTCAAAAAAAGGGTAAGACAAGGAGATACCAACTCACCCACACTCTTTACACTCTTCCTCAAGATAACCTTCCGAAACCTCGATTGGTAAAATGGAAGAATCAAAATAGAGGGCGAATACCTAAGCAACCTCAGGTTTGCAGGCAATATAATCATTTTTGCTGAGAACTTTCATGACATCCAAAAAATGCCAGATAAACTGAATGAAGGAACCAATAAAGTTGGTCACCACATTAACTTCAAGAAAACAAATATCATGTGCGATGAACATGTTGAAGACAAAGACACCACAATCAAAATAGAAAACACTGAACTGGAGAAAGTAGACCACTACATTTACGGATGACAATGAATCTCCATGATATCTAAACAAGAGGAAATAGAGCAAAGTAGAATGGTAAACTTTCAGTGGAGCAAGTTCAACCTTCAATAACAGGAAAATCTTAATAGTCCCCCCAAAATTATCTACAACCAATGCATCCGCCTGATAGTCACCTATAGAGCTGAAGCATGGAATCTAACCAAAAAATTGGGAACTGTACAATGTGCATAGTAGGGAATCATGCTCAAGATCTCATGGAGAGACCATTAAACAGCAAAGAGGAAAAACAAGAGTCTAAGATATCATAGAATGCATTAAACTCAAATGGAAATGGGCTGGTCCTGTTGCGAGTCAGTCAGATAACCACTAGATATCACAACTCACAAAATGGATTTTTGAACTAATGTTTAGTGTTCAAAGTTGCAAGGCTTTCTAGACTATATATATGAATATTTATATTTACTTATCAACACATATGGACATAGGTGCATAGATGTACACACATACACACAAACACACACACACACACACACACATATATATATGTATATATATATATATATATATATATATATTTATGTTCATGCAATACATACATAAGAATGTACATATGTGTATATTTTTTGTTTTTTTGCTACTCTTTAAATCAGATTTGCTTAACATTTCGCAAAAGCAGCATGATTCAAACCTAAACGAGAGATTGTTTGCATGCAACATTTTCCACCAAGCTAAATAGATAGATATATACATACAGTTCTGGTTAGTCACTTGATAGAAACTTCCAAATGACTAATGCCTTTTGGCAGCATGCAGAGATGGGGATAATCAATCAAAATTGAAAAAAGGGGTAATCAACGAATAAGTCACTTATCTTGCTATTCGTTCGGCAGTGATCGTAAAAAAGTCAGACGTTCAAAACCAAGCATGGATGCCAGTGGACACACGCTAAGGGGCCGATTTAGCATAAATTTACATAACAAATTGAGCCCCCACTAAAAACCTATGTAGGGGGAGGGATTTTTTTTGGATATAATGATTAAATGTTTCACTTTTCAGCCAGCCAGCTAAACCCAAAAACTAAAGAAACCTATGTCAACAGTTTTTGTTGAGGGTCTCTGATAGATATAGTCTACAAATTTATTTCTTTGTATGAATTTTCATAAATTGTTGTTACAGCATTTACTCTTACGTCAGACTCTAATGGGATTATGCATAATCACAGCGGCTTTCTCATCATTATTATAATGAAGATAATGATCTTGTCCATCAAGTCAATTTACACCCACACAAATAATGAATCATCTTTTTAAGATGTAGAGATGACATTGGCGTAAAATATCTACAATGACTCATTTAAGATTCTGCGGTCTGTCTCATGGCCGAGATTATTATATATGAAATCTATTCGGAAAGTATCAAGCCATTTAAAAATTTTTCTGTTTTCTAGAAAAGATCTTTGTAGATAAGTAACCCTGACCCACAACTGCTGAATACAAAGATTTTTGTTTTCGTGGCAGTATTTTACTTCCTTGATGTAACAATATGTAATTATAAGACCTACATTGATGGTCTCAAGGGAATAATTAGGGCAATAGTGAGCATAAAATCGTAGAGCATTGAAAGTATCAATATCAATGAATAAATAGCCTATTTAGCAAGGGCTCTCTATTACCCTTCAATATACTCTCTTCAGGACCTCACACACTTATTGCAGCATCTATTCCACTTTCCAAACCTCACTATCAGCTGTCTTATAGTATTCTCTTCAATTAATCACCGCTACCTACAAAAGATCGGTTTAGTCACAGTTGCTAAATTCAGGTTATTCTTGTGTTCTAACATGTATGTATCTATCCGGACTTTGTCCAACCTTTATCGTTCCTAGTATAAACTTGAAATTTTGCACACACACTCCTTTTAACAAGTAAGAAAAATATTTTTGTTTTTTGAAAATTCACCCCTACAAAATAGGTTTTTAGTGGGGGTTCAATATGCAATGTAAGTTTATGCCAAATTGTTCACTAGATTGTGCCTGCATGTTTTCTGAAAATTCAAACCTTTTTCAATGATCACTGCCCAACAAAAGGTGAGAGAAATGAATTATTCATAGATCACCCCTTTTTCCATCTTTTTAATTGATTACTGCCAACACTGTAAATATATGGGTGACGGTGATACATAATTTCCGTAGGAATGCTAGTATGGACTTCAGGGATATTGACGGACCTGGGTGACAAGATTTTTTGCCAAATTACGTCTCACTGTTGACAAAGTAAACCAATTGAAGAGTGTCTGTTTGCAGTGTCACTTACAGAAAGGTCCACTCTGATTTGTCAAAGTTGTGCAACTCGTTCTCCAGATTTTCAAAATGGCTGGATACATTCTGGACGGACCTCGTAGCGGTTGCAGTCCAATTGTTGGAAAAAGTGGGATTTTGAATGGTGATTTTCTAGGCAGGCAGGTGAGCAAACCCTCCCCAATACAGAGATTGGCATAACACGATCTTCCTACCTCACCTTCCTACAATTTGTGTTTGTGTCATACTAGACCCAACTCAGTAAATATCAACACATTTAGGATTATGCATCCCCCACTATATCTCAGAATCTGAAAAAAGTTTCAGAGAATGATTCATAAAAAGGACTCTAATATTTAGAGTTCAAATATTTTGGGTAATGGGTCGACTTTTTCAAATGGTAAAATTTATCGAGAAGAATTCATGATGACTATAATGATACTTTTGTAACTCAGATGAATAATAATAATGATTTGTCTAATTGTCTGCGAGAAAGTGCCATTTAATATCCTGACAGCCATTAACAACCTTGAATGGTGAAAAACAATTAAATAGCAATGGGCAGGCCACGTTACAAGAATATCAGATAACTGCTGGACATCACATCACACAAAATGGATCCCTTGAGATCATGGGCCAAATTGTCGCTGTAAGATGATGTGATAATCTCGACAAATTTTGAACCATGACAACTAAAAGAATAACTGATGATGATGACGAAAAAGTGCAGGTGGCCAAACAGTTAACAGCTCAGAGAATTCAATTGGTTAACTAAGATCAAACTTCCATCGAGACAGTTTAGTTTCACTTTGCACTAATTCTGTTTGGAATGTTCTGAATCCATTTTTTCTCTACAGAGCTATATGTAAATAGCAAGACAGATAGGACTCTCTAGCTATGGTTGGCAACCAATCTAGGAAAAGGACAACTCTGGTTCTAAAACAGAGTGTGGCGGCCCCTTGAAGCTGTTTCGTTGTCTACTTTGAGTTTCATCTGGGAGGTCCTGCATGCTGATCGCATTGCTCTACTTCCGTTCGGACTACATCAGCGAAGAATTATTCCATTGACTAGGCATCCCAGGATCACAATACGCCTTGCCCAGGTTTGTGTTCTGGAGAGGTCACTTCAGTGTCATTCCATTGTCTACCGAGGCAGAAGGAAGCTTTCAATCGTCTGTGAAATACAAATCATAATGGAAGTATCGTTGCTTATAAACATTAATGTCCGGAATAATTACCGTGAAAACACAACTTGTTTTTCCGGCAGACATTGTTAATCAATATCTCCGACAATAAAATATATTTTTAGTAGACACTTCCGGAGATTTGTTTGTGACAAGGTTTGATTATCTAGCAAAACCTAAGTGGTTTCTTTAAATAATCTTTTTCACTGGAGCTTTAAGATATCATAGCAAACAAATATCTTAAGCAAATGCCAATATAGACAATAGAAAATAACAGGACAAGGAAAATTCCATGGCAAATCTTTGCAATTTAGGAATGGAATATGTAACTGATACCATAGTTGAGATTATTTTTTTAAGAATTGGTCGACTGGAAATGTTTCAGATAGATACATAAATATGGACAGAATAAGATAGATAGATAGATATGGACACAATGTTAGATAGATAGATAGATAGTTAGATAGATAGATAGATAGATAGATATGGACACAGCGTTACATAGATAGATAGATAGATTGATGGATAAATAGATAGATGGATAGAGAGGTAGATAGAAACAGATAGAGACAGAATAAGGTAGATAGATACATAGAGAGATAGATGAAGATAGAATAAGATAGAGTGATAGGTAGATAGATAGATAGATAGATAGATGGATAGATAGATAGATGGATAGATGGATAGATAAGAACAGACTGGGATAGATAGATAGATAGATAGATAGATAGATAGATAGATAGATATGGATACAATAAGAGATAGAGAGATGTATAGACAAAATAAGATAGATAGATTGATTAACTGATATAGACAATGTTAGATTGATAGATACATAGACAGATAGATACATATATAGATATATAGATAGAATCAGATAGATAGATAGATAGATAGATAGATAGATTGACAGACATATAGATAATGTGAGATAGATATGGACAATATGAGGTAGTTAGATAGTTTTTTTCTGGTTTATCATTCTTTGTAAATTCCTATAGACTCTTTGTGGAGCAGATGGCTGCTTTCTATTGGGGGAAGTTCCTAGCTCTACGGCCAACCCTCTTCCTTTATGTACCTGGGCTTGGGACCAGTTTTATGATTGCCAAACTATACATTTCCTTCTCTTAGAATAACCCTCTTCTAAATAGATTGCCCGATATTTACCCAAAACTGAAGGGAGCAATGGATCCATGCTTTTCCCAAGGATGTTAATATGAAGTGAAAACAAACAGAATTGGTGGATTGAGATCAAGTTTTAGCTATAAAACTTGAACTTGGTCGGCTGATTCATTTTACCAAGTTGGTAACTATCATCTCCCCCTTTACACACACACACGATGCACTTATCTTGTCTAATATACAATCATTTTATCAAGACTTGAATCAAACTGTGAAATTTTGAATAAAGAAGTAGTTTTTAACTCTCCTTCTGATTCTTGCAAGCTTATCTTCCATGTACAACACCTTGCTCAATTGGTTTCATCAAAGAAAGGCATAACTGAGGGGAGATTTGGAGAACATGCCCCCAACTGAGTTGGGCCCCTAAAAAACTTTTTGAATTTCTACTATGTCTCTGCAGTCAAGGTTTTCATCTGTAGTCATTCTGCCATCACTATTCCTCTGAAGATGGGCATTCCTGATTGAATTTGGTGTGACTACATCATAAGGGAGGAAATATATTCAGAGGCTACGAAACATTGTTGTGCAAGAGCTGATCTCTATTTTAAAAAATCTAACCAGTGCAGGCACGAGGAGTTTCATCCCCTAATCGTCACATGCCATGAATAGGTCAAATTACTATATGATTTAGTAGGACTTTGGAATTTATATTTGTTCCTTTTTCAATGCCTGACTAACCCTTCTACTTATTAAACACACATACACACACACACACACACACACATACACACACACACATATATGTATAAATATATATATATATATATATATTATTGTGTCATCCACAGACAGCTGTTTAAGTGTGGCTATAGACATTCAATTATCCCATCCAGAAACACGAAGCAGAATTGAAACCTTCTCTCCAGACCCGGAGGACTACAGAACTGGACAGTCAGTAAGTCTGAATTTAAGTGATATATCATTTACACACAGAAATTCCTCATCCACCATAGTGCTCAATTCCAATGGAAAATGTATATATATATATATATATATATATATATATATATATATATATATATATATATTCTAGAAAGCTTTACAGCTTCAAATACTAAACACATTAGAATAACTTTTTCAAAATCTTTTTTTTTGTCACTATAGTCACTTCTCTCCTAATATCTGTCAATGCATTCTTTGTTATTTTCTTCAGTGTTTTTTCTCTGTTTTATGTATACTTTATTATCATGGTACTATGTGTAAATCATCTCTGGTTGGGATAATCAGTTGGTTACCATCTAACAGTTTTGATGATTTTAAAAACAAAACAGTTATATCAACATGGCACCCCAGCAGTGCTGGTCAAACATCACCCCTCTTTCAGCTATGATTTTGATATATAGCTTATGTCATACATGTAGTTTGTTAATTTATATCGGGTATTATAATGTTTTGTTTATAGATGTTATTTTATACTGCACATATCAATTTTTAAAATGGCTGACTTATATAAAGAACATATTTAACAATGAAGGATCAGTAACAGTAAGTATAACAACAGATGTAACTTGTCGTTCGTGTCTTCTATTCAGCGTTCACCTATGTGAATATTAAATTTGTTGTGTTGGTTTCAATCTCAGACTGCATGCCAAACCAAATTATGATATCATCTTTGAGGGTACTAATTACACAGAATAACTACTCTGAGTTGATTTTTTACCAACATATACATGTATATATATATATATATATATATATATATATATATATATATATATATATATATATATACACACACACAATTTACAGGATTTGGATAATAGATTTCTTATTTTTTAAAGTTCAATCTTTTTCCTCAATTTGTTAAAACTTATTTCAAAACTTCTCAAACTTTTGTAATAAGAAAACCAGTAAGAAAAATGCATCACCAGCACAATGTGTTACTATTAATATTATTTCTCTTTCTTTCTCTCACTCTCTCTCTCTCTCTATGTATACATATATATATATATATATGTATATACGCACATATATATATATATGTATATATATATATACATATATATATGTATGTATATATATACATATATATATATATATATATATATATATATGTATATACACATATATGTATATATACATATATACATATATACATATATATATATGTATATATATATATATAAATATACATATATATACATGATAAATGTATTGTATAGATTATGATTAATCTTACAATATAAGAATGAAATTACTATATCAAAAGGTTTGCTATACAAATAATTCTTCTATTTCTCAGTTGAGTTGGGCAAAATATCAAAATAAAAGAATCATTTGTACAGTAGGCCTTCTGATACCCTCATTTCACTCTCATGTATTCCTATATGAATATATATATATATATATATATATATATATATATATATATATATATATATATATATATATACCATCAACCTGATTGGATATTCTCTTTCACATTCAAGTCAAATGATCCTCACCTTGTTTTTGCGTGACAGCACTAAATCGTCAAAGTAAAATCTAGCAAGGGAATCTTCTTCTAAGAATCCATTACACATAAAAAAAAAAATACCCCCAAAACCACCACTGCTAAAACCAAATTGTAGAAACCTTGAATTAAATGAAGCAAGGATAATTAGGGCCAATTGTTCAGGTAAAAATTTGTTGATTTTGAGTTTAATTGTATTATTTGTGATTCAGAGTCAAGACTAGAATGAACCTAATTCCTTTTTAACAAAGATGGGGAACAAAATTCAGTCAAATTAAACTTTTAAAAAAGATAGTTACAAATTAAAACAATCACAAATAAAAGCTTTTAAAATTGAACAAAATTCATGGAGAGCTTTACATGAGATTGTCTGCTTCAACCATTTTGATCTTATGCTTTCTCCATTTTTGCTTGCTTTTTCTTTTTTATTTAAAATTCAAGTTTTTCTGCTTTTATAGCATTTGTTATTTGGTTATTTCTTAAATTTTCTTTCTTTCCCTCAAACCTAATCCTTACGCATTTCCTTGAATTTTTAATTTGAAAAAAAAAAAAAATTGACTGA
>OY735232.1:22161991-22184491 GCA_963457665.1 Thysanoteuthis rhombus | reverse complement strand
TAAACGTTTTTTTTAAATTGCTTCATTTTTATCTCTATGGTCAACAATGCCCTTGTGCTGATGATTTTTACATCATTTTTGATAAAAGATTGGAGATAAAAACAGTAAGATCAAAATTGAGGACACAGAACTGAAGAAAGTAGATCACTATGTCTACCTAGGACAATGAATCTCCATAAGACCCTCAAGAGAAGGAAAAAACAAGTGAAGAATCATTCTAGGACGGCAAGTCTTCGGCAGAGCAAGCCAAATCTTCAAAAACAAGATGATCCCATCAATCCTAAAAAGAAGGGTGTACAAACAATGCATCCTCCCAATAGTCACTTATGGAACTGAAACATGGAACCTAGCCAAGAGACTGACCCACTAACTGAGAATCATGCAATGTGCACATGAAAGAATATTGCTCAACTTCACATGGAGAGACCATAAGAAGCGAATACAGGAGTCAAGGGACTCCATATAGTCTATCAAAAATCTCAAATGGCAGTGGGCTGGCCATCTTGCAAGAATGGTAGACTGCTGATCGACATCGTAATTCACGGCATGGATCCCTAGATATCACATGTGCAACCAAGGCCGGCAGAGTATTAGATGGAAAGACGAGCTAGACGAATCTTGGGGAAGGTCTATGTCCAATGACGGACGTTAAAAGACTGATGAAAAAATAAGATATATGTATTTTTCATGTACAATTTTAGATAATTTTCAAGATGATGCGTTCTGCAACATGAGTGGTCTACGTGTGAGGTACAGATATATCCATATTTTTTCATGAGAATCATCTATTTATGTGAAATTTCTACTTCTTTACCCTCTTTTATTTCTTCTTTTTTTATCTACCCTGTTTTTTTTGTTTTCTAATTGCTTTTTCCTTCTTCATTTTCTCTTTATGCTTTTTCTTTATCATATTCTTCGTCTGTTCTTTCTTCATCATCATCTTCATCTGCTTCTTCTTCATCTTTTTCTCCTGCTTCTTCTTCACCTTCTTCTTCTGATTTGTCTTCATCTTTTTCTCCTGCTTCTTCTTCTTCCTCTGCTTCTCCTTCTGCTTTGTCATCATCTTTTTCTCCTGCTTCTTCTTCACCTTCTTCGTCTGCTTTGTCTTCATCTTTTTCTCCTGCTTCTTCTTCTTCCTCTGCTTCTCTTTCATCTTCTTCTTCTACTTCTTCTTCATCATCTTCTTCTTTTGCTTCTTCCTTTTGATTTCATCAAATAATATCTATTTTCTATTTCTTTTCTTTTCCCTTTGTTTTTTTTCTTTTGCTCCTTGAATATCTTCTTCTTCATCATCTTCTTATTCTGCTTCTTCTTTGTTATCTTTTTCCTCTGCTTTTTTCTCACCATCGTCTTCTCCTACTTCTTGGTTTTATCAAATAACTATTTTCTATTTCCTTTCTTTTCTTTCCCCTTTTTTCTTTTGCCTCTTATACTTCTCCTTCTCCTCCTCCTCCTTCTTCTTCTCCTTTTTCTTCTTCTTCTTCTTCTTCTTCTTCTTCTTCTTCTTCTTCTTCTTCTTCTTCTTCTTCTTCTTCTTTGTTCTCTTCAGTTCTTTTGTTTTTATCCGTTTCCTTATTCACATCAGGTAACAAACATACATGCAACCACCCCACTCACAACGCACATTAAAAGAAAAAAAAAAGAGAAAAAATAAAAATTCCAGAAATGAAGAGCTCTTCTGTAAAGGAGAACAATTCTAGTCTCTTGGAAGTGGCATTGTCTTTTGCTCTATCACTTGGCACTGGTCAAAGCAATGCATACGAGCCTGCACAACACTATAATACTGAACAGAACGCATTCATTGCAGAATTATCTGATGAGCATGCATTTGACATGTCCCTCTTCTCATATATATTGCCTTTTGTTCTGATGGCTTTTGTGAGTGCATCGTCTGAAGTTGGCAGATCATTTTCAAATCAACCATTTGTTTTCCAGATTCATTTTCTCATTGCCCCTTTCATCAATTTCTTGCGCATCATCTTCTTCATGCTTTTCTTGCTTTGCATCTGTTTTTCTTTATTGTTTAGACAATTCTTTTTGCTTTTGTCATTGTTCATCGGCATCCATTTTTTTTTTTCCTTTTTCTTTCTGGTTTGGGTGGTTTTTCTTTATTCTTAATACTTCCTCACAATTTTCCTTCTTTCTAATTTTTTTTTCTTCTTTTATTTTTGTTTTCTTTCATGTTTTATTGTTCTTCACATTTCCACTTCTACAATATTTTATCTTTCGACACTTAGCTTTTTCTTTTCATTTCTTCTTTATCTCCTTCTCCTCATTATTGTTCTCTTCTTCTTACTTTCCTTCGTCTTCCTTTTTTTATTTCCTTTCTCCTTCTTCTCCCTCTTCTTCCTCTTTTTCCTTTACTTCTTCCTTTACTTCTTCCTATTCTTTATCTTCATCTTTTTCTCTTGCTTTTTCCCCCTTTTCTTCATTGTTTTCTTCTCCTACTTCCTCCTTTTCTTCTTCTTCTTCTTCTTCTTCTTCTTCTTCTTCTTCTTCTTCTTCTTCTTCTTCTTCTTCTTCTTTTTCTTTTTCTTTTTGTTGTCATTTTTCTCCTTTTTTTCCTTTTCTTCTCCCTCCTTATTTTTTTTGTCTTCCTTTTATTCCCATTCTTCTTTTTCTTCCTTTACTTTTTCCAATCTCTCCTTCATTTTCTTTCTTTATTCTTTCCACCTTTTCTCCATCTATCTCTTACCTCTTTCCCTTCACTTTTATTCGTAGAGCTATCAGATGATATCTATTCTTTCTCCTTTTTCCATTTTCTTTCTCTATTTTCTCTTCTTTAGTAGAGATTTATCACAATTTCTCTCTTTTTTTTCATTCAGCTTCTTTTTCTCCCTTTCTCTTTTTTACTCTTTCCATCCACTTCCTTCTGTAATTGCAATTACCTATGATAACCTCCACCACTTTCTTCTTCTTCTTCTTCTGCTTCTTCTTTCGTTTTCTCTATTACATAATACTCTTACAATTTCCTTTCTCTTTTTCTTTCTTCATTTTCTTTTTTATTACTCCCTCAATTTTTGATCTTTTCACTTTTTTCTTTCTTTGCTTGCCTTTTCATTGGCTTCTTATTGCTCCCCTTTACTTAGGGTCTTTTCCCCCTCCCAGTTTTTTTCTTCCCTTTTTCCTTCTCCTCAATACTCTTTTTAGTCTTCTTTGTATTCATCATCATTTCACTTCAAATTCTTCATCTTCTGTATCTTCTTCGATTTCTCTTTCAATTCTTGTCTTTCTTCATCACTCCCTCTTTTCACAATTCTTCTTCTACTTCTCCTTTCAATTCTTGTTTTTGAAATTCTTCTTCTTTCAATGCTGAGACCTTCATTTTATGTTTGTTCTTTTTTTCAACTGTTTGCTAGTCAAACTCGGGGTGTGTCCTTGAAGCTGGAGCATCCTCGATGCCGGGGAATACAGTAACAAAGATAAAGATACAAGCAGTGGCTTAGCGCTGTGGGAACGTGCAGGATGGGTGGCTTTTTCTCACTATCTATTTACTACCAAAATTCTCTATTCGAACAGTTCACTGATAAGAAAAATTAGCCAGTATGAGGCCGCAAAACAACTCCAGAATTTGTTGAATCAAAAAAAAGGTTGTGGGGGGGTCGGTCTTAAGAATAAGTCATTGGCAAAAAACTAGAGTCTTTTTTGAAGTTTGTAATGAAGAATTTGGTCCTTGAAAATCCCAAATCAAAATTTTGATTGTACCCTGATTTACTTAAACTGGTGTCCTCATCTTTGTTGTTATAGTCATCACGTTTCAACCGTTGTACTCTCCAGCCTTTTTTAAATGTCACTTGTACAGGTTTAACTTCTTTAATCCAGCATTCTATGGTCTGGCAACTCCTATCGTATGGCATATTTTGAACCTGCCATCATTTGTTTAAGAATCTGTAACCAGAAAAAAAGTAGATGAAAGGACTTCTGTAAATAGATTGTGTATTATGGATTCGGATAGTTTTCTGTGTGATGAATAAAAAGTGCAAACCTTTTGTGGGGAAAAGGTGGGTCTTGAAGGTCTATTTCTATAATCTGGCATTTTCTGTAGTCTAGCTATGATCAGGTCAATTGCTTGCCAGATTAAAGAGGTTCAACCTGTTGTTGGCTGCATTTTTCATAAGCATTCAAGTGACCTCATCTGTAAATTTTTTCAAAGTTTCATTTGTTCAAAACTCTGAATTGAATCACCATTGTCCTACAAACGGGCCGCCTGACCAACCAACCAAGCAACGGAGATTCTCCTTCACTGTGTGTCTGCGTGTGTACATCTCCCGATGCTCCTGGTCACATTTTTGGGGGTACAACCTTGAAAATTTGCATGACCAGACCACTAAGCGTAATCAAAAAATTTTTCTTAGGTCTCTATGCCTTCCAACTGGAAAAAAGAATGAGACAAGGTAATACCAACTCACCCAGACTCTACACAGCCTGTCCTGAGATGATCTTCTAAAACCTAGAATGGGAACACTAAGGAATCAGAGTAGACTGTGAATACCTAAGTAACTTCAGATTTGCTGACAACAATGTTGTCTTTGCTAAGACCCTTCACAATCTCACAAAAATGCTAGATGAACCAAATGAACGAAGTAAGAATGTTGGCCTCTGTGTAAACATCAGCAAAACAAATGCTATGTACAATAGACATGCTGGGGACAAAGACACAAGGAAAATTGATAATGTGCAGCTGAAGAAAGTAGACCACTACATCTATCTAGGGCAGCAAATTTCCATGAAGTCCTCAAAGATGGTGAAATAAAGCAAAGAATCACGCTAGGTTGGCCAGCTTTCGATAGAGCAAACACGACTTTCAAGAACAAGAAAACCCCACTAGTCCTTATTAGAAGGGTATACAACCAATGCATCCTACCAATAGTCACCAATGGAGCTGAAACATGGAACCAAACCAAAAGATTGACCCTCAAACTGAGAACCATGCAACGTGTATATGAGAATTCATGCTCAACCTGACACGGAGAGATCAGTATATTAGAAAGAAGACAGGAGTCCGAGATATCATAGAAACAGTTGAAAAAACTCAAATGGCAGTTAGCTTGACATGTTGAAAGAATGGCAGACAACTGCTGAACAGGACTCATAACATGGATTGCCAGTGATCTTATGCCAAATTGTGTCCGACGGATTATAAGATGGCATGAAGAGCTGGATAAATTCAGAAAGTACTGGCTCTTCAATTGCTTTGATAAAGAGATCTAGTGAATCTTGGGAAAGGTCTATGTCCAACAAAGGAGGCTAAAAGCCAGCTGCTGCTGTTGCTGCTGATGATGATAATGATGATGATGAAGCACATTTTAGACCAACAATGCCCAAATCTTGTGCTGGTATTCTTTAGATAATTTTAGTTTAAAGTTTATTGTTTTTAGACAATTTTTTACAAAAGACCTTTTCTCTCCAAGATAATTGATTTGGGTACACATGCAGGCTTTGGTGATTCATTTATGTGGATACCCCATCTATAGTATCTTGAAGTTTTTAGAATCAATTACATCCCTTTCATTAATCTATTACAAGAAATTATCAACCAAAACAATCATAGGTTTCTTCAGTTTTCAAGTTACTGTGAATGGCAATGTATGTATGCATGTAATTATGTGTTCTGCTCCAATGGAGCTAGAGGGCTGAAAAATTGAATGTTTACTCCTCATTATGTCTTGACAAAACAGTGTTTTTGTTCTTTGGAAATGCTCCTCCCAAATAGGTATTCAGTAGGGTGGGTGGTCAATTTGCAATGTAAATTTATGCTTAGTTTGTATCGGCTGGTATTTCTGAAAATGAAGACTATTTAGTGATCAATGCCCAACAAAAGATGAGAGAAGAAACTTATTCATTGATCACCCCTTTTTCTACAGATTCTTCTCTTTTTGCTTGACTGTCCGTCAGTCTGTGTGTATCCCTGGGAACTCCTGGTCACTTTTTTGGGCTACAACCTCAAAAATTTGCATAATTATACCACAATAATTATTTTATCTTTTCAAAAAATGGCTTTTTGGGGTCTGTATGGCTGAAAATTTTGACATTCACTCTTTCTTATGTTTAGAAAATGTTTTTTTTTCTATTTCTTATAATTCCCTCACTGACAAAGTTTTTAGTGTGTATATGGGGGGGGGGTTAATTTGCATTGTAAATTTATGCTAAATTGTACCCTCTTTCGGTTTCAGCTGCATTTCGTCTTGCATTTTGTAAAACAACAAAAGGCAAGAGAAGCAACATATTCACTGAAGATCCCTTTTCTCAATTTTTGAATTGATTATCCCCAACATTGCATGCTGCCTAAAGACATTGGTCATGTGAAGATTACAATAGAATGAATAATCAAGCATGTTTAGAATTCATGTCCATTTTGATTTGTTTATCATCATCAGTCTTTTAATCTCTGTCGTTGGACATAGACCTTCCCCAGGATTCGCCACAATTCTCTATCATGGGCGTCACAGAGCCAGTATTTCCTGAATCTGTCTAGTTCATCTCTGCATCTTGTGTCCTGTCGGCTTCGATTTCTCATGTGATCTTTGGGGATCCATGTCATGAGATGTGATGTCATTCGGTTTTCTTTCATTCTTGCAACATGGCCTGCCCATTGCCATTTGAGTTTTTCAATAGTTTCTTCTATGATGTCACGGACACCCGTTTTCTTCCTTATATACTATGCTGTCTTGTGATCTCTCCATGTAAGGTTGAGCATGACTTCTTAATAAGTCACCAGCTCAGTTGATGGATCAGTGAAAGTACCAACAGAAAGTGCAAGGTTTCTGATGTTTAATTCAAGAGAAGTTTCATTTACCTCAGCCAATGAAGTAAGGAAGAGTTATTTGTATTCACTTGTGCCTGGCTGTCTGTCTCTCTATATGTGTCTCCTTATAACATATCCAATACTTGAATGAATTTCAATGAATTTTCTACCATAATCCATGATCCGCCATAGGCAGAAACAATAGATTAGATTTTGGAGCAGATTTTTGAGAGATATTTCTATTATCCATGAAGCTTAGAATGCTTCATGGAAGCAAAAGATAGAGCAAAATATTTTAGTGATATGCATACATTTAAAGATTTCTCCCAAGCCTGAATTTATTTTTTGAATCAAGGAACAAGTGATTCAATTTGGGGGCAGATCCAGGAATTTCTTTTTTCTTCAGTGACAATGGCATTGACAGAGGTATGCGCTCTCTGAGTGCTTTCTAGTATGCCTTTTTTTTCCCTTAGATAGATAGATAGATATGGATTTTTAGATATATGCAGTATCAAAACAATATAAAGGATCCTTTGATCTTCTTTTCCAAAGAACATTATGGGAATAGAGTCGAACCTAGATGAGGAACACCGAGTACAATCAGTAACTGGGTTCAAACCCCAGTGGATGCCACTGATTTATTATGTGCGTTCAGATCGTGTGTGAGGGTTGGAGAGGAAGAGATACAGATCTTTGTATTCTAGCCATGATTGGGAATGAATGTGAAGGGAGAGTAGGAAAGATAGATGGAGAGCCCTAAAGTGGGGCTTTGGTGTTGCAGAATTCTGCATGGCATTCATGGTGTACGTTGAAGGGGGGGCGGTGTAGGGGAAAATGTATAAACAGTTGATTGAATGAATCGCTTTATGTACCTCCCATGAGGCTGAACCGAAATCAGAAACCCATGTTTTGCAAGCTGATTTAGTGAGCTCGCAATCATTGTGACTGCATATACAGTCGAAGAAGAATCAGGTTTTGTATAACTAGAAATGTAATGATAATGATATCTAAAATATTTTAAAAAGATGAAAAATAAACACGATAAGAATGAATGAATACAAAGGAAAAAAAATATTATCAAATGAAAATGAAAATAAAATCGAAATATTAACAAAATAAAAAATAAATACGGTATGAATATTGACAAAATGGAGGATAATCATATATAAATATTAGAAAATAAAAAGCTGTTCTGATTAGTCACTCAATTGATACCATCACATGACCAACATCTTCTGGCAAAATGCCACATTGGGAGAGATCAATTTAAAAATTGGAAAAATAGATGATCAATAAATAAGCAACTTTTCATACCTACTGTCGGATCAGTTTGATTTTCAAAAAAACAAGTGGGCACAAACTAGTAACCAATTTAACAAAAACTTACATTGTAAATTGACCCTTTCCCCCACTAAAAATCTTTTTAGGACGGGAATTTTAAAAAAAAAGTTTCCTCTAGACCTATCACAAAGTTAAAAATGTCAGCCCTTTAGCTCCATCAGTGTGGCCTGTATGCATGATACATTCATAGTCTCCTGAACCAACTTGAAACCTGAAGAAATCCATGTTGACAGTTTTGGTGACATTTGGCCCCGCGACGCCCATGATAGAGAGGTGTGGCAAATCTTGGGGAGGGTCTATGTCAAATGATGGATGCTAGAAGGTTGCTGCTGCTGCTGCTGCTGCTGCTGCTGCTGATGATGATGATGATGATGATGATGATGATGATGATGATGATTTAAATATACTAAAAAATAGAATAAAGACAAAAACCAAACATTAAAACAAAATATAATACATCTGTGGAAAATAAAAACTTGAATAATGATATAGATGAAAATAATGAAATACTAATAAAATAAGAAGCGGATTTAGTCGGCTCGTGAGCATTCTATCAGCCCATCCAGCTGAACAACATTTGTAACATTTAGAAAATCTTACTTAAATAAGAAAGGAATTATGTCAGATAAAAGATATATAAAACAGGTCAGGGTCGTCACTCAGTAGGAACCGTCATATAACAAACATCTTTTTGCACCCTGCCGTGTTGGGGGGGGGGTGATCAATTAAAAAATAGGGAAAAGGTATGATCAGTGAATATGTTGCTTTTCTTGCCTTTTGTTGTTCTTCAGAAAACAAGCATTGATACATTTGGGAACAAATAAAGGAACAATTTAGCATAAACTTACATAGCAAATTGAATCCTCCCCCCACACACGCTAAATTCAGGGGGAAATTATCAAAGGACAGGAAAAAATGTTTTTTCTAGATATAAGAGAGAGTAAATGTAGAAATTTTCAGCCCTCAAACTCCATTGGTGTGATATATACGTACATCACCAGCCAATCATTCTAACTTAAAAACCTGAGAAACCTATGTTGACAGCCTTGGTTGATGGTTTCTAATTGGTTTCAAAAAAGTAAAACTACAAAGATATAGAGAAATAATAAAATATCTAAAAAATATATCTTCTATCTAAAATTACCTGAAAGCAATGCCTTTTATCTAAAATTATCTAAAAACAATAGATCTTTTATCTAAAATTATCTTTGAAAAATAGATCTTTCATCTGCTATAATCTATGAGAGATAGATCTTTTATCTAAAATCATCCAAAAACAATAGATCTTTCTATCTGAGAACATTTAAAAACAACGGATATTTTATCTAAAATTATCAATAAAATTAGATTCTCTATCTAAAATTCATAAGAAATAGATCTTTTGTCTAGAATTATCTAAAATATGATTGTTTATCTAAAAATATCTTTTAGAAATATCTCATTTTTGGACATTTGGTTAGGCAAAGATGACCGTAGAAATCAAAAAAATACATTTTTTGAAAAGATGAAAGATAAAAAAATATTATGGTATACTTATGCAAATTTTTGAGATTTTAGCCCAAAAATGTGACTAGGAGTACCCAGGGATACGCACGGACTGACAGACAGACAAGCAAAGAGAGAACAATCTGTAGCCCATTGGCTGGTTAATTGGGCAGACTATTTGTGGGGGTATGGTGATATCAATAAGATATAAACAGAGTGAAAAATAAGCCTGACTGCTGCAGGATCAAACTCCACCTGTAATTTATTCCGAATGAAGATGATGGTTGCTTTTCATATTGTAACTTTTGTATTGTATAAATGATTGATAAAAATATCATGAAAATGTATATATTTTTTGGTATAAATATGTTTATTCATTAGAATGAAATGAGCCCATGCGTATCTGAAAGATGAATATCTGTAGATAAGTAAGACTTGTCAGTTTGAATTGTTTCTTCGGTTTAATGTCATGGGACAGATAGAGAAAAGTTTACTCCCCTAAAATTGGTGAGGATTGTTCTTCTTCTCGTTTTCGTTATGTTAGAAAAACTAAGACAACTCCAGATTTGCACTAGGGTTTGACAATACATTAATACAATTGAATAGAAACATAATTCGGAATATCAATAAGGAACATAAATGAAATATTAATAAAATAAAGATATCAATAGAAATGTAAATAAAACTCGCCATCACAGTTAATAATTGTACAACTGTAGTGTCAAAAGTTGAAATAAAAAAAATTAAGTTAAAGAATAAATTTGGTCAGAATAAATTTGATTTGTGACTTCACCGGCTTTTCCTCACTGGAAAAAAATCTAAAATAAAGTAAAAAAGACGTCTAGAAACATCTAGATGTTATTGATAAACCTATCAAAATAAGGTCCCAAAAAGCCTTTTTTCCAAAAATCAAAAAAGCTCATTTTCAGAAGGGGTCTAGTGGAGTACTGAAGCCATGTTGAGTCTATAGACAAAATAGCATGGTCAGAAATCCTGGAATAAACAAATAAACACGCGCATATATGCAAAAGCATTGAAGCTTTCTCATCTTTAATGGCCACGGCTGTTCAATAAAATATAAAGATAAAAATATTCATGAAATAAAAACATTTATTATTTATTAAATGAAAAATGCCTTTATGGGCATCTACTTAAAGAATTTACATTGTAAATACATATTCAACATTTAAACAGACATTAACTCAAGTGATAAAAAAGTATGAATTTAAATAAAACATTAAAATCTTATCAGTACAGACGTTTACTAGACACATTTTATGCATCTATATTTCCAAAATTCTTCAATACATTTAAGTTGATAACTCTCCAAATTGCCCTATAAATTTATTTTCTATCCCAGATGATCTAAATCTATTTAAGTTATTCTTAATATCATTTATACTTATTTTTTACAGAACAAACTATTTCATTATTTCAAAATCCTTCGGGAGAAAAAATCGATTTGTCTTTGCAATTTGTGTTTGTAATAGACCTAGCAAATAAATTTCCCATCCTATCTGATTTGTTAACCATTAGAATTCTGCAAATTGTAAAACCATTTTATATCTTTAATGTTCCAATTAAGTCTCATCTTGCCCTCTTCGCAAACCAAGTCATACCTAACTTATCTAGTCTATCCTTATTACTTAAATGCCATAAATTATTCTGGTATTATCCTGGTAAATAAAAACATAAATGAAATAAGGGTAGATACAAGATGAAAAAAATAAATAGAAAATATCAATAAAATGAAAATATTGCAAATAATTGACACTGGTCCAAGTTGGGAAAAATCACCAACTGCTAACAAGGCATTGGGTGGCCAAGACTTATCAATGAAGTGAATGGCTTTCCTTGCAAGTACAAACCAACAGAACACCCGAAGACCATGTACACCCTCTCATAGCAACAGCATTCTATAAGGCAGTGGCATCTTACAGCAGGACAGGCTCTTCCACACTGCATAAGTTTTACGGAAATGGTTTCAGGAACATGAAAAAGATTTCTTTGGGTAACAAACTCCCCAGATATCAATCCCATTCAGCACTTATGAAATATGTTGGACCAACAAGTTTCATCTGCCGAACCTCCACGACGTAACTTGCAGCATTTGAAGGACCTGCTGTTAACATCCTGGTATCAGATCCCAGAGGAAACATTCAGAGGTCTTGTAGAGTTCATGCCCGATTGGATAAGAGTTATTGAAAGAGCTATTGTTGAATAGAGGACCAACTCATTACTAGGCAGGTGGTCATAACAGACTTGCCAAGGTTTAGAAAATCTCAGAAACAATTTTAATCCACAAAATGTGCAAAACTTGTTAGGTCAGCAAGAAGGAAAGAAAAAAACTTTCACAGGCATATCTTTTTCGATGCAGGAGATTCGTACAAATTTATCATGTGTAGAGTTGGGGGAGACAGCACTTGGTTTCTAAATGTGGGAGACTTGGTGGGTCAGCAAACAGGAGAGATAATCTTTTTACAGGCATATCTCTTTCAATGCGAGAGATTTGTATCAATTCATTACATGTGGGGGTCAGGGAGACAGCTTCAAAATGTGGCAGACTTGGTAGGTCTTTCATATAATATTTTGGCTCACAAAGAAATGCTGGACCATCCTTTGCCGGAAGACCGGTATTGTACCAACGTGTATATATAAATATATAAGTTCACTGTTGGATGAGACCCTCTCTTTCATGATGACCACAATTGCACCACTCTCTATATCCTCTAGCAGAAGTACCCCTCTAGGCTAGGTTAAATTTCTAAGGAATATAAAAAAACTAAGGCTTTCAGACATGTAAAAATGTTTCCCTTCTCTTATGACACTATAGAGGGAAAAAAGATCCCCCTTCACTTTACACCCCTTAAAGGAGAGTAAGTGTCTCCCCTCACTTTTTACCCACCAAAGGAGAAGAAAGTTTCCTTTCATTTTTTCCCATTTAAGGGAAACAAAAGTTTCCCTTCACTTTTAATCCCTCAAAGGGGAAAAAAGTTTCCTTTCACTTTTAAGCCGTTGGAAGAAGAAAAAAGTTTCCGTTCACTTTCAAACTGTCTAAAGGAGAAAAATTTCCCTTTAATTTTGACCTCTCAGAGTAGAAAAAAAAAGTTTACCCCTATTTCAAGCAGTTGAAATAAAAACTAGATCTTTAAGACTTATAAAATAGTTTAATTTTACTTTTGACAATTATTTGGGGGAAAAGTTTTCCTGTCACTTTTGACCCCTTGGAGAATTATATATTGACATAAAATATATCTAAATGAATGGAAAGTAAGGGTCCAGTTCAGTATTATAGTTACATTGTAAATTTTATGTTTTAAAGAAGTTTTTACTCAAAAACATCTCACTTTTAATTCCTTCATTTTTCTTTAAAACCTTCCCCCAGGTCCATTGAGTATGTATGCAAAACCTGGTTTGGCTGTGCCCATGCTTAGGGGGTTTCTATAGCATTAGACAAACAGATTGACCGACAGACGGACAGTATGACACCTCTGACTTGGAGATAACTCTTGGAGATAGAAGAAGATCAACCTGGATCCAAGGATGGACAGGGTTGAAGAATATTATACAAATAATTATGCAACAGAAGAAGTGGTCTTGACACTTAGCAAGACAAAATAACTACAGATGGAGAAAAAAGTCCACCATTCAGTGTCCATGGTACAGTAAACGCAGTAAGGAAAGACCAGACGGATGATGAGAGGATGCAATAGAAAGGTTTGCTGGTAAGATCAGCACAATCACGGTTGTCATGGGAGGAGATGGGAAAGGTCTTTGTCTTGCAGAGGACTTATAATAGATGATGATGATGATGTATACATATCCAGAAACAACTAAAGTAAAAAAGCCATATTTATAAAGAAAGATAAATAAAAGATAAGTGTTGAAAAATATGTAAAAAAAGCTGCAACATTGGAACTGATTTCGTTCTGATCGAATGGTAACCGATGTGTCTCATTCCTTTGAAAAATTTTGCAGGTGTTATTTTCAAAAGAATCTATCGATACCATTTGGGTTTTTTTCTGCTTATTTTTTGTTCTTTTTTTGTTCTTTTTTCATCTCCTTCATTTTTCTCCTTTTCTTTCACTTTTGTCTTCTTTTCTTTTCTTTTTTCCCTTTCCTTGTATTTTTCTTTCTCTTCTCTTTTTCTTTCTCTTCCCTCTTTCTTTTTCTCCTTTTTTTGTTCTTTCCTATTTTTTCTCAACTTTTGTGTTTTTCTCCCATTTTTTTCCTTTCCTTTTTCTTTTTGTTCTTTTTTTTCCTTTTCTTCCAGTTCTCTTTTCTCTTTTTACTTATTTTTCCTTCCCTTTCACTTCTTTTTTTTTCTTTTTTTCCTTTTTTCTTTCTCCTTTCATGTCCTTTTCTTCACTTCCTTTTTCTTTCTTTTCTACTCTTTATATTTTCTCTTAATTTCTTTCTTTTTCTTTTCTTTTTTTCTTTTTTCTCTTCTTTCCCTTTCTCTTTTTTTCTCATTTTCTTTTACATATCTTTTTCTTCCTTTTCTTAGCTTTCTCTTCCTTTTCTATTCATCTGTTTTTTCCTTTCTTATCTATTTTTTTCCCTAACCTTGGACTTAAACCATTTCTTCTTCTTTTTTTTGTCTATTTCTATGGATACCACGATTTCTGGAGAACAATACCTACATTTCTTAATTCAAAAAGGTAAATATCGAAGAACCACATGAATAAGATTGGCTGTGAAACGGACAGATTCAAGCATCTCTGGAGGTTTTTTTTTCTTTGTTTTTTTCCCCAGTTTTTTTTCTATTTTGCCTCTTATTTTTATTTTTGGGAGATCAAAAATGGCCGACTACATTTCCTTGGCATATAACCTTTGTTGTCACTGGCAAACAAAGGCAAAAGATTCCTCTCTATACTTTCACTCTTTTACACTCAAGCACTCTCACTCTATCACTATCTTACACCCTCACACTCACTCTTATTCTCACACTCTGACTCTCTTCCCATCTCTTCCCGCTCTTCTCTCTTGCACTTGCACTGTCTTTCACTCTCACTCTTCTTCTCTTCTTTCTTTCTCTCTCTCTTTCCTTATAGATTACATGCAAACAGAAAGATTTTCCAATAAATAATTCCAGGTAAAATCAATTGTTTTCTAATAACACAGAGTGAAAGTTAAGGTTGATTTAACTGTTAAGTGCGTTCAAAAATGTAGCAACTAACATCAACCAAAACTGTCAACGCAGGTTTCAACAGTTTTTGAGGGATTCTGTCTTGTTTGCTATCAATGTATTTATGTGTAATGCATACAGGCTGTACAAATGGTGCGAAAGCTGGAAAATTTTTGCACGTATTATGTCTGGAAAAAAACTGTTGTTATTTTTTTTATCTAAAGTAGGTTTTCAGTGTAATGTTCAATTTACAATTTAATTTCATGCAAAATTGGTCACTCAGATTATTTCCAGTAGCATTTACACTTTTTTTTCCCTGAGTTTGGACTTTTTGATGAGAAAAGTAACTTATTCATTGATCAACCTTTTTTTGACTTTTTAAACTGATCACCCCCAACAAGGTATGCAGTCAAAAGATGATTTCTACTGATAGTTTCTACATTCATGTCAAGAAATTATCATGACCATAGTTCCCTCCAAGCCATGCATGTGTTCCCCTAATCATATTTTGCAACCAGCACATAAAAGAAATTAATGTGCACACAAAAAATTTCTTACTGAAAATATTGTAGCAATTAATAATAATACTAATAAATATAATGATAATATATTATATTTATATCTATAGAAATAATCGCTTGGATAATTGTTTATACTAACTACTCTGTTATTTTTCCTAAATATCACATTAGTATGTCATGAATTTCCTCTTTTAATTTGTACTCCACAGCTTTGGCCATGTTTGGCAGACAGAGTTCATATCATGGAGATCTGTTTTAAACTTGGTTGATAGCTTACTGAGTTTTTGTAGGATAAAAGTATTGATTCACTATGTGAAATACTCATTGATGTTTTATTTTATGGAACAACAATTTGGTCAAAGTACAGTTCAAAGTACAGAGAGAGATCTTAACTAAATACAATACTTTGTAAAATGCAATCAGACTTGTATTATATCAAAACAAGCCACAGCCATTTTATTAGCCATTAGAGATAGACTGTGCCAAAATTATCGAAGAACAATTTCACGTTTACATTTGCACAAGCATTCAGTGTGTAAGTAATTTTGTCGCAGGAAAAACATTTGCACTTCATAAGATTTTTGTACACGGACTGCAAAAAATATGGAGGGAAAATCAGTTGCACCCAAAGCTGGATTAACCATCAAGCAAAATGAGCAAATGTTTGGGGCATCAAAAGAGAAGGGGGTACCCAGGGCGTAACTCAAGAGTAAGGGGAACAATTCTCAATTCCTCCCACTCATAGAGCTGGGATCTCAAAACCTCTATGCATAAGTATTTCATCTACTGCATTTCTACAAACATTATACATTAAAAAATTTTACTAAATGTTAGACCAATCCTCTCAAGAAAACAGGCTACCTAGGCTCCCATATCTCCAGCTGTGCCCTTCAAGGGCACAAAAAGTCTATTGAATGTAATATATAAGACTTTTCCATCACTTTTTTGAATTTTGAAATTAGGGCTCTGGTTGGAAAAACTCAGATTGTGATCTGACTGTACTTATGGTTTCTACATGCATGTCAAGAAATTATCATGACCATAGTTCCTTCCAAGCCAAGCATATGTTAACCTAATCATATTTTTCAACCAGCACATAAAAGAAATTAATGTGTGCACAAAAAAGGGCTGCCAAGGCAGAGTCTTTCTTCCCAGCTCTGTTTTTTCACCAACCTTTTGTATTTCTTGGTTTATATTTTGAAAATACTTAATGATCTGTGTTTTTTCATACCTCAAATAAATAAATTATTGAAAATAACTTATATATATGTATACTCATATTTACAAGAAACACTAATTCTTTAAACGTCTGTTGCTTGTAAAGCAATCTAATCCTAGAAATGAAACAGAATGCTGTACATAGAAGGAAAGAATTAATCAACAGCTCGGAAGAAGGAGCTGTAAGTGAAAGATACTTGAAAAGTATTTGAAAAAACAGAAAGAAAATAATGAATCGTTTTCACTTTCAAGAGGAATTGAAGAAGATATATGTGTGTGCGTGAGGAGGGGTAATTATTGTGATCTACATATTAAAGCAAGTAAAATAACCGTTATATTTCTATCTTCGTAATCTATTTTTTTTTTCTTCTGAGTCTGCTTTTTTTATTTTTGTGAGCCTGATCTGGGTGTTCCCTTCAATTCTCATTGGCACCCCAGGTGGTACACCAACTGAGTCACTAGAGAATACTTAATAAATTTCTCAACTTCACTATATTACATTTATATTATAATAATATTATTCCTACATTCATTCCAAGAAATCAGTGTGACACTTATTTGCTTGAACAAACAGCACAAAGAAAGTTTGTGATTTTTGTTGTGTGTGCGTATTGTATACAGATGGAAAACGTGATTCATAGTGGTCTGGTTAGTTACTCAATAGATACCGTCACATGAGAATTTATTTGAAGAAGGATAAGAAATGTTGAAATCGCATTTTATCTGTTCCTCTCGGTCATAATTATCAGTTGATAATTTGCTGGTATCATTCACTGCTACTAAGTGTAAAATAAATGGCTTGGAAGGGACCTTGATTTTTTTATCTCGTATTCCAACATAAGTATTCATTAAGTCTTAATCATGATATTAATATCTTGTTAGTTAAGCAACAGGAGGGCTGCCTAGGGCACTATTTTAGGGTTGAGCTTAGCGCATCAATTAGCCTAGATGTTGGGAACCTTTTCATGTTTGAAGGCCACATTGAAATTTATTGTCTTCTAACAAGATTGAATGTGTGACACGCCTTGCAGAGGATTAAGTTCTGACTGATAATAATGGCAAAGGTTTTACTTGGTGTAATTTTTTTTTCAAGTGTCAATTCATACGAAAAACATTAAAACAGTAACGATTTTCTATTTATGATTGCTGAGTTTGTGAGTGATTCATTTTTATAAAAGAAATACAGAATTTCTTTGACAAGGCCACAGGAGGCCGATCATGATGGTCTAGAAGACCACATGCATCCTCAAGGCCACTGGCTCCCCGTCTCTGAATTAGCCTAAATCCAGTTATGTGTGCACGTATTAAGCACAGATGGAAAATGCAAATCAAAGAGGTCTGGTTAGTTACTCAATAGAAACCCTCACATGACCAACATCTTTTGGCTGCATGCTATGTTAGGGTTGATCAATTAAAAAGATTTGATGAAAGTAGTCTTCAATAAACTAGTTACTTCTCTCACCTTTTGCTGGCTGGTGATCACTAAAAAAGTTTGAATTTTCAAAAAGCTAGCATGAACACTGTCAGACACAAACTAAAGGACCGACTTAGTATAAACTTAGATTGCAAATTGATGAGTCCCTGTGAAAAAAACAATTTTGGATGGAAATTTGAAAAAAACAAAATGTTTTTTTAACAGACATAATAAGTAGAAAATGCTTGAATTTGCAGCCCTCTAGTTCCATTGTTGTGGCCTGTATCTGCAGCACATACATTGATAGTCAGCCAAACCCGCTTAAAAACTGAAGAAATCTGTGTTGATGTTGACAGTAGTGGTTGATGGGTTCTAATAGCATGAAATCCTAGTGTTTCTTGTTCAAAATATTCCTCATCTCAAGGGAGATTACTCTGCACATCCACATAACCCCAAAGGAGTTCATGTTCCATTTTCATTTATTAAATTATGTACACTATTCCTCTTACTACTGGTACTACTTCTACAGCTAGCAATGGATACTATTACAACTATTCATTAGAATATATACTTCTTCTACTATTACTATTACTACTACTGAGAATACTATTACTAAAACTATTCTAAGACTATATATTAAAACTGAAAATGCTACTGCTATTCCTGTAAATGCTATTGCTATGATTACATCTGAGAATAATATGAGAATTAATGTCACAACTACTACTTCTGAGAATGCATACCATCTTTTGAGAACGCTACTACTACTACCATTACCACATTCGATAATACTATCACAACTACTTCCACTACTGCATTTGAGAATGCTATAACTACTACTATACATTTGAGGATACTACTACTACTACTATATTTGAGAATGCCATTACCACTACTACTTCTGCTACTACCACATTTGAAAATGCTGTTACTACTATTGCTGCTATTGCATTTGAGAATGCTATGACTACTACTACAACTACTACATATGAGAATGCTATTACTACTACAACTACATTTGAGAATTCTATTGCTACTGCTACCACAACTACTACATTTGAGAATGTTAGTGCAAGTACTACTACATCTGAGAATATTATAACTATTACTACTACTACATTTTAGAATGCTATTGCTACTACTCCTACTTTTGAGACTACTACTATTACTACTACTATTACAACATTTGAGAATGCTACTTCTACTTCTACTATGACTACTACATTTGAATATACTATTTCTACTACTACTACATTTGGGAATGTTATTACTGTTGCTATTCATGAGAATGTATACTAATGGTATAATATTAGTAAAATGATTATAACAATAACTAATAATAATACAGGTCTGGTTAGTCACTAAATAAATACCATCATATGACCAGTGACATTTAGCAGCATGTCATGTTAGGGGTGATCAAATTGGAAAAGGGTGATCAATGACTAAGTTGCTCCTCTCTCCTTTTGTTGGGCAGTGATCACCAAAAAAACAATCATAAATTCATTTCACCTAACGGAATGATTTAGTATAAATTTACATTGCAAACTGAAACCCCTCATTAAAAACATATTTAATTCTAAAAAAATGTTCATCTTGAATTCAAAGAAATATTGTACAATAAAAGGTATAGCAGGTCTGGTTAGTAACTCAATAGAAACTGTCACATGACTATGTCATGTTTGGGTTGATCAATTAAAAAAATTGTCGGATCTCTTAAGTCCAAATTTTCAAATCCAAGAGTGAATGATGGACCAAACTAAAGGACCAATTAAGCATAAACTCACATTATAAATTGAACACTTTTCTTTTTGGGGGGTAATTTTCAAAAACAAAAAGTCAAATTTTCTTGACACGATAAGGAGTAAATATTGAATTTCCCATCCCTCTAAGCCCCTTGATGCAGCTGTGTGGTTGTGGTTGTGCGTGTGTATATGAGTGTATGTGTAGATGGGGGGGCAGTTGGTATGGGCTTATGATGTGAGGGGAGGGGGCTCTAGACACATAAGGTGGCAGGTGATATGGTAAAAATTCCATCTAGTTCTTTTACTCTGTTCTGTAACTTGTAAGTACGTTGTACACATAACATGGACTTGTAAAGGCAAGGTGAGAATCTACTCCCTGTTGGAAATCATATGCAACTTTTTTATATTCGTGGAATAACCAGGGAAACGAAAAGATTTCCAATGTATATACCCATACATAATTTATATGTACCTAAAACTGATTACAAAAATATTTACCAAGCAGTTCAAAATGGAACCAACATTTCCCATCAGACCTGGGCCTATTACCAGTTCTGCTCAGCTCTGCAAGAGTAAAATCTGACACGGGACCTCATTTCATTTCATTCGCCGACTTGGTGACATTGCATACAAAAGTTCTTTGTTTTCTTTATCCATACTTACGTTAGCAAATAATTGGAATATCAAATCTGTTCTTAGGTCAGGGTTAAGTAATCGTCACTTGCAGTCAGTTTAGATTACAGAAACCGCAAAAATTTGAATCAGAATTTAATATTTTGTCCCTCTGCGTCCCAACAAAGAATTTCCTGTTCTCATTAATTGATAGTTCATGGATGTTTATGAAGATATGTACACCTTAAATGAAAAACATTTATGTGAATAAACAAGAACAATAACTTCAATGGTATGTCCACCATTCAAGAAGTAGTAGCAGAGGGAGAAGGAGGTGGAGGAGTAGGAAAAGAGCAAGTAGTCTTTCTTTGAGTCAATTAATTTGCATACTTGTAATATGGAAATATTCTGCAAGTATTATTTTTTTTATTTCAATAAAATTTGGGAATAGCTGTTTTTGGCATTTTGGGGCCATTTTTTACTTTCATGCAAACCTCTTCCTTCCTTTCTATTTCTGTTGTTTAAGATTACTGGAACAGACTGACACACTGATAAACTTTCATTTTTGGCTTACTAGACATGAAAACTTTTCTGATCCAACCTACCTCCCCAAAAGTTTGCAGACTCCCGCACTAGCCCATCAACCTTTAGGACAATCAGAGGGTGGAATTAGTGGCTTGGCTCCTTGCGGACCTCACTTCAATATTTATTGAGATTTGATGAAAAAAAGGGTTTACAATGAATATGACACTATCGTAACAGTTGAAAATTACTCTAATGGCTGAATGATTACCTCTGCAATTAATCACCATCATCATCATCAGTAGCAGCCTGTTACTGTCTGTCGTTGGACATAGACCCTCGCCAAGATTTGTCAAACCTTTCCATTACAGCCATCACAGAGCCAGTGCTTTCTGAATTAACCTAGCTCGTCACGCCATCTTACTTTCAGTCGGTCACAATTTTACAAATGATTTCTGGGGATCCATATTGTGCGTCGTGATGTCCAGCTGTTGTTGGCCATTCTTTCAACATCAAGCCCCTTGCCATTTGAGTTTTTCTATCAGTTTCTATAATATCTCCTGTCTTTCATCTGATATACTGTACTGTCTTATGATCTCTCCATGTAAGGTTGAGATTGATTCTCTCATGTGCATGTTACATGGTTCCCAGTTTGAAGGTCTGTTTTTAGGTCAAGTTGCATGTTTCAGCTCTACAAGTGACTATCAGGAGGATACGTTGGTTGTGTGTTTTTCTTTTTGAGACTTGTAGGATTTTCTGGTTCTTGAAAGTTGAGCTTGCTTTACCAAAAGTTTACCAGCCTCGTGTGATTCTTTGCTTAATTTCTGTTTTGGTGACTGTTATGGTTGACAGTTCACAACTACTCTCTCATGGAATCTTGGGACTCTTTGCTGGTCTTTGGGGAATGAAGTAACAAGTGTTTTTCTTCTCTGTAACCCCCACCCCTGTATCTAAAATTCAAAACAGATTTTAGTAATATAGGAGGTGCCGTTGGGTTGACTCTCAACAGCCCAAAGAATGGAATCAGTGTACTGAGTTCAAATTCCAGCCAAAGTAGTACGTGTTTATTTCACAATTGAGAAGGATACGAATCTACCTCCCAGCCTAAAATCAGGGTTGGATTGAGACCTTGGGGCCCCAGGGAACTTCATGTTCAGTGGACTCCTTGCATACAGAAATTAAAATACATGGCAAATCACAAAATTTGTTACACGTAATTGGAACTGACAAGTTATACATACATAGAAAAGTTATATATGAGTTATATATCTGAAGTAAATAGGTCTATACATGTAAATGCATGCTTGCACAACTCCAAGTAGATTCTTAGGTAAGACAAATTTAATTTCATAACCCATACTTCAACTGACCCACAGTGGACTCCACGGGACCCCCTGCCAACACGTCATGGGCCAGCGTGGCAGGGCATGGCCCATCACTCCCCATACTTCAATTACTATGGACTCAAATTACGAGCAGTAAGTTTATTAATTTTTGAATAACAATTGAAAGGATTATTATGAAATCAATTACAAAATGAATTCCAAGCATTGATCATTAATTCATTTCTAAATTCATTAGTTTTAACATTTTTGTATAGACAAGGCCTCCATGGGTGAGATAGTAGGGCAGACAGGGTCCTTCAACCTTTCAAGTCAGTCTATGTAAAAGAAAGTTGCTTCAACATAAAATCCTTAGGCATGGGACTGGCATCTCCATCCCACAAAAACTTAAAAAGTAACTGAAACCAGACATATCTTATGGCCCGT
>OY735232.1:22019491-22156991 GCA_963457665.1 Thysanoteuthis rhombus | reverse complement strand
CCACTGGATTGTTCCTGTCTGCAGGCAGGTAATTTCAAAAGGAAATTGTAATCTTAGGACCAGAGAAATGTCCAACAGACTGCGCTACCCACTTATGTTAAGATGGGTCAGGTTATCTCATAAATTATTTGGTCTTATACTTTTTGTCTGCTTGGGTAGTGTAATGTAATGGTTAGCATGTCTGCTTTGGATGCAGGAGGGTTTGGGTTCAATTTCTGGTATGAGCAAAAAGTGTGGAAAACTCTTCATGAGGACAAATTTCCCTGTGCACTCAGCAGCTAAACGGGTACACTTTAAGCTATGTGATTAGAGTAGAGGTATCCTTTTGGCGGACTTGCATCCTGCCAAGTTGTAAGAATAATGTCCCGGTCTTGACCAGACTTGAGACTTGCAAGGATCACAAAGCTGATACATGTAATAGAAACTGGAACTTTGTCAACAGCGCTCATACTCCTTTAGGAGTTGTCTTTTGAGAGACGTGAGCCAAAAGAAATGAATAAAAAATCACACTTTTTGACTTTTGTACATTTCAACAGATGTATTCTTTGGCTCTACCGAGCATTTCACAACCCATTTGGGTATGTCATGGTCTTCATACTTCTTGCTTCATCACCATGATACGGTTGGTGCATTCTCCAACCTTCCTCTGGAGCAAATTTGATATATAAAAGAACGTACGAGGGCAGTCTGCAAAATAATCAGCCATTTTATATTAACAGAAAAAACAGCCTACTTAGGGCAGTAACACCTTAGTCTTCTTCAAATTTAGCCAAGCATCCACTCTATTTAAATTATTCACAAAGTCCTCTTTCAGAATAGCCATTAGCCTCTTTGTGGTGTTCTTATTAATATCAAACTTTTCAATGGTAAAATCCCAGAAGACACACAGTTTCAATTCTGGACTGTGGCCCGGTTGATTGACCTTGATGATACAATGTTTTGCAAAAACATCCTGTACGAGTTGTGAAGAATGATATACTCGCTCATTGTAAATGTGATGATCACACAGTAAACAAGTTAATTCATTGGTGTCTCACTGCCGACTGAGTAACTCCATGGGGGAGCATTTTCACATACGCAGTTAGGCTTCCTCAGATTGGTTGCCAATTTAAATCAAAATGGATAGAATACTTCCCAGACAGACCTTGAATAGTCTGACAGTTTTAAATGTGATGTAAGTATATAACTAATATTGATATTAATTTTCACAATTTCTGTCACTCAGGTGAAACCAACATGTCACCAATCTCTTTTGATATCATGCTGTGTTGAGGAGTGATCAATTAAAAGGTTGGAAAAAGGGGATGATCATTAGATATATTACTTCTCTTGCCTTTTGTTAGATCATTTGATAGTCTGAATTGAAAAAAACAAGCATGAATACAAGGGACACAAATTAGCATAAACTTACATTGTAAATTGAACCCCTCCATAAAAAGTTGGGAAGGGGGATTTCCAGAAAACAAAAAGAACTTTTTCCTTGTTATAATAAGGAATAAATGTTCAAATTTCTGACCCTCTAACTCCATTGGTGCAGCCTGTACACATGACACACATAGATTGACTTAGAAACTAAAGAAACTTATGTTGACAGTTTTGGTTGACAATTTCTAACAACACAATTTGTGTGCAGTTATTGTATAAAATGTGTAGCCTCTGTTGCCACTAAGTGAAGCCTGCTGCCATAAAACAGAGAAAGGTTTCAAAAATGATTCAGCCATTATTCATAAAAATTTATATAATACTCCTAATATTCAATTTTCAGACAATTGAACAGATTCTTCAAGTCAATTTTGGTGTTCTCCCAATTTCTCACTCAATCAATTTTACAGCCTTCATTAGATGTAATTTCTTAATGAAATAGTGGCTTGCTTTTTCTGTCAGTCCGAAGCAAAAAACAGTTGGTAACTGAAAATTTAAATCTCAACAGCAATGCTTGTAAAATAAGTAATTCTACTTCAGCAATTGCTGTATTGCTGGTTCTAAAAATTTTTCTAGTTGAAATATTTATAGATCTTTTCTTTTTTATACAAAGTAAAGAATTCCATCTGCTGTCCCTGTTGAGCTATGAAAACCACATTGAGTTGAAATCTATTCTGGTCTGACTTATACAATAACTTATTTTACAAGTATTGCAGTTAACATTCAAACTTTCTGTTCGATATGATTTTTTCATTTGCACTACAGGAAAAAGGAGAGCTCTTTTTCATTATGGATATGTTGTGAAAAATAAAGATTCAAACGAAGAAAGAAAGGTTGGAGAAGGAAAGGGTAGAAAGGAAGAAAGAAGGAGAAAGGAAAGAGAAAAAGATTTTGGAAGCCAGAGCTGATTTTGAGCTACAAATCACTGCTGTCTATTCCTATTGATAATTTCTTTTGAATTTTCACTTTTCTCCACTGGATATTACACCTGAAGAAGGTGTAGAATGGATCAGCCGGATTTTATAATAACAACAAAATTAACAAGAAGAAAGAGTTGAATTGTCAGAAAAAAACTCTTTGAACATAATCACTCTTCTCAAAATTACAGACAATTCGTCTGATAGTTTAAAAAATTGAATTTTAGCAATATGAGCTACATTAAAAAAATATCCTTAGGCTTCAGAACAACGTTTTTCGAAAATTCACACGTCTTCCCAGAATGCCACATTCTCAAACCATTATCTTTATCTTTATCTGCGTGAAAGTCTCTTAATTCAATTAATTGATACTTTAATTATTTTCTCTGTTTGCTTATTTATGCCCGCAAAATCAATTCCGAAATCTATTTCCTACTGGTGCCAGTCATCGTTGATAATTTCCCCGCCATTAATTTCCTTTTGTCATTGTCAATTTATTTTATTGACTACAATTTGGTAATTTGTTTCTATCATTTTTATATCATTTAATGCATTGTTTATATTTTCCTCTAACTCAAGGATGGCTTAGGAATTACATTTCACAAGACAGGATACATTATTGTCAGAAGCTTGGAGATAAAGTCATTATTCCAGGATTATCTATACTAATATCCTCACCTTTCTTATTTTGATCATTAATTTTCTGTCAATGTATTCCCCAGCCATTTTTAATGTTGTCTGAAGCTTCAAGATATGTTTTGACATCATACAAGGATTTACAAAATTTTTCCAGAAAGTATTCGGCTGTTTTGAATATCTTCAGAACATGTTACACCACCTTGATATAACTTGGCAACCAACCAGAAGAGACCTTTCTGTATATTCATGAATAGACACACACCTGTGAGATTATTTGTTTTGCAATAAAACATTGAGCGAGCTTGTTCACAATGTAACTATTACATTTACAATAACCAAGGAGACTAAAGCACTGTTGCTCTCGGTAGACTATTTTTTTGGTGGTTGCAATCACCTGCCTTGTTTGTATCATGTACAGTTCTGAGATGATATATTGTAATCATTCCATATTAGTATCTTTATCTTTGTTGTTTCAGTTATGAGGTTCCAGTTGATGCTGGTCCCAAACTCTTTTCTATTTCCTGAAGTTTTGAGTATTAGCTTTATTCCATGAGTTATTAAAACGAGTATCCTTATCATTGTTGCTTTCCCCGATTATTTATTCATGCCTGAAAAATTAATTCTGAAATCTATTTCCTATTGGTGCCAATCATCGTTGATAATATCCCTGCTATTAATTTCCTTTTGTCATCGTCAATTTATTTTATCGACAACAATTTGCTAATTCGTTTTCGTCTTTTTTTCATCATTTATTTTATTGTTTAAATTCATCGCCTCACGTCCTTGGTTGGCTCGGCAGATGTATCATAGAAGAGGAAAAGTCTTTATTACTGTTTGAATTTCAAAAATGAAGTATTATCATTATTCAAGGACGTATCTGGACTGGTATCCTTACCTTTGTTATTTTGAGCACTATATTTTAGATAATACATTCTCCACGCTTCTTTGTATTACCTCAAGTTCTGAGATGAAGTATTGTCATTATTCTATTAACTGTAACAAAACCATCAACTAAAACTGTTATGAGCATAGATTTCTTCTGTTTTTAAGTTGGTTTGGTTGGCTATATATACATATGTTGTGCATGCAGTCTACATCAATAGAGCTAGAGGACTGAAAATTTTGATATTTACTCCTTATTAGTTAGATATTAACTCCTTTTAAAAACAACAGTTTTTGTGTTTTCAAAAAATTTCCCACCAAAATGTTTTTACTGGGGGTTCAATTTCCAGTGTAAGCTCAAGTTGAATTGTTCCCTTACTTTGTGCCTGGCTGCATTTATACTTGTTTTGTGAAAACTCAGACTTTTTTTAGTGATCTTTGCATAAAAAATGAGAGACAAGTAACTTATTCATTGATCACCCTTTTTTCCAATTTTTTGTTTGATCACCCCCAACATGCTGTCAAAAGACGTTGGTCACATGACAGTTTCTGATGAGTGACTAACCAGTCCTGTGTCTTTATCATTGTTGTTTCAGAGATGGGATTTCAGTTGATACAGTCCTTGTCCTTCTTTGTATCGTCTAAAGTTCTGAGATGAAGGATCGCTATCATTTTATGAATTATCCGGAGAAGTATCTTCACCTTTGTTTCCAAGATAATCACTTTTTTGCTCATGTGATCTTCAACCCTCATAGAGTTACCCAAAGAACCGAGATTAAGAATTGTCATAATTTCATGATCTATCTGACTTAGCACCCAATGGAGGGCACAAAACAAGATTTGGCAGGAGCAAGGATTACTGTTTAATGCTTCATTGCTTTTTCTTTAAAAACCCACACAGTTTTCCAAAAAATGATCAAGGTGTATATAACTAATTAAATTAACAAATAAAATTCAACATCAGTTTACATTCAGTATTCAGTTTAATTGAAGCTCTATGTCTGAGCCATAAAATATTAAAATTTCAGTTTTCTAGATTTGTTTTTAAGGATTTCCAAGCAAAGAAATGAAAGCTGGATTCATATAAAAAAAGATTTAGCAGTTATCTTGCCTCAGATAAAAATACAGCGGCCTATCAGTAACCATGCAACATACACATGAGAGAATTATATATGGAAAGACTACCAGACAGCACAGTATATTAGGGGTACAACAGGAATCTGGGACATCATTTGGAAGCTCAAGTGGCAAAAGGCTGGTTATATTGCAAAAATGGCAGACAACCAATGGTCATCTCAACTCACAACATGGATACCCAGAGATCACATGCAAAAAAGAGGCCGGCAGAATATGAGAAGGTGAGACAAACTGGACAGGTTAGGAAAATATTGACTTCGCAATGTCCAAGATAGAGAGATGTGGTGAATCCTGGGGAAGGTCTACGTCTAATTATGAATGATAAAAGTCTGATGATGATGATGACAGGTTAGCATTTTAGTTAGCTGTTCCCACCATTTCTAGTATTTTAATCTCTGTCACAGATTATGGTGTGCACTTTCTGATATTCCTCGTATTACCTTAAGCATGTCTGTCTGATCACATCTGTTCACATGATTCTTGGAATTAAAATAAAACATTAACATACAGAACAAATGAACTCTTGTAGCAGAAGTATTTGGAACACATGGCCTATATTTGAACAAACAGGTTCCTGCACATCCCCCCATCCCTGACACTGTAATTCCGAAAAAAAATTAGTCGGGGCAACAATAGTGAAAATAACAAGATCCTAACAGGTTGAAAGCATTTTTTTTCATTCTCTACCAAATCATTATCTCGAGTTGTTGTTTTTAAAGATGATGATCACCATGCATTGTGAAACACTATCTCCGTTCGAAAAACAATAAAAAAGAAGGAACATGCTGCCTAATTGGGAAGATATTGTCCCACTATCTTCATTATCTCTTCAATTAAAAGCATTTGAAAATCTGCAACACAATGCCACGAGCAACTGGTTTGAAATTCAGTTTTTATGTAAGTTAGGATTAGGGTAAGGGTTAGAGCTAACAGCTTAGTTGTAATCAGGTTTAGGGTTATTTAGTTCAAGCGGGATAAAACTCTGCTCTAACTTCTATTTAGACAAAAGATGATCACTGCAAATTTGAATTGTATTTATTATAAATTGAAAAAATATGAATATGTACATATATATATTTATATAATATTTTTTAGAATGGCAGAAGCTCTTGCATATTTCTATGATAAATTTTCACTGGTCTATTTGGCACAGTCCGTAAGACAGTCCACTGGCAATCAATTGGTTGTTGATTCAAATCACGATAAATGATGTGAATTTTACATATCAGCATATACCTCTAATTTGGGTGAGTATTTGTTCTTGTTACAGCAGAAAAACAAGTCAGCTTCAGTTCTGGAGTTTGACAATCGAGGTTTGGGTCAGGAGTTGGTTTAATGCTAAGTTTGGACTAGGATTATGGTTAAAGTTTATTTCATTGTCTGGTCGACATTAGGATCAGGGTTAGGGTTAGAATTTAGTTGGGTTAGGATTAAGGTTATAGACAACTGAAATATTAGAAACTGGCAAAATTCCGAAGTTGAATTTGAATGTGCGCTCATACTTTATTCACAGGATAAAAATTTGCACGATATAAGAGCTGTGCATACAATGAATGCAAAAAATTAGGGAGTATATTGTTCCGTGTATCTGTTTTCAAAATCCGAAGAACATGTGTTTGTTTGTGTAAACAACTGGAAAAATAATAAAAAATAAAAACCTGTTTTTTTTGCTAATTGCATAAAAACCCAGTGAATTGATAGAATGAAGAGAAATAAAACTCCGAATATTATGTTGTCATTCTCTCCATAAAAGGCTCAAAACTAATTGAATCCCGATTTTCCTGGTGACAAAGTCATTTCATGCCTAATATGCGGGAAAAGTTTCATTTTTGTATTTGTTTCAAATGGGTTTTTTAAACAATTCTTGCTTTAGTCCTGAAATTTAGATGACAAAAAATTATGATGTACATCACATGTTCAAAATACAGCAATGATAACTGTTACATGTGTGTGTGTATACATATATATATATATATATATATATATATATATATATATAAAATAACATACAAAATACAAATTATTATAAGACATAGAATAATAACCTACATAAAATAAGAAGCTACACGTAGTATGAGGCGGCCCTAAGAGTAAATAAAGCTATATATTAAAAACATAGCTAAAGGGGAGATAGAGTATGACCAACATTACTGGGGTGCCATGTTGATATAACTTTTGTTTTTAATCCCTGAAACAGTTACATGGTAAACAACTGATGATACCAACAAGAAAATTTCACACATATTGCCATAATATAAAAATTCAGTGTAAGACATAAAAACTACTGAAGAAAATTACGTCAATAACATTAACAGATATTGGGAAATGATTGACTGAAATGACAGATTAGAAATGTTTTCCTATATATTTAGTATTTAAAGCCGTAAAGCTTTCTTGATAGTAGACTTCCTACGGCTGCATGCCATATAAGTCATCTTTAATCTGATCGCTATTATTTCAACAAGTTTTCCCATTACTATATTTCAATTATTTTAGAATCTTGTTGTATGAATTTCTGTTACAATTGTAATTTCATTCAAGATGAAGTCCACATGGAAAATGTATAGCCTTTCAATATCAACCTAGAAAATAGCTTATCTGGCAAAATGATTCTTTATTCTTCAAATTTCCCCCTTGAAACACAGCCCAGGCAGCAAAATTTCCCTCTGAAATTGCCATCAGCTATTTTCTAATTAATATCATCAACAGTCTGAAATTTCCTTCCTTTCAAAGCTAGAAGTTACACAAAGCCAAATCTGGAATGTAGGGTTACTAACAGACCTAGTTGATGCTATATTTTGACAAAAAGCTAGCATGATACATGAAGAATAAGGTCATTGCAAATGTGACAGTCACACAGTACACAAGCTCATTCAATGGCATCTCATTGCTGACTGAGCAACCCCAAGGGAGAGTCTCTGTTGATGCATCCATTGTAAGATGCCCTTTGATCAGTTGCCAAGTTGTATCCAGGATGTGCAACAGGTTCTTGAGATATTATAATGGCTTGATGCTTTCCAAGTAGACATTGTACATCAGATAACAAATTATGTATAATATATATATATATATATATATATATATATATATATATATATATAGGAAGATAGATATGAGTATCTAAGTATAGCAAATGTTTATGCGAAAGTTTCCGGCATGTTATATGGTAAAATCTTTTATTTACATAAATTCGTAGCATAATTATTCAGTCCTTGAAATACTCTTCCCTAGTTTTCTATCATCTTTTTCTACCTTTCAGTGAAATTGTGTATTCTGTTATATTTGCTCGATAAAAAAATTTCCAACATTTTTTTGGATAAAGACTATCTACTCCTCTATGTTCCTGACACTTCATGCTCCTTGTCCCTTAAATTACGTATTTCATCATATTAGGTTGAAGCAAAGTCCCTAGCATTTTCCTGACAAAATCTTTTCAAAAAATTTATAGCATAGAATTTTGAATCCGTCTATTTCTCTATTTTGAAGACAATACAACTGCTGACATACTATACTTGATATACAATAGTAACTAATAATCCAAGTGAAATCATCAATCACCACCATCTCTTGCATACAGCTTACTACCTTGTAAATTAAGCTGGGGTAATGGTAAAATTAAGTTTTTGTGATAAGAATATCTGTATGGTTTGGATCATATTCTGGTTAGTCACTCAATACAGACAGTCATTTGACCAACATATTTTTGCAATATGCCTTGTTGGGGATGATCAATGAAAGAAATTTGAAAAAGGGGTTATCAATGATTAAGTTACTTCTCCCGTATCTTGTTGGACGGTGATCACTAAAAAAGTCTGAATTTGGAAAAAAACAAGCGTGAATGCTATGGAACTCAAACAAACGGACTAATTTAGATTGAACTTACATTGCAAATTGGACCCCCTCCAAAAAACCTATTATGCGGAAGAATTTTTGAAGAACAAAAAATGTTTTTATTTGATATAAGGAGTAAATATTTAAATTTCCTACTGTCCAGCAGCATTGGTGGGGTTTGAATGTGTGACATATACATACACTGCCAGCCAGACACCCAACCAATCTGAAAACTAAGGAAACCTTTGTTGACAGTTGATGGTTTCTAATAAGATAAACTAACCAGTGTTCAGCTAATCTGGCACTTCAAAACTTTTATTTTTTCTAATCAAGATTTGCCAAACATTTCAGTATTTTCTGAATTTATATAGCTCGTCACGCCATCTTACTTTCTGTCAGCCACAATTTCCCTTATGATATCTGAGGATATGTTGTGAGTCATATTGTCCAGTGGTTGTCTGACATTCTTGCAATATGGCCAGCCCATTGCCATTCGAGTTTTCTAACAGTTTCTATGATACCTGAGACTCCTGTCTTTTCATTAATATACTCTGTTGTCTTATGATCTCTCCAGGTGAAGTTGAGATTGCAGATTGCATGGGTCTCAGTTTGAAGGCCAAGGTTTTGATTAGGTTCCATTTTCAGCTCCCTAGGTCACCCCAGGGAGGATGCTTTGGTTGTATACCTTTCTTTTTAGGACAAGTGGGATTTTCTAGTTCTTGGAAGTTGAGCTTGCTCTACCAAAAGCTGGCAAACCTAGTGTGATTCTTGGCTTTTGTTTCTTCTTCTTTTGAGGATCTCATGGAGATTCATTGTCCTTGGTAGGTGTACTGGTCTACTTTCTTCAGTTCTAAGTATTGTAAGGTGAAGAGTGGCTGGATGGTTGAGAGTACGGAGAATGAACTCAGCAAGCAGAGTTCAAATTACACCTGAGGCAGTTTGCGTTAATTTTGCACCAATTCCTTTTAAAAAGGTATGAATCCATTTCTCCCCTTTCCTAGCTATTGGCAACCAGTCGAGCAGACTGGGCTTTCTAGTTATGGTTAACAATCAGTCTTGGAGAAAAATAACTCTAATTCCAAACCAAGTTAAAGATGGATGGACTCCACCGGGCTATCTCACCCTTGACACAGTCGTGATCAATTCATCATTGGTCCCTCAACGACCCAGCATCAGCTTTCAAGTTGGAATAATACCAGGTCTGGTTAGTCACTCAATAGAAACCGTTATGGGAACAACATCATTTGACACCCTGTCATTTAAGGATTGATCAATCAGATAATTGGAAAAAGGGGTAATCAATGATCTCTTGCCTTTTGAAATATGAATTTACAAAAAAAAAGTTTGAATACAGCCGGACCCAAACTGAGGAACCGGTTTAGCATATATTTATATTGCAAATCAAACCCTGCTCTGAAAACCCAATAAGAAGAGGAATCTTAAAAAAACAAAAAATTGTTTTTTCTAGATTTATTAAGGATTGAATGTTTGAGTTTTAAGCCATCTAGCAGAATCGGTGACGCCTACATGCATGATATATACTTACATGCTTTCCCAATCAGACTGGCTTAAAAACTGGAGAAACCTATGTTGACAGTTTTGGTTGATGGTTTCTGAGTATTTTGCATATCTGCTCTCATGATTTTAAAATAGAAAATAACCCTACAAGCCAAAAGAGCTGTACAGCAGAAGTATTCAAAAACTCTTAATTTCATCGGCCACTTGATACTGCACGTAATTGACCGTGGAAATCTTCAGTGAATAGAATGAAAAATAATTGGACACTTTTGTGAATAGAATAGAAACAAACCTGGCTGCTACAGGGTCAAACTGTACTCCAACTTCTATTCTGACTGAAGATGATTACTTTTGTACCGTAAATATATAATAAATAAAAAATTATGAACTGTGAATTTTCGATAATATATACAACTTAATATCGAAAATTTATCATGCAGGTACACAGTTGGTGAATTTAGCTCAGTCAGTTGGTTGTGAGTTCAAATCCCAGTAGGCCAATGTGAATTTTACATATCAGGTTATACTCCTAATTTTGGTGAGGATTGTTCTTGTTTTTGTTCTTGTTACAGTGGAAAAAGTCAACTCCAATAGAATTTTTACTGGAGGTTACTGTAATCAGTAGTTGATCTCCATTGTAGTCAAATATTTTAATATGGATTTGAGAGTTAATCACATGGCTTATATTTGAACAAACAAGTTCCTGTACTTCCCGTTCTGCACAACAAAAAAAACTCAATCAAGTCAAAAGTACTAAAAACAAAAAAATTACCAAATTGGTATCTCAATTTTTCCTTTTCTTCAAAGATTTCAGTCAAGCAACTAAGATGATTATGTGTTGAATGTATTAAATAAATAAAATCCATAATCGCTAAGATCTTCATTATTGGGAACAGTCAACCAATACTGTCACCAAAACCGTCAACATAAGTTTCCTCACTTTTTAAGTCAGTCTAGCTGGCTGGCGGGCTGGCTGGCTGGCTGGCTGGCTGGCTATGTATGCATGTATGTCTACAAGTTGTGCATACAGGCCACACCAATGGAGCTGGAGGGTTGAAATTCAAACATTTACTTGTTATTATGCCAAAAAAAATTGTTTTCTAATTGCAGCTTCAATTTACAATGTAATTTCACACTAAATTTGTTCCTATGTTTGTATCCGGCAGCATTCATACTAGTGTCTTTTTAGAATTCAGAAGTTTTTGATTATCACCACTCAACAAAAAGTGAAAGACATATTTTTCACTCATTGAGTACTTAATGCCTTGAGCTCATTGTGAAGGTGCTTTTCAATATGTCTCTATTCATACCAAATGATTATTATACATTGCTTTATTTCATTTCTATGGCATTTCTCTAAATATATTACCTGTCCTAGTAAAAATATTTCTCAACTTTTTCTGGAGCCTTGCTCTCTATTTTTACAGTCTTTTGGGGGAATTCATTGTTGAATATTACTTTTGTCTTCATTCTGTTTATCTCTAAGCCTACTTTTTTACTCTCCCCATTTAGATCAGTCAATATGTTTTATAAGTATCCAGACTTTCCCATGCCTAAAATTCTATAACTTGAAATTTTGAACTCACTCCCCTCAATGATTAAGGAAACAGCATTTTTTGTCTTTTGAGAATCCCTCCCACCCTGAGGTTTTTGGTTGGAGGGCAAGGGATTGAATTTGAAGATTATCCTAAATTAATCCATTAGTTTGTGCCCAACAGTATTGATGCTTGTTTTTTAAAAATTCAGACTTTTCTTAATGATTACAGCAAAGCAAGAGATGAGAGAATTAACTTATCCATTGATCACCCCTTTTTCCAATCTTTTAATTGATAACCCCCAGTACGGCATACTGCCAAAAATGGTAATGTTTCTATCGAGCGACTATGCAGTTGATGACACAATGTTGATTCCATTTTCTGTTCTTGAACGTCACTTGCAGTTCATTTTTCAAATCGGTTTATAACTATTACATGAAACTGCCAGATCTCAACTGTTCACGAGATCCCTGCAATTAGAATAGAAAATAATCCTAGAAATCTTCATCATCATCAGTCTTTTAGCGTCTGTCGTTACACATAGACCTTCCCCAAGATTCACCACAATTCCGTATCATGGGCATCGCGGAGCCAGTATTTCCTGAACCTGTCCAGTTCGTCTTACCATCTCATATTCTGCCGCCCACAGTTTCACGTTTGATCTTTTGGGGATCCATGTTATGAGATGTGGTGCCCATTGCTTGTTGGCCATTCTTGAAACATTGCCATCCCATTGTCTACGGAGTTTCCTAATGGTTTCTTTGATGTCTCGGACTCCTCTTTTTTTACTGTGCTGTCTTGTGATCTCGGCAAGGTAAACCACTACATCTACCTAGGACAACAAATCTCCATGAAATCTTCAAAAGAAGGAGAAATCAAGAGAAAAATCATTTTAGGAGGGCAGGCCTTTGGTAGAGCAAGCTCAACCTTTGATAACAAAAAAAATTCATTAGTCCTTAAAAGAAGAGTTTACAACCAATGCATCTTCCCAATAGTCGCCTATGGAGCTGAAACATGGAACATAACCAAGTGTCTGACCTACAAACTGAGAACCATGCTCTGTGAACATTAGAGAAACATGCTCAACTAGAAATCAAATGAATGGTAAAGATTTCTTTTAAACTCATGGCCCAGGTTCCTGAGCCCCCCCGTAACTTATTAAAAAATTGGGGAGGCAACAACAGAGGAAGCAAAGAAAAACTTACTGGTTGAAAACAGTAAGAAACAGGTCTGGTTAGTCACTTGATAAAAGTCATGTGTGGCCAACGTCTTTTGGCAACATGCCACGAAAGATCAATCAAAAAATTGGAAAAATGGGTAATCAATGAATGAGTTACTTTTTTGCCTTTTGTTGCACAGTGATCACTAAAAATGTCAAAAAAAATGAGCGAGAATGCTCATGGACACAAAGTAAGGAATCAGTTTAGCATTATCTTAGATTGCAAATTTGACCTCTTCTAAAAACCTTTTAAGGGAAAATCTGAAAAAAAAGGTGTTTTCTATAAATAATAGGGAATAAATAAATTTCCAACACTCTAGCTTTAATGCATATACACATAATACATAAACAGTCAGGTAGACCTACTTGAAAACTGGAGAAATGCATGTTGACAGTGTTGGTGTCAGCATTGGTTTATGGTTTCTGATTATTATTTTTCTCAGAATCATTATCTATTTCAAGTTATTTGCATTTTGTTGTTGTTTTTGGAGATCTTTACGTCAAGAAACCAAGAGGATTGTCATGTATTGTGAAACAGTATTTTGGTTCATGAAAAGATAAAAAGCAATGGAAGTAAAATACACTCTCTAATCGCGGAGATATTGTCTCAGTCTCTTCATTATTCCATTCATTTATCTTCAATTACAAGTATTTCAAAATCCTGTCTGCTACACTATTAATGATACAATTCCGCAAGCAACTGGGTGACAGAGAAAATTGATGGAAGTAGTTAGGAAGTTGATTGGGGGATGGAGGGTGGGTTCTAACCCAGGTGGATGAGGGTTGGGACAGCTGCAGCAAGTGGTAGGGGGTGGTCCAGGTGAGGGGAGGGGATTATGTGCAATTCTCTCCAATCTTTTCCCTTTTCTACATTCTCTTTTCCTTATTAAGGGAGCTGTTGTTGGCTCTGTATCAATTCCTCGATGAAAATCCAGTTCCCTATTACTTCCATTAGCCACCCGCCCATCCTACCCCCCGACCCTAGCCCCCTCCCCCCACTTTCATTTCTTTCTATCATTCCTGGTTTTGGCAAATATCTTGATATCAGTTTCACGGAAAGAAGAAAACAAGAGTCGTCCTTTTGTTAGTCTCTGAGTGGTTCTGTTGTAGTTAAGTTTCCTCTGACATAAAATGGCAATGAATGAATTCTGTCACTCGCAGACAAAGATTCCAAAGATTCAGCAATTACAAGGAATCAGGGATTCAAATTTTTTTTGTTTTTTTTTCTTAATTCTTCCTTGTTTTATTTTTGCATTTCTTGTTTTATTCATTTGTTCATTGTTTTTTTTCTTTAATTTCTCCTTACAAATATGCAAATGAATAAACAGTTATTCATTTATATACACCTGAAAAATCAGATTGCCCGTCTCAATTTATTCAAAGTATAATTTGGTAAATAGACATTCATATTGTTCAGTTCTTGGCTATAGTACTTCATTAGTAGAAGGAAAGGTTCGAGTAAAGATCAGAATGACCTTCTATCTTGGTGAGACTGATTTTTACATGGTTCGATTGGGTGTTACTAATCTTTACTGTGTCCATGAGAGCCATGCAACATGCACAAGAGAGGATCATGCTCAGCATCACATGGAGCGGCCATAAGACAACACATTATATAAGTAAAAAAACAGGAATCAAAGGTATCAGAGAATCCTTTAAAAAAACTCAGATAGCAACTGTCTGCTCATGATGCTATAATGTTAGACAGCCACTGAGCATCGCAACTCAAAACATGAATCCCTAGAGATCATATTCAAAAGTGTGTCCATCAAAATAAGATCGCCGGTAAATTAGTTGATGACGATGATAATGATGATGATGATGATGATGGTGGTGGTGGTGGTGGTGGTGGTTGTAGTGGTGGTGGTTGTAGTGGTTGTGGATCTTTACTTGATTAGATTAGGCTATTACAAAATTTCAAAAGATCTGGGGTACACTTCAACGCAGACCCGTGCTTGCACCCCCTGTTTTAAAATGGCGCAGACCCCATGATGATTAAAAAATAAATGAGCTTTAATAAATTGTTATCAAACCTTTTTTTTATCATTTTTACCTTTAATTCTCATCTTGATGCTACCAACCATGACTTGGTTCTGTTTGATGGTACTAATCTCAACTTGGTTATACGGGGTGGAACTGAGCTTTAATGATGGACATTAGTGGTGCTTATGTTGACTTCATCTGATGGGAAATTTTTATTTCAGTAAAGGTAAATATAAAAGACTGCATATATAGCCCTGTGTATACAGTCTTTTATATGAAGGTGGCGTGGGGCCCTAATGGTGAAAAGCACAGAAAATGGAATTGGCAAACCAATGGCAGAGAATATTGGAGTTTACAGATTTCTTCATATCAGTTTCAGAGAGAAAACCAGACTCCTTCAATTGGTTTCTACATGATTTCGTCATAGAAGTTTTTCCTATGACGTAAAACTCTTGTTTGCCTCCACCAATAACAATTCATTGATTACAATTCGTCAAAGATTATTTTCATTCCTTTTATGCTTTCCTGTTTATCTATTTATATTTTTTCAATCTTTTTCACAAACAAAATTCACCAAAAATATATATACACATGGGTATCCAGTGCCATTTTACCAGAGGGGTACGGAAGGATATATTTCCGTGGGGTAGAAGCAGGGGGGAACTGCAAAAAAATATGTTCAGTAGCGAACCTATTACCAGTGAAGGATAATACTATCTTTTGATATAGGTACGTTACGTTGAGGTTACATAAAACAATTGTACAACATCCTTAATCTTTCATTGATTAGAAGGTTCCAATTTGAAAAAAGAAGTCTTGTTGAGAAAGCCTGATCCAGGGGGAGAGGGTTGGATAACCCCCTCCCCAGCAGATATCCATATCTACTCGTATATATATATATATATATATATATATATATATATATATATATATATATATATATATACATATATATATATATATATATATATATATATATATATATATATATATATATAAATATAAATGTATATATAAGATTTAGGAAATCAGCCAATTCCATTATTTCCACCTACAAATTTATAAACATATTCTGCCCTAAGCGAGATTTGATTTGGCCCCACCCCCGCCCCACAACCATCGTCATTGTAATGCTTGGAGAAACTTTTTCTAAGAATGGAACCTTAGGTATAACACTAGTAGTATTTGTATTTCAAAGGTCGTGAAATGTCACTTGAAGACCAATCAGTGAGTCAGAATGATGGAAATTTCACAGAAGTCTGCCACACTCTCAATGAGGACCATCGTCAGACCATCGGTGAACTATCCGGAGTGACTGGTTTGTCTTTGAGTTCATCGCAGTGAATGTTACCAGAAGATTTGAAAATCAAACGCATATTCCACAAAATCTATGCCTCGTTTGCTTACAGAGGATGAGAAAACAATTGTACAATTGTGTGCCACAGTTTGAGGAAACCAGCTCAAAATGACCCACTGTTTATTTCAAAAGTTATCTTATCCACAGTCTTGAATCTTCTCCCATTCAATGATGATTTTAGCTTTTGGAAGAAAAAGGCATCACAGAAAGCCAAATCTGGACTATAGGGGTACTTGACAGGGTGATGGGATACTTTACTAAAAATTATGCATGAGCCATGAAGAACTAGACAGCTTGGTCATTGTGAATGCAACAGTCACAAAATACATGTTCACTTAATGGTGTCTCACTGACAATTGAGTCACCACATGGGAGAGTATTTTTTCAGGCATGAGCAGTAAGTTTCAATCTGCTTGGTAGCCGAGTTAGATCAAGGTTGTGCAACTAGTTCTTAGGATATTCAGATTGGTTGGTTACTTTCGGGACAAACCTTTTACTTCAGAATTTTTTGACTAGTTTTTTTCTTTTTTTAACTAGAAACAATCAACCAAAGCAGCCAACATAAGTTACTTCAGTTTTCAAGAGGCTGACTGTTAAAAACGTAAATATTTTGGGTTCAGGCTACACCAAAGGGAGTAGGGGGCTGACAATCTCATGATTTACTTATTACGTCTTAAAAAAAAATTTTTTTGCTCATGCCAATTTTAGTTTATTATGCTTATCAAAATTGAAAAGACAAAGTTGGACAAAGCAGACCACTACATCTACCTAGGACATTGAGTGCCCATGAAATCCTCAAAAGAAGAAATCAAGCAAAGAATCACTCTAGGATGGCAAGCCTTTGGTATAGCAAGCTCAACCTTCAAGAACAAGAAAAGCCCATTAGTCCTGAAAAAAAAGAGTGTATAACGAATATATCCTCTTGATAGTCACCTAAGGAGCTAAAACATGAAACCTAACTAAGAGACTGACCCTCAAACTGATGACCATGTTCAACATCTCGTGGAGAGACCACAAGACAGTACAGTATATTAGGCGAGAAACAGGAGTCTAAGACATCATGAAACCCATTAGGAAACTCAAATGGCAATAGGCTGGTCATGTCGCAAAAATGGCAGACAACTGATAGACATCATGACTTACAAAATGGATCCCTAGAGATTAACTGCAGAACCAAGGACGGCACAAAATGCAATGGTGTGTAGAACTGGTCAAGTTCAGAAAATATTGGCTTCACGATGCCCATATTAGCAAGATGTGTCAAATCCTGGGGAAGGTCCATGTCCAACAACTGATGATGATGATGCTTATTTAAGTTAATGCTAAATTGATTCTTTAATTTGCGTGGCTTTTTTTTTTAAATTCAGATTTCTTCAGTGAGATGAGAAAGTAACATTCTTTGATCACCCTTTTTAACAATTCTTTCAATCAGTCACTTCCAACCCGGCATGCTGCCAAAAGATTTTAGTCATATGACGGTTTCTTTTGAGTAACTACCCAAACCAGCTAGGGCCTGACTAGATTCTCCCTTATATCTTATTTGTTGCATTCTATCAAAATACTTAGCTTGTTTTTAAACATTACAACTATATTGGGGATGATCAACTCACATTGCAAATTGAACATCCCATTAAAAATCTATTTAGGATGGAGGGATAAAAAAAAAGAATGTTTTTTGTGGACAAAATAAGGAGTAAATGTTTAAGTTTTCAGTCTGCTAGCTTAATTGATGCATTTTTTACACATCATATGTATATAACCAGCCAGCCAGCCAGCTAGCCAGACCAACTTGAAAACTGAAGAAACCTATATTGACCGTTTTGGAGACAGTTTTGGTTGACTTCTTCTAATAAACCTTCAAGAGATTTGAACTCGCATCCTTTGGAGCCTACACAACTGAGACAAAAAATAATAATGATATTTCTTCATTAAAGAAGTTTGGACAAAGGAATCAAAGGTTTTTTTGAATCTTAATAAAAATTTTTTAAGATGATATAATGTTTAGCATAGCATGACCCATATAGATTTTAATGAGCCAAATAATTTTATATATTCTTTAAGACTTCCTCATTTTGAGTCTCACATTATTCTTTCATGTGACGCAATACAAGATGATAGCATTGTTACATGTATTAGATATGAGTTGGCTAGAAATTTGCTGTGGTAGTTAATGGCACAGGAGAGAGGGATGGCTGTAAAATATTTCAGACCCATTTGTTTTATAGACTGTACTATTAATTTCAAATTTCCCATGATGCTCTTGTAAAGTGCTTTTTTACAACACAAAATTTCTTTTTCTTTATCTGGGTGTTAAAATGTTTTGTTGATCTGACTAGTTTAAACAAAAGGAAAAAAAAAAAACAAGTTTCATTCCTCTGTTATTTATTTATTTGTTTAATAATTCAAAAAAAAAGTTTCTTCTTTTTTTTCTTCTTCATTATCCTTCATCTAACACCCCTCTGAGCAAAAGCTATACAGCATTTATAAATAAGCTCATTGAATGATCACGATAATGGTTTTGTGAACATATTTATACCAAGAGGGGGGGTGATGAAGGATATTTAGTGGGGACCAGGGGAATCTCGGGATGATGGGAGATTTATTTATTGGCTGTGATATGCGATAATTATCACCATGGTTACATAAATAGGAACCAAACCAGAAGCTACCCTGGAGCCAAAAATGTTTAAAAGCTCAGTAAGTGATCAGTTCCTAGAGAAGAGAAAGAGGAAGAGTGGCATGAGCCTCTCAACAGAATGATGGATGGATATTCCCACAGAATACCATTCCAGTTCTGGCTTAGATTATGGGTTTTGGATGCCTGGAATTGATCCTGTAAAGATCTCCAGGCAGTCTTTTCTGGAGATAAAACACTAGAATTTTTTTCATTTTTTTCATTTCTGTTCATATATTTTATATTGTTATTGTTTTCTTTGTTTGTATGTCATTAAGACTAACTCAACAATTTGCACCCATAACATGGAAGAAAATACGAGAGACGTGTCTGTCACACTCACAGTGTCAGTAGTAACCATCATCTGAGCTGTTTGTTGCCAGGCAACAGTGGCCATCATTAGCAGTTTGCAGCAGCAGCCAGAGCCTCTGAAAGATGTTTTGTAAGGTTGTGCAAAGCAGTTTATGCCATCCACAATCACACATGCATACATTGCACAAACACCCATATCTTTTAGCCATCCTGTTTCCATCTGCTATAATTGTTTTAGCAAGCCATACTATATTCACTCGCTGGTAAACAATAGTCAAACTATCTTAATAATAGACATTGTATCAACTTGGAATTTTTGATACACAGCTCCCCCCACCCTTGGCTTGCTAGGCCCTTCTTTGTTCTCTGGGCCCCGGTGCAATGCTCCAGCTGCACCTTTGTCTCAGCAACCCAACTAGCAGCAGCTTAAACAAGTGCTGAGCATAGGAAGTAAGAGTCATGTCTGTCACCATTATGTTGACTAATGAGGCTTTTATCATAATAAAACATATGATATATAATGTTTCTTCTTTTTAGCAATGAGTAGCTGCAGAGTCAGTTGGTTTCTGGTGTAGAAGAATAAGAGAAGCGTCAGAGGCTTAGCTGTGTGAATAGTCACTCATCTACAGCATTTCTACTAAGGTTATACAATAAGAAATCTCATTAAATGTTGGACATTGCTCCTCAAGGATCCAAGCCCCCGGCCCAGGTCCTCAAATATCTAGCTACATCACTGCTTTTGAAATGACTGTCTACTTGAAAAGCTTATGCTCTCCAGGCTTTTCGAAAAGTCAGCCTATGGACCCCCAGTAATCCCTTAGTGGACCTTCACAGGTCCATAGCCTCAAGAATGGAAATAAATGCACTGCAAATGTTGGAAAATGGGGCCCCTCAAGAAGTAAAGCCCCTCCATCGCAATCTCCAGTTATGACCCTGCAAGTATATCTATAGACCCTCCTAAGACCAACCTATTTAAGTGCTTAATGCATAAATTTTTAAAGGAAATACAAAAAGGCCCAAAAGATATTAATTTTCATGTAATAGTCAAAGAAAATTATTCTTTTATTCAATCTTTTGTCCATATTTCCAAAAATCAAATTTCTTATGAGATGCATTTGTCTGATCAAACATTTATCCGGAGACATACTTGTTCAAATACAAATTTATTGAATCATCATAGCCAGACAAATTGTGAAGAATAAAATTCTACACAACAATGATTAATTGCATAAATTGAACATTGTACAACAAATATTCAAATCAAAATTAAAGCCAATGATTGCATGTCTGGCCACGTTATTATCGATTCAATTTCTCAGATAGATAGATAGATAAATAGATAGACAGATAAACAGAGAGATAGATAGATAGATTGATAGATTGGTAGGTAGGGTATAATTACAATTCTATGGTCCGATTAAGAATGTGGCTTCTTGGCCTTTCTGCGAAGAGCAAAGTGCAGTATTTTTTCCTAGCGAAGAGCAAAGAGTAGCATCTGTTCTTATTAGCTTTTGATGTAGGGATTTTGATGTCTGATCCCTAAACTTAACCCTAATCCCTAATTCAACCAAACAACAAAATTGTAGGCTTGAAGTATTGAATTACTATACCCATGATCACTGACCCAACCAAACAATAAAAAACATAGAATAGAGGTAGTTTCCTCTTTTCACTTGGCTGTCCATCCAACTCTGTGATACTTTCAGTGCTCCTGGTCACATCAATTTAAAAAATTCAATGTGTAGTCCAGTGGCCACCTTCTAAAAATGACCTTTTTATTTTTTTCAAAATTAGTCTTTTTTCACTTGTTTTTAGGGGGTTGCTGTATTAACGATAATAATCCATTGTGAAATGGACACTTTTCTTCTACCGTAGCCATAATGTAGCATTTATGACGTTTAGGCATTTTTGGAAAAGCTTCATTGAAATGATTGTTAGAGATCAGTAAATTTTACTTTATAATGTAAGCTTCTGCTGAATTAGTCCTTATTTTATGTCTGCTTGTTTTTTTTTTAATTCAGGCGTTTTTAGTGATCAACTAAGAAAAAGACAAGAAAAGTAACCTATTTATTCGTCACGCTCTTTTCCGAATGATCACCCTCAACACAGCATGCTGCCAAAAGATGTTGATTGCATGACGGTTTCTATTGAATGACTAACCAGACATGTTTTTATTATTGTTATTCTCGTCATCTATCATGATCATTTCTTGATTATTTCTTCATCATTCCTCATATTATTACTTTTATCATTATCCTTATTTTTATTATTCATGCAGTAAGTTCATACCAGATGTCGAGAGTCACTGCTGGACATTGAGTGACATAAAGTCTTATAAAGTCCCCAGCAACTCCCATAAACATTCCTACAGTCCACAACAATGCTATGATAAGCACTTTCTCACCAGACATTTTGTAGTCATTGCTGGGCACTGAGTGACATAAAGTCTTATAAAGTCCCCAGCACCTCCTCTAAACATTCCCACAGTCCACAGCAATGCTATGATTTGCGCTTTCTCACTAGATATCTAGTGGTCATTGCTGGACGCTGAGGGTCATAAAGTCTCTTAAAGTCCCCGGCATCTCCTTTAAACATTGCCACAGTCTACAGCAGTGCTACAATTTGCACTCTCTCACCAGATGACTGTTGGTCATCGCTGGATACTGAGTGACAGTAAGTCTCTCCAGGTCTCCAGCCTTCCTCTCCACACTCTCATAGTCTACAGCAGTACTATGGTTTATAGTTTCACAGCAGTTGCCCGGTGGTTATCACTGAAGGATGAGTGACAGAAAGTCTCCTCAGGTCTTCAGCCCTCCTCTCAGCATCCTTCCATAATACAGAAGTGCTGTGATTTGTACTGTCCTAACTTTCTCCCACTTTTGTAGCACTTATGCCATGTTCATTCTGGTTGGTCATTTCTAAATGCTGAGGTTTTGAAGTCTCATATTTCTAGTACCCTCCACAGTATTTTTGCAGACCTCAGTAATACTGGGGTCTGCATAGCCTCGATCTTTCCTCTCATCTCAAGCTCCTCAAATCTCGATTTCAGTGTCTTTGGCCTCTGGCACTGTTCCGAGTCTATGATTAGGTTGGTTCTCTCTTCCTTGTGCACAACAATCAGACCTCGTATTCTTTCTTTGATCGACTGGTCAGTTTGGATATCAAAGTTCCTGGGTAATTTATGGCTTTTACTTTGCCTGGACAGTTTTTGATATGAGCTATTTGTTTAAATGGCTAAATCCAAGCTGTTTGCATTGTTCCCTAAGTATTATTATTGCTACTCTGTCATGCCTTTTCTTTTACTCCTTCTGGACTCTACATAGCCATGTTTGTGATCTTTCATATTTTAAGAAATATTTTGTATCTGTCAATTCTCCAAGGAGTTTTTGTTCCCATTTTTGTTCCCTTGTTTTCAGTATTGCCTTGGTCATGATTTTCCAACTGTTTGTTGCACTGGTTTGAGCACTTTTCCTATCTTCATGGAATTCTTGCTCATACTTTTCTTGTTTTGGCCATTTGGATGTATTTTTCTATGCTGCTGCCTTCTTTCTTTTCACATACAAACTGTCCAAGTCATGTCTTCGGTGTTGGGCCTTGTGCATTGTCATTAGATTTCTAGTTTGCCGGTTCATTGATTGAAGTACATCCTTTTTCCTGTATATCTTACTACCATTACTGCATATGTGTTCATCTCTGTTATCAAATTTCTGCTATTTAGCTGAGTCTTCAATATTTTCCTTATTCTCCTCAGGTATTCCTTTTTTATTTTCTCTTTCATTTCTCTTTTTCCTATTGAGAAACCCCCAGCTATTTATATCTTGTAAGATTATTGCTTTAATAGATTTTTTATCTGGTACGTCTATTCCTTCCACTACCATTAACCTTCTCATGCATATTACCGATAACACGCATTTTTCTTTAACAAATTCCATTCCCATATTTTTGCTATATTATTTAACTTTGCAGAAAATATTTCAAGTTCTTCCCTATTCTTTGCAAATAGTTTTATGTCATCCATGTCCATGGGGTGGTTTACTTTTCCCTTTGTTTAGGGGAAATTTTTCAATCACCTCAGCCAAGTTTTCTCCTGTGACCATCAAGTTTACTTTCCAATTTTTCACAGAGTTGGCTATGAATCTCACCACTGATTTGCTAATCTTGAATATCCTGAGACATCCAGTATCCAGCTGTGCAGGATCATGTATGTTTTTTTGTGATCAATCAATGCCACTCCAATATTTTTTCTTCTTTTAGGATCATTTGGTTGATGTAGAGCAAGTGATTTGGTCCTTTGGTTCCATTTCTACATTCTGTCTCTTTTTCTGACAAGAGTTCTCTCAGTTTGATGGAAATATATACTCTCTGTGCTATCTGTCTAGTCAAAATTTCCCACATTATGTAGTTTGATTGGTCTATAGCTTTCTCTTTTTCTGGTAAGAGTTCTCTTCTTTTCCTGGAAATATATACATTTCCCTTTCCTATCTATATAGTCAAAATTTCCCACATGTTGAGGTGTGATTGGTCTGTAGTTGCTTGCCTGATTTCTTTCATTTTTTTGAAAGCATGGTTCTGTGTGAATTGGGCAATCCCTTTTCTATATCTCTTCAGCCTTGCTTCCTTGGAAAGTCTCCTCTTGTGTATTTCTGTAACTGTAGCGTTTTTGTCTTATCTTGTATGTGTCTCATAGTCTAGCTTGTGCTCTGTTCATAAGCAATGTGTTCTTCAATTATCCTTTGTCTTTATGGGGTTGGTAGATCTGTTTTTCTAATTAAATTTCCCTGAAAGGATCTTTATTTCTGTACAGGGGTTTCTTCTTGTGTCATCAAGCTGTCGGTTAACATTTTTGTACAAATGTAGATGAGGTTTTTAAACTCCATTATATTACTGGTTTCAATATGTTGTTTGTACTCATTGAGTTTCCCGCAGTGACTTTGGGATTTCACTGGAAATCAAGTAATAACAAGTCTCTTTAGTACTCTGTTCAGTATTCTAGCTAACTTCAATAGTGTTGTCATTTGGATAATCTTAGCCCTTCTCCGTTTTTTCTAGTTCTTCCAAACTTATAGCAAGGCTCTTTTGGACTGTTCCCGGGGCTTTGACCACTATTGGCACTACCGTCAGTTTCATGTTCTACAGCTTCTTCAGCTCCCTTGCAAGATTCACTATTTTCTCCTTGTTCATAACCACAAGATCTGGTCTTCTGGCTTGGATCGTGTGGTCCCTTTGAATCTCCAAGTCCTCAAGAATTTCATGTGTTTCATTCACTAGGAAATATTCTAATCTGAGCACGTACCTTCGGTTTGTATGATTGAAAATTCAGTTTTTGCATAGTTCACGATGGATCACTCTCCCCACTCAGTGTGCCTGTTCTTGTACTCCTTTTGGGCCAATTTGACGCCCTCGCCCACTATGTGGTTGATTGTTTTTTCCTCGTCCTATTTATTATTATCACCACCACCAACACCATCATCATCATCATTATTATCCTTATGGCCTCCCATTCTAATCTTGTGCCTTCACTTATGTTCTTAAATAAGTTTCTAATTCGCCGAGGGGAAAGAAAATCTAATTTTCGAACTCCTTCCACCATATATCCCACCAGCATTCTCATTTTTCCCTATTTATTCAATTCTTTATTACTATTTCTCTTTCATATGCACTTTGTTTTTTCACTCATTTTCTCTTTCTTTCTCTATTTTTTTCGTTTCAAATTATTCAATATCCTCTTCTTCTTTACAGTCTTTCTATCAACCGTCATATACAATTTTTTTCTTCTTCCTTTCCTTTCTTCAATTTTTTCTTTTATTCATTTCTTTCCTTTTTTCCTTTCTTCAATCCTATCTTTTCTTTCTTTACTTCCTTCTTTCAATTTTTTTCTTTCCATCCTTCTTTCTTTGCTTCATTGCTTCTTTCTTTCCCTCAATTTTATCTTTTCTTTCTTCCTTTCTATCCTTCCTTCAATTTTGTATTTTCCCTCTTTCCTTCTTTCTTTCCTTTAATCTCATCTCTCCTTTTTCCCATCCTTCCTTCTTTCATTCCTTAAATTTCATCATCTTCTTTCTTTTCTTCTTTCTTCCTTAAATTTTATCTTTTCTTTTCTTCCTTCCTTACTTTTATCCTTCTTTCAATTTTATCATTCTCCTTCTTTTCCTTCTTCTTTTCCTTCAATTTTATATTCCCTTCATTCTCACCCCTCCTTCCCTCTTTTTTTTTTATTGATATAGATTTCTTGGCTGACTGGCTCATCATCACATGTACAGACCGCACCAATGTAGCTAAAGGGATGAAAATTTTAGCATGTACTCTTTATTATGTGTACAGGAAACGGTTTTTGGCTTTTTTCCAAATCCCCCTGCACAGAATAGGGTTTTAGTGGAAGATTTAATTTATAGTATAAGTTTATGCTAAATTGATCCCTAGTTTGTATTCATCAGCATCAATGGTTATTTTTCGGAAAAAAATTTCAAGATCACCATCCAACAAAAGATAAGAGAAGAATTTTTTTATTGATCAACCCCCAACAAGGCATGGTACTGAAAGGCATTTGTCACATGATGATTTCGATTGAGTGACATACCAGATTTATTCTTTCTCTCTTTTTGATAAATTCTTATTTCTTCCTTTCCTTCTTTCTTCCTTTTTTTCATTCTATTACAACAATATCTTTTTTTAGAATTTTTCTTCTTTTTTCACCCTGCTGTTTATTCATTTCTTCCATTCTATTTTCTTTCGTTTCTCCTTCTTTTTCCTTAATATAGTTTTTTTTATCACAAAAATTTGATATCTCAACCTAATCTTTTTTTTCTCCTTCTTTTTCTTTCATTTCAGTTAAGTAGTTTCATCTTTGTAATAAGTTTGCTAAATATTCAGCCATCTTTTTTTTCAACAATTATTCATAATTCTTTTCTTTTTTCTTTGTTTCTTTGTTTCTTTTCTTTCAAAAATTATTCTTGATTATTTTCTTTCTTTCTTTTTCTTTCCTTCTTTCCTTCTTTACATCTTTTCTTTCTTCTGTCTTTCTTTATTTCTTCCTTTCTTTTTTATCTATCAATAGCTCTTTCATTCCTTTTCCTCCAAAGATTATTTTCTTTTTCTTTCTTACTCCTTTTCTATCTTTTTCTTCCTTTCTTTCCTTTTTATTTTTTTCTCTTTCTCTTCATACCTCTTCCTTCTTTTCCAATAATTAATTTTTTCTCTCTTTCTTTCTTTCTTTCTTTCTTTCTTTCTTCATTTCTTTTCCTTTTCTTTCAATAATTCCTAATTGTTTTCTTTCTTTCTTTTTTTCTCTTTTCTCTCTTATTCACTTTCCTTCCCTTCTTCTTCCTCTATTTTCCTTCATCTACATATTGCGAATATTTGTCAATCTACTTTCACTCTATTCAATCATTGCACTCCCCTCTTCCTTTCCTTCCTCAATTATTCATTCATTCTCGATTATTATTCTTCATCCTCCTTCCACATCTTGTATCCATTTCGAGCATCTAATTCCGCACCGATTTCACCAAATTAAGTGCTTGATTCTGCCACTTCGGAATCAGCAGAGATCAAGCCAAATGCAAAATTCTGGGGTGTCAAAATGGCAAACCGACAGGGTGTGGTGAAGAAATGGCTTGATTACTTTCTAAATTGAAAATGGCTACCGTTAATGGTACAGGGAATAAGTCTGTGTAATCTGTCTGTAAGTTATTGGGACGTTCCTCCAAAACCTCTCCGGTTATGACTGATGGAAAAAGAGAGAAAAAGGTTTTTGAAAAGTTCCAGGAAAATAAAAACAGCCATCCATCATCACCACCACTACCATCATCATCCTCATCATCATCATCAACTATCATGTCCACTTCTGGACAAAACTTTTTCTGGCTCCTTCTATACCGACTGTGACTGAGCTAAGCTCTGCTATGTCTTACTGCCAAACTTTTCTGCCTCATCTCCCTATCTTACGTTCCTAGTGCATTTGGTATTCCTGACTAATCTTTTGTACCATCTGTTACTCAGTCTTTGTCGCTAAATCATTTTGACAATTTTTATCCCATTGGTCTACTCAAGATCCATGCTAATCTTTTTTTTCCTCAGGGTTCTTCCTAGCATTGCTCTTTCCATTGCTCTTTGTGTAATCCTCTGTTTGTTTTTAAGTGATTTTGTTAGTTTCCATGTTTCCCATCTGTACGTCATAGCTAGTATCATACAATCATCTTATAGTTTGGGAATGTTAAAAATAACTGGGTTCAAGATATGGCAGGAGAAATCGCAAGCCAAGAAAACCAAACCCTTTTTATCAGTTGCAAAGACAGGAAAAAGATTATTGTGCAATTTGACTCTATAGCAGCGGTTTCAAAACTGGGATCCACAGAACACAAATGGTCTGTTAAATAATGCTCTGAGGTCCTTCGCTGTACTCCCTCTAAACCTGACATTGCAAATCATGAGCAGGAAAACATCATCTATTGCACAGATATCAAAAAAACATGATTGTACCCAGACCTGAACGCAGAATTAGAATTCAAATAAACGGAATCCATTTTAGATGAATATAATTTTCAAAGGTTTGAATATCTTTTTATTTCGTTAATCATTCTAAAAACTAAACGTTAGGAATAGGGATCTATCAGAATATTTCCTTTAAAGAAGGGATCCTTCAGTTTTCAAAGTTTCAAAAGCATTGCTCTCCAGTGGTCAATATCCTATCCATAATTCCAGAGCATTGAATAAACTGTTATACACCAATACCTTATCTTATATTTCCTCCATGAACAAAACCTTGATGTAACAAAGTTTTATATTACAGCAGCAACTTAATGAATAAAATCACAAAAATGAAAAACATCTTCCACTTAAATTTGAACCTCCTTGAATTAATCAGTTTTGATCAACCATAACCTTGTAAAAATGGTGCAAAACATGGGTGTCCACTGGAAGGGGGGGGGCGAATGGTGCATTGCACCACCTGAGTCAGGCCTTCTTACCTAAGGTACAGAGGTTTGAATGATGGTAGTTTATTATCAATAAAGTGCTGTACAACTGTTTTATGTAACCCTATATGTAACCCTAACTTGATGTACCCAAATGAAAAGGTGGAATTCTTTGCTAGTAACAGGGTTGCCACAAAGGAATATTCTGATTATATATTTTTTTGCACCCTCCTGGAAAAGTGGGATTTGAAGAAGTTAATGCAGTGATATTCCAGGTTTATTGCATGCTGGTAATGGGACCTTCACCTATGAAGACTTCAATTAGTTAACATGAGATCTTACCTAAAAGCCGCAGTGAAATAACAAACAAAACAAAAACAAAAATCGTCTTTATTTACAAATGTTACAGGTACTGCTAATGTGATCCAAAAGCAGTAAGTTTTTGTACATATTTTTTTCCTAATTGATGGTGATTTATGTTTAAAAAACAGAAAGAAACTATCTATTATGCCCTGTTTCGAAGTGTAAAAACCTGGTCACAAAATCAAAAGGGTACTACATGAAATATTTTCAATACATAGAGGTTAATGATGTGCATAACCCTGTCTAGTATTATAGAGCTGGGGAGAAAACTTGGCTGGACATGTTGCAAGAATGTCAGACAACTGCAGGACATCATGACTTACAACATGGATCCCCAGAGATCATACGTGAGATTGTAGCTGACAAAAAGTAAAATGGTGTGACTAGCTGGATGAATTCGGAAATGATAGAGAGGTCAGGCCAATCTTGGGTAAGTTTCATATCCAATGACTGAGACTAAAAGGAGGAGGAGGAGGAGGAGGATGACGACAACGATGATGATGATGATGATAATCATGATGATGATGATCATTTGGCTTTCTAAATTTTGAACAAAGCATGAATGTTAAAAGATCCGTAATGGTAGAGCTGAATTGTTATAGGGAAGGATTAGATGTTCATAAGAAGGCAAAGCAGTCAATGCTTCATAACTTTTTTAATGAAAAAAAATATCCGACTTAACTAGTTGTACTTTTTTTGTAAGAAAGTGTCAACCAAAACTGTCAACATAGGTTTCTTCAGTTTTTAAGTTGGTTTTGCAGGCTGGTTATGTATGTATACATGTATTATGCATATAGGCTACACCCATCATGCTAGGAGTCTTAAAATTTAGACATTTATTCATCATGTCTAGAAAAAAAACATCTTATAAAAAATTTTCCCACCAAATTAGTTTCTATTTGGGTTCAATTTTCAAGTTTTAGGTTCATGCTAAATCGATCCCTTAGTTTGTGTCCAGCAGGATTCATTCGTGTTTTTGTAAAAAGGATTTTTTTGTGATCACTGCCCAACAAAAGATGAAAGAGTAAAACGGCATGCTGCCAAAAGATTTTGGTCATGGGAGGGTTTCTATTTAGTCACTAACCAGACTTGTTTATTTTTATTGTTTTGTATTTTTTTACTTGTTACATGAAGAAAGTGTTTATGTTCTTTTTATTTAATCACATGAACCACCACTGACCGTTCCAAGGGCATGTCTTCATGGAGAAAAATGATACCTTTCCCATCATGGATCCAGAAGAAAGGTTCTCATCCCTCAGGAAAACCATAAGTGAATTTAAAAAAAATATCTTATAAAGATTGAGAAATTTCAAAAATAAAAAAAAATCAAATAATCCAAAATAATATCAAATTAACCATAAAAACAAAAGAGTATTATATCTGTTATCTAAGTAGACAGAGAGAGAAAAAATAATTCCCAGAATTGTCCCTGTCGATATGTGGTGGGATAGGGAGGCATTTTTCAAGAATCAGATGTTTATATATATCATTCTGCTTACGACTGCAGAGTAGAGAGATGTGTGGTTTAGGTGGGATAATCCAAACTCCTGCTTGCTAAGAGTGCTGTTAGCTCAGTTGGTAGAACAGAGGCACGTTAAGACTGCTTCTTGGTGGACATGGTTTTGAGTCCTGCACGGTGCTCATTTTTTTATTCATTTATGAGATTGGCTGTTAGATTTGCTACCCAGTTAATTTGGGGGTTGGACAAAATGTTTCCAAATAAATTGTCTCTACAATTATCCCAATCAGATGTTTGCTTAGGACCAAACGATTCATTCAAACAAGTACTGTTCCCAATTAGACCAAATGAAGGTAGCGATTAACGAATGCATTCACACAGAATCAGCAATATGGGATAATGGTAGACCTCATGCCATCCCAAACTGTCGAAATATTTTTCTTCAGTTTTTAAGTGACTCTGGCTTGCTGAGTATGTATCTTTCTTTATATGTATAGGCTTCATTGCTAAAGCTGAATATTCAAACATTCACTCTTTTTAATGCCTTGAAAAAACATTTTTTTGGAAATCTTTGTGGGGGCTCTCATTTGCAATGTGTGTTTTTGCTAAATTGGTCTCTTAGTTTGTCTTGAGCAACATTCATGCTTGTTTTTTTTTTAAAATACAGACTTTATCAGCAATTACTACTCAACAATAGGCGGGAGAAGTAAGTTTTATGCACGGATCATCCTTTTTTTTTTCAATTTTTTGATTGATCACCTCCAATACAGAATGCTGCCAAAACTCATCGGTCACATGATAGTTTCTATTGAGTGATAACCAGACCTGTTTCTCTGGTGACCAGGCAAATTCTGTTACAGCTTGTCGGAAAAGTTTTCATACACGTCATATCCACCTGATACTGCCCTTTCAGATAACCGTTTATAGCCGTCTTTAAAATGAAGAAAAACACGAAGTGCTGGTTTTTGCAGAGAAAGATAAAAAAAATTCTATGATAGAATTATGAAGTTGCCTGAAAGATGGCAGAAAATACAACTATTTCTTTCTATCATCCTATGTATCTCGCATGCTAAAATAGATGCATATGCCCACCCAGAAACTTGAATGATACAAGAAAAAGCACATATATATATATATACATATATATATGAAGAGAAAGTGCATCCATTTATAAGAAAAACCTGAGCCTCCAGAGACAAAATTGTCTTAAGGAAACAAGACAACACAGAATCACATGTCAATACATTCTTATATACAGACAAAAAATATACATTTTTGTATGCAGATAGAAATGGTATATTTTTATATATATTCTTATTTACAGACAGAGGATGTACATTTTTATATACATCTTTATACACGGACAGAAAATGTAGATTCTTATGTACATTTCTACACATAGACAGAAAGTATACATTTGACATGGAGTCCCCCACCACAGAATAGAGCTGAATTCTTCAATAAAACCTTAGAAATAAAGTAAAATTTTGTTTTACTTTGAATCTTTCTTTAACCATGGAGAAACCATCATGGTTGGTTGGTTCAAGAAGACCTAATCATGTCATCAGAATCGCCATATTCAATGATTGTTAAGTCATCTGTGGATATTAATATTGGAGAAATGAAATAAAAGGAATCTAAAGAAGGAAAAACGGAAAGAAGTTGATAAAAAACTAAGATCATGAGAGAAAGAAAGAAAATAACACAGATGAAGGAGAAAGATGAGAGGAAGAAGTGAATGAGAGAAAGAAGGAAATAGGAAGGAAAATAAATGAAGGAATCGAGAAAATTGCAAGGAGTAGAACAAATGAAAGATTAAAGATTTGAGCTAAAACAAAGAAAGAAGGAAAAAAGAAAAAAAGAAAAAAATTATAGAGGAAAAAAAAGGAGAAAGAAAAATGCAAGGAAGAAAAAAAAAAGAAAGTAAGAAAGAAAGAGAGGAAAAATTACAGAGTAAAATAAGAGGAAAGATGCAGGAAGAGTAAGAATGAAAAATGAAAAGCGAGAGCTAAAGGAAAGAAAAAGAAAGAGAAAGAAAATTATAGAAGAGAATAGGAGAAAAATGCAAGAAAGAAGAAGAATGAGAAATGAAAAACATAAGCTCTAGAAAAAAAAAGAAAGAGAGAAAAGAAGAAATGAATAAAGAGTAACACAATATTCATCAAAAATGTCTTGACTGCTGTACCTACCGGCTCTCTTCCTCTATGAATGTCTGAGTTGAGAGCTTGTTACTATTATACACTGATGCATTTGGACAACTTTCTTCTTTGTTTTTTTATCTCAACATTTTGGTCACTCTGCCCTCTGGTCTTCTTTTCTAAGGTTCTAGGTAAATTCCCGGATGGTAAATTCTCAAGCCATGCAAATCTCACCAAAGGTGAATTACACCATGTTAGATTTCATTGCACCAAATTCCCAATACAAAATATACTGTGGTGGAATTTACCATGGGGTAATAACCAATCACCTTTCATTAGGTACTTGTTGAAAGGAAACATTCTGACAGCACGCACACACGCAAGCATATATATATATATATATATATATATATATATCACTGCTACTCAAAGAAAACCAGCTTCAATAAGGTTGCTGAGTTTAGGTTATTCCTGTGTTTTGACATATAGATGCTTCTACATACCTCAGCAGCAGTAGCTATTATAAGGTCTTTTTTTATTTCTTTCCATGATGACTGTGATTGTGTTAATCTCTGCCATGACTTACCAGTAAACTTTCCTATCTTATAATTCCATCTAGTCTGGTCTTTCCCTATTTTGTCAAACTGTCCCCTGAGTACCAATCAATTATCCTTTTTCTCATTCTGTCATCTCTCCTTGTGGAATGTCCAGCGCATCTTCATTTTGATAATTTTTTGTTTAATGTCCTTTAATCTAGCTCTCCCTCTGAGCTTAGTTGATCTCTTTCTATCTCTCAAGCATTGCTCATTCCATGGCTCTCTACGCGATTCAAATAGATTCAAAGCTCATTTTGTTAATTTCTATGTTTTGCATCCTCAAGTCATAGCTGGTATTATCCATTAATTGAATACTTTATGCTTTAAGTGCATTGTGGAGGTGCTCTTTGATAAGTCTCCATTCATACCAAATGATCGTTATGTATTGTTTTATTTCACTCTCATGGTATTTCTCTAACTTTATAACCTGTCCTGGTAAACGTATTTCTCAACTCATTTTAGAGCCTTGCTCTCTATTCTTAAGGTCTTTTGGAAGACTTTATTGTTGAACATTACTTTTGTCCTCATTCTGTCCTTCTTTGAGCCTACTTTTTCACTTTCCACATTCAGATTAGTCAATATGTTTTGCATAAATTCAGACTTCCCCAAACCCTAACCATCTATAACTTGACATTTTACACACACTCTCCTCAATGAGTGGGAAAAAAAAACATTTATTGTTTTTTCAGAAACCCCCACTGATAAATTTTTAGAGGTGGTAGGTGAATTTGAAATTCATCCTAAATTAATCAATTAGTTTGCGCCTGGCAGTGTTAATGCTTGTTTCTTTTTAGTGATCACTGCACAACAAAAGGTGAGAGAAATAACTCTTTTATTGATCACACCTTTTTCCAATTTTTTAACTGATCGCTCTCCAATACAGTACACCACTCAAAGACATTGCTCACATGATGGTTTCTATTGAAATGTTAACCAAATCTTTTTTTTGTACTTTTCAAGTCATGAATTTATGGTCCAAACTATAACGGTAGCATTTTCATCGAGGTAACTGATTTCAGCACCACTTATCTAATTGACAATGTAAAAAGAAGAATAGTTGTACGAATTTTTTAATCCCTCTTGGAAAGCTAATATATGTACATGTATATGTATATATATATTTGTGCATGATGCGAGAAATTTTTTATGCAGTTCTGAAGTCAAAATCAGGGTTTGCTTTACATTTGACCAAAAGGTTTGGACTACTTCTACCAATTTAAGTAACTGGCGGGTACAGTAGTCTCACTCTGAAAGCCGAACCATGAACATCATAAAACTGTAGAATGATCAGAATTCATAAAAGATTTGTAATAGATATTATATGTATTCTATAATGAGGAACATAGATAAATTAAGCACAGTTCCAGGAGGGGGTCGAGGAAATTTGAATCCCCCCCAACCGCTACTTATTGGGCAATGCACAATTAATTTTTCTTCAATATCTATTTCCCAAATGAAAAAAAAAAAACAAAGTATTAAATAATCATAAATTAACCTTAAAAACACTAATTGATTTTGTCCACTGTCTAATTAGACTGATGCAGTAATAAAAAACTTGGATTTAAACCCGTTCTAAAACCTGGATCCACCCCTGCAAATACATTGATAAATGTGCGCTAGTCTTGCTGATTCAGTTTTGTGACAGACAATATATGTTTGTATGGGGGTGGGATGCATGTGTAATGGCATAAATGGAGATTTGGGGGACCTGGGGGGGGACTTGGCTCCTTGAGTGACCTCCTCCAGCATTTAGTGAGATTTGTTATTGCATAATATTAGTAGAAAAACAGTAGGTGAACTGCTATGCATAAAGCTTTTGCACCCCCTTCCCCACTCTCAATTGAGGGCTGAGGTGGGAATTGAAAATTGCATCACCCCACCTCACCCTCTCTCTCACTGAAGCCCATGTGTTTGTGTGTGTATGGGTGTGTGTGAGTGTTTGGATTTGTAAAAGATGAATTATACATATATATATATATATATATATATATATATGTATATATATATATATATATATATATATATATATGTGTGTGTGTGTGTGTGTGTGTGTGTGTTTGAGATTGATCGATGGATAAATAGATAGACAGATATGAACAAACTACAGCAGATACACAGATAGATTTGAACAGACTACTGTAGATAGATAGATATATAGATACAAACAGACCATGATAGATATAATGATAGATATGAACAGAAAATGATAGATAGATTGATAGTTAGATTAATAGATAGAAAGAAAATATGAAATTAACCATGCTGAAGCCTATAACAGCAAATATATAATCTTGTTCCTTTCTCATTTAAAACCTTTAAATTTTCTCTGCAGGCCCAGATAGAAAATTCCTTGGCTGATATGATTCCTTGCATATTGGAAATTTGGTTATTTCAATTTCCTGGGATCAAGGAATTTTCCACATTTTACACTCAAGGAATTTCATCTTTTTTTCATTTATCCTCTGTTTTGCTGGTTTAATATTGTAAATATGGAAATGCATATTCCAATCCCAATAATTAAAAATTCAATATACATCCGCGTATATATATATATATATATATATATATATATATATATATATATATATATATATGCATGCATGTGTGTGTGTATATGTGTATGTGTGCATGTGTGTGAATGTGTGTATGTATAGACTGGTACTAATGTTCCACAAGAAGGGTCCAAAAATATAATAGATTTCTGAAAAGTAAGGCAAGGCCACACTGGTTGGAGATTATCTGATATCTAATAACTTGGATATTTAATAAAAAAGGTTTATGTTGATAGTTGTATTTCTCAGTTCATAGGAAAGAATTCTCTGACCAGTTTCAAGTTAAATCATCGAGATTATATATATATATATATAAATGTATATATAGTTATAGATATAGGTATCCCCCACTTTTTGAAAGTTCTCTGGGACACTTTTCTGGTTTTACAAAAAAAAATAAAAATAGATTCTAGTGTTTGCTTTACAGTGAACCATTATAGCACCCTCTTTCTCTCAATCTAATGTCTTGAGTAGCTTTATGTGTGCTGTACAAAGATTAAATGATCCTCAAATCCCAAAATTTTTAATAAAAAATGGAAAAAGTGATTTTTGGTCTTAAAATGTACTTGAAAAGCAAGAATAATATCAGAAATGGATTTCCCATAACAAAAAACATATCAATGGTATTGCACAATAATCTGGGGCTACAAGAATTGGAGACATGAGATTGGCACTTTTTAGAATTGCCCATCTTGAATTTTGTGCGCACAGGCCACCAAAAGTCAACACCAACTTGTTTGCTGTGATTTTTGAAAATGTTATGATCATACCCAACATCATGACGTATTGTAAAACTGTGCACCAAGAGCGCAATTGTGACTAAATTGGATGTATTCTGCCTCTGCTACTGGAAAAAAGAAAAGCATACACAAAAGGATATAAAAAGGAATCTCTAAATACTTATTGATATCTTTATTTATTAATCTTTGCACACATGAACACACACGATAGATTGATTGAAAGATATGTACTTTGAATAGAGGGCTAAAGCTCTGATTTCCTAGGCTGAATATCACGTTTTGGTCACCACTGTATGTATATTGATTATATACACTATTGGCCCAAAGTATTGCTCAGTCTTGGTAATTGAAACTGTTGCCCTTTATTTGGAGCGTCAATTTTCTTAGACTTGATATCACCTTAGACCATCACTGCAGATAGATAGATTGATAGATAGATATAAACCGACAGAGAATGATAGAGGAATGTGGAATTAATCTATCTTTATATATATATATATATATATATATAGTCATTCAAAATCTAGTAATCTCTTGACATTGTAGACTGTTGAGTTTCCACACTTGGTCCATTAAGGTATTTCTAGGAATAATAGTATTATTTGGCAATGTCGATTTCCTCTCATAAGTCCTAAAAAGAAGGGTACATAACCAATGTATCCTCCAGATAGTCATCTATGGAGCTGAAACATGGAACCCAACCAAGAGTCTGACCCACTAACTGAAAAGCATGCAATGTGCACATGAAAGAATCATGCTCAACCTCATTTGAGAGATCCATTAGAATTTTAAATGGCAATGGGCTGGTCAGGTTGTTGGAATGGCAGACAACTGATGGACATTATGACACTAACATAGATCCCCAGAGATCACATGGATAACTGAGGCCGGAAGAGACAAATTGGACAATTTCAGATATTGTTGGCTCCCTGACACCTATGAGAAAAGGGTGTGGCAAATCTTGGGGAAGGTGTATGTCCAACAACAGACATTACAAGACTGGTTATGATGGTGATCTCCTCTCTTTAAATACATGGAACTAAAGCAGGGAGATTTTGTTGATTTGGAAAAACTAGCTGGCTTTGTCATGTAGTATATATTGCAATGGAGTCTGTATTTTTCTTCTTTATAGTATAAGTAAAATTTTGTGCAAGACTGTCAATTGAAGATGATATGCAGATGAGTCCCTCTGAAACAGTGTTTAGAATTGAGTAACCTATTGGGAAGGGCCCTCCCTATCCATCTCATGAACAACAAAACATCAAATTGAATCTAATTACAAAGAAATACTGAACGTCTATGGTACTGCCACATAGGACCACAGTTGCAAATTAGCATTAATTTTTTGATCCAGAATTAAAGAAAAGAATATTTTTAAAAATCTCAATTTTCCAAGATATTTTCTGAAGTATGATTAAAAAAGTACTAGATATATTTAAAATCAAAATACACAATTTCTCAAATCCCTAAAAATAGGGGAAACCATACGTGAAGTGTGCACATTTTATTTGGGGTCTATTGGAACCGTTTGAGGCACTAAGTTAAATCAATAGTTAAAAAAAAAGAGATGATTCAACAAAAAATCAACCATTGTAAAATAATATAATAGATATCAAAAGATGATTTATTTTTAAAAAAGTTATCAAATGTCTTTAATTGTTCTCATCAGCAAATTTTGCATGAATTAGCGAAAAATTTGCCTCCATGATATAATTTTGAACATATTACCTAATATCAATTTGTTCTACCCATCTTCCCCCTACATGAATGGTGTATGACATCGCAAATCAAATTTGCATCAGTGCTGAGAGCACTTCTTCAAAGAGACAAATTGCATAAGGAAAATTTCTTTGTCGTCTCCTCTTCGGTTCCGCCAGTTTTTTCTTTATACTTTTGACTTTTAAAATCTTTTGCTAAGAATGGCAATCATAAAAATAATGAAATTTTTCCTACATGGGAAGAGGAAAAACAAATTGGAGAGAAGCAATATAAACAATAAAAGCAGAAATAAACGTATATTCCCCAGCACAAGCAGGCATACATACATATGCATGCAAACATATCTATCTATATATATATGTATATGATGATGAGTATGTGAACACAATATATCTGACAATATATATTAAGTTGACAATAAGGAAAATAGTTGTCTTTAAATTGAATTTATTATAATAACATGTTTTTCCCTTTGGCTCTGCCGAAGTAGCAATTTTAAATGAAACAATATTGAAATGTTCGTTTATTTCAAGTAACAATGTCTTAATGTGTGAGTGCAACTGCCAAGTATTTAAAATTGCGAAGAAACCACAAAGTGAAAAATAGATCCATGTATTCAAAAATAAGAGAGGAGATAGACAAAAGTTATAGGAGATTATAGGGTTACAGTATTTTTTAGCTATTAAATGGTCAGCTATTGTATATGTATGGTTATTCTTGAATGAGTGAATTAGACAATGTTTACCCAGTTTTAAATTGATTATGATCATGTTGATTGATATTTGATATTGTTTCTGTATTTATTTGGATAGGTGAGAGGATATATTGAAAGATCCTGGTCTTTGTTCAATTGTTCTACATTCCAAGATGAATGCAGGTTCTTTGTTTCCTGATCAGTTGTGCCATTCTTAGGTCTAAATTATGGCCCATTATGTTTCGATGATTTGTAGTTCCTTCATAATTTTAAATACTTCGCATTTGCACTCACATTTTATGATACCACGAGACATTGTTACTTGAAATAAACAAAAATTCCAAAATTTACAGTTGTTTCTTTGACAAAGCCCAAACACTAAACGTGTTAGTATAATACATCTAATTCAAATACTTATTCCTTATTGTCGACTTGAAACATTTTACATATGAATATATCCATATATGCACCTATCTATTTGTATATAGATATCACTGAGTGGTGACATTTGTATATATCAATTTTTGTATGTAGTGAATATATATATACTGATGAGCCAAAATATTATGACCAGTGATAAGTGGCAAGAATGACAACTACGGTCTCATATCAACTGTGAATGTTTGGGGTTTATTTGGAGGTATGCATTGAATGTTACAGCTATAGAAAAGAAGAAAGTCTTGAGGGACCTTGAAAAGAGCTGAAATGTTATTGCCAGAAGGTCAAAGCTTTCCTGAAATGGGATTTTGGGTGTGCTCATGGTCAGTTGTGGTGAATAACAATGCTCTCAGGGGAGGGGAATCACCAACCATAGACAAGATGCAAGAAGTAAATGGAGGCTTTCCTAAAAAGTGTGAGCCTACTCATGGGCTATTGTGACACAAGTTCTCACAGCTTCAATAAAGGTGAATTTAGTGGTATTGATAATCACATGGACTGAACATTATAAAGTGCAAATTTCTGATCAAGAAACATCCCTCTATCTCAGTCTATTAATATCTATCTATCTATCTCATTCCCACCATATTCATCAATTTTTTGTACCTGGAATTTAGCCTTTTTTCTTTTTCTTGTACATGTTTATATAGTGCATGAAATAATACCTTGATAACTGCTGCTCTATAGAGAGTAACGGTTATCAAGTTAGTCTTGTAGATAAATACCAACTGATTACGGCCTTATGCCTGACTAATCAAAACAAGATCTCTTCCACAGAAAAAAAAAGCAAAACAAATTTCTCTGCAAAACAATGTAAAGGCATAACAGAATGTTTCAAGGAGATCTTTTTTACTTGCAATACCCAATTATAAAGATCCTTTACATGTATATATATATATATATATATATATATATATATATATTTAATTAAATTAGGAATCAAACTCTTTATATGAGTTTTTTCATCTTATTAAAACCTTACAGACTATACATATGTAAAAAGATTGTAATAAGATAAAAGAAATTCAAACTGAGAATTAAGAATTTTATCTTAAATTTGATTAAACACATCTTTTTTTGAATGGCATTTATCGCATTCTTAGAACCACACACACTATATATATATATATATATATATATATATATATATATATATATGTACATATACATATGTACGTGTGAGGAAGCATCAACAATTCCTTGGCCTGACACGTAGTAATTAGCTGGAATCTGAACTGAATTTTCATAGCATAATTTATGTGGTTAATATTCATCACTGAATTAAGTGTATTTGCAAGAAAGGAAATTATGTTGCAAAATACATATTTGTTATGTAAAATGGACCTTTTGATGTACCTACACACACACACACACATATATTTGATTATATATATAAAAAGAGAGAGAAAGATATATAGATAGATAGATAGATAGATAGATAGATAGAGAGAAAGAGAGAGAGTTCAGAAAGATTGACTGAGCAAGGACAAAATCTGTGCAATATATAATATATATACTATATATATATATATATATATATATATATATATATATATAGCCTTTTCTGCCAATGTTGAGTATGAAGTGCTATCAGGCATGCTTCTGAAATAGAGACAGTATCATCTGAGTGATGTGATTATCTCCTCTTGTTGGAACTCTTTGCCATGGAAGTAATTTCATTATGATGAATTATGAGTCAATAAATAGGAATGATATTGTTCCCGTTGCTTCAGTTACATCAAATTTAGTCATGCAGTGATGTCACGGCGTTACTAAAAATGGCTTTACTTTTTTTCTTTTTTCTATCCGTGCATTTTTGTGGAAAATAGCCTCAGTCTGATTTCTTGCCTGGAAAATCGATCTCTGAACAGGATAGAAAGTTTTTTGAAGTTTGCGAAATTTATTAACTGGTTTTGAGAGGAAAAAAATCACCTCTGAACACTTTACTCATCCAAATTGATCACAATTCTATAATATAAAAGCCATTGTCACTTGATTTGTATGTTGGTTGGTTGTTTTTTGTCATGCTAAAGCAGACATAAAGAGGGAAAAGCGGTATTGTAAACAAACAAACACAAATAGGTTATTTCACTGGAAGTACACAGACAACTGATTCACTGTAAATTGGTAGGCAACTGCTGCTGTTGCTTTGGTGGAGATCAATTAGAAAAATAGGAAAAAAAGGGGTGATCAATGAATAAGTTACCTCTCATGCCTTTTGTTTGGCTGTGGTAACTGAAAATATCCAAATTTAACAATAAAAAAGCATGAATACTACTAGACATGAACTGCTGGACCAATTTAGCATAAAATTACATTATAGATTGAATCCCCAACTACAAATATTTTTTTGAAGAGATTTTTCAAAAATCAAATAAAGCAAATATACATACATAGATAGCCAGTCAGCCAGTCAGAATCACTTAAAAACTGAAGAAGTTGACTATGTTGACAGTTTCTGTTGACAGTTTCTAAAAAAATAACAATGTTAATAATTTTGAGAAATATCATTAAGCTTTCAAAGGTTGTTTGAAAAATCCAACTAATCTTTTGTGTTATCTATGTTGTCCAACAATGTTTCAGAAGATGCATTCTACAGCTTTCTTCAGTAGGGAACAAGAGGCTCTCTTTTTTCCAGTTGTGCCAGGCAGAAAATGGTAGCTAAAAGAAAAATTCAAAACCTTTCATTTATACATACATATATATATATATATATGCGTGTGTGTGTGTGTATGTACATGTAGACATGCAAAGACTGATAACAAATATACTCACATACATGCATATACAACTGCAAGCACACATATGCTCAAACACAGATATATAAGTACTAATACGTGTGTTTGCATATAGATATCTAACCATATAATGAGTATATATGCAAATTTAATGTCTGTATGTGCAACAATCATCTCCATAGACCCACAAGAGAGGAAGAAATCAAGCAAAGAATTACTCTGGGATGGCAAGCCTTTGACAGAGCAAGCTCAACTTTCAAAAATCAGATGATCCCAATGATCCTGAAAAGAAGAGTATACAACCAATGCATTCTCTGGATAGTCACTTATGGAGCTAAAACATGGATCCTAACCAAGGGACAGACCTACAAATTCAGAAGCATGCAGTGTGCGCATAAGAGAAAGATGCTCAACCTCACATGGAGAGACCACTAGACAGCACAGTATATTAGGAAGAAAACAGGTGTTCGTGACATCATAGAAACTATTAAAAAAACTCAAATGGCAATGGGCATGCCATGTTGCAAGAATGAAAGACAACCAATGGACATCACAACTCACGACATGAATCCCCAGAGATCATATGAAAAACCGAGGATGACAGAACACAAGATGGAGAGACGAACTAGACAAATTCAGGAAATACTGGCTCTGCAATGCCCATGATAGAGGATTGTGGTGAATCCTGGGGAAGGTCTATGTCCAACGACAGACGTTAAAAGACTGATGATGATGTTGCTGATGAATCCAATCGCTTAGTTTACTTTCAGTTATGACATAATAATGAAAATTGCAACACAGAACTCTTGAAAATTTTTGTTTGATCATCACTTATGAAAACAATTTGAGTTGAGCTGAGACTTTGAAAAAATTAAAATTAGGATAGTTAAATCATTAAAAATGAATTATCCAATAAAAAGCTTCAGTTCCCTAGAGCTGATCCATACATAAATAAATCCATCATTTTTATAGTGAATAAATGAAAGGATAGTGAAAATATCATATTGTCTGTTACCATCGATTGAGAGTGTGTTAACAGGCTTAACAGACACAGGGTTTTCAATAGAAATAACTGAATTTTGAAAACTGATTATTTGTCTGTCAATTTTTGGAAGGAAAAAAGGCATTATGCCTTTTGACCTTATACTCCTCAATCCTTATCTCTCTAAAGTTCTTTATTGTTTATCTATTTATGCTGCCTAGGCCAACCAGCATATGTTCAACATGTAAAAATGTGGGTGTCAGTTCAAAAAGAATTCTTACTAAAAATAACGTCTTTATAATTATTCTGTCATGAATTCATTTTTTATATATATATATGTATATCCTTTTACTAGAAATCTGTTATCAGCAGCTGGAGAAAAAAAAGTTATGTCACCGTCAAAGACAGGTAGTTGAAAATATATTTAGTTGGAAAATGTTTATAATAAGAAGGGAGGGAAAAAATGAAACTTACCATTCAGTGACATGCGTTTTCATGAAAGTCTAGAATAGAGAGAAAAAAGCGATGGAGAGTGTTTAAAGAATGAAAAATAATAAGAATAAGAAGTTTTAAGGAAAAAGTGAGGGAATAGGAAGAAAAATAAAGGCTAAGAAAGTAATAATATCTGTGACAGGTCTGGTTATTCACTCAATAGAAACCGGACAACATCTCTGGACAACATGCTGTGTTGGGTGTGATCAATTAAAAACTTTGAAAAAGAGATGATTAATGGATAAATCAATTCTCTAGTTGAGGGGGGTGGCAATGACCACTAAAAATTCTAAATTTTCAACAAACAAGCGGGCGCAAACTAACAAATCAATTTAGCTTGAATATGCATTGAAATTCAAAACCCCCTCTAAAATCCAATTTGGAAGGGATTTAAAAAAACAAAAGAAAAGAAGAGTAAATGTTTAAATTTTCAGCCCGCTAACATCCTTGGCGTCGATCTGTACATGTGAGAGGTTCATACATAACCAGCCAGCCAGACCAACTTGGAATCTGAAGAAACCTTTGATGTATGTTTTGGTAACGGTTGACGGTAATGATAATCAATCCATATAAAACCCATTTGTGCAAATAAGTTTGTAGAACTTTATGATTGGTTAGCTGTCTGTTTTGTCCGATTCCTGTTAAAACCTAAAACTCATAATAGATTAGTCCAGGTGAAATAGATTAACGCAGCTATAAAATACAATTAAAGGGTTATAAATTGTATGTTGTGATGACGAGAGACAAGGAATATTAGATGGAGAGACGAGCTAGACAAGTTCAGGAAGTACTGGCTCCGCGATGCCCATGATAGAGAAGTGTGGCAAATCCTGGGGAAGGTCAATGTCCAATGATGGACGTTAAAAGACTGATGATGATGATGAATTGAGGAGGAAGTGGAGATGTGAACCACAGCACTGGCATGATAGGCAGGGGAGAGATGAGATGTACGCCGAAGACCTGAGGGTACTTACTGTCTAGCAATGACCACCAGGCAACTGGTGTGAAACTGTAAACCACAGTATTGCTGTGGACTGTGAGAATGTGGAGAAGTGGGCTGGAGACTTGAGGAGACTTGCTGTTACTCAACCCCCAATGGTAACCACCAGGCAACTGGGGTGAAATTGCAAATAATAATAGTGACAATAGTAGTAGCTTGGCTTTGTGAACAAAAATTGTTGGGAGATATTTTCATAACAGTTGGACCATAGACCTATGAGGAGATTTTTCTTCAAGCCTGAGCAATGGATTTTCAAGGCGGGGCCAACATTCTCAGTGCCAACCCCACTTTTTAAACCAAGGGTTAGCATTGTATGGTCCACTGAGGTGGCACAGATAGGAGCAGGATTCCAAAGTCATCGGTTTGACAGGTGTGTCCTTGTCTTGGCAGATATACACTAGCTATGAGGGTGTGCTGCCCCTTTGTGACTGGTATCCTAACAGTAAGGCTAGTCTGTGATTGCACCACAGTGCATGAACAATCTGCAGTTGGTATTGGCCAAGCTGGCAATGAAGTCCTAATACTAACATCATTATTAATATCTGGTCGTTGTCAACAAGAAAAACAGACTGTGTCAGATAGCAGATTTTGTTATCTTGGCAAATCACAGAGTTATGCTGAAAGAAAGCAAAAAGATAAGAATCTTGACCTTGACAGTGAACTGAAAAAATTATGTATCATGAAGGTGACAGTGGTACCAATAATGATCAGAGCCCCTGAGAAATGTCTCAAGAAGACTAGCAAAGAGGTTAGAGAAACTGGAAAATTGGGAAAAATTAAACCATCTAAACAGCACTCATAAAATCAGCCAGAATACTCAGGAGAGACTTAAAATATTGAGAAGATTTGTTATCAGTTGAATTCTAGTGGAAGCTACCACCCACTACAGGTATGAAAACTCAAGTACAAATATCAATGTTAGTATTGATGAAAGGCTTTGTGAAGAAGGAGTAGAAAGAATTTCAAGTTAATATGAAGTGGGAAAATAGAAGGAGTAAAAAGAAAGATCGAAAAGAATAAAAGAGACAAAAGAACTGGAAGAAGAAAAGATAAGAATGAAAAAAATTGAATGAAAAGAAACAGGAAAGAAAATTGTGAAGAAAAGGACAAGGAAAAACATGGAAAATGAAGAAAAATTACAAGGAACAGAGGAGAGAAAGGAGGTTGCAAAGAGGTCTGGTTCGTCAATCAATAGAAACCATCACATACCTTCTCTTGGAAGTATGCTGAGTTAGGGGTGAGCAATTGAAAAACTGATTTTGTTGGGCAGTAATCACCAAAAATGTCTGTATTTATAAAAACAAAACAAATGTGAATTCTGTTGGACATAAACTAAAGGATAATTTGGCATAAACTTACATTGCAAATTGAGCTCCCGACTAAAAAGCTATTTGGGATGAGTTCAAATAAGTAAATTAAAAAAAAAAAAATTGTTAGGTATAATAAGGAGTGAATGTTTAAATGTTCATCCCTCTAGCTCCATTTATGTGGCTTGCATGTATCATAAATACATAGCAAGCCAGCTGGACCGACTTAATAACCGAAGAAACCTATTTTGACAGTTTTGTTGACAGTTGCTAAATGTTCAAAGTGGATAATAAGAGAGCTAAAGAAAAATCTTTAGAAAGAGATGAAAATACTTCAGAAAAAGATTTTTCAGATGAAATTAACAAGAAACATCGAAACAAATCAAAAATAAAAAGTTTTAAAGCAGGCAAATTGGGATTACGAGAACAAAAATTGAAATATCATATCGCAGGAATAATATCAGCAAAAAAGCACTCAGAGACCACAAAATTTCGCCAATGCCATACACTAACTGAAAAAACTGAATGAAGATCAGTTCATATATAGATACAATGCAGTGAAGATAACCATGACGCCACAACTGGTCAGGAAAAGATTAACTTCATGAATTAGTTCCACGAAGACACAACAGGGATGTTTTGTCGTTTTGGGTTAGAAATGCTGGAGTTAAGATTTCAAATGAAAGCTTATGTTACCAAATAAAAGATAAAACGACAGTTTGAGCAGCTTCAATGCCAACATTCTTATCTGGCCTAATGAGAAAAAGAATGTATCTTTTTCTGGGGATAAAGCTGGTCACATGCCAACAGGAATTTAAAAACCATACAAATCACTTCTGGGTGAGATATTAAGAAAATTGGAACAATCATCTAGAGTGTTGGCTGGAGAAATTGTAGAGTACTCTGGAAAATCAGGAATAGATAAATTCCTAAGATATGTTACCATCTTGTCAAGCTATTTGAGCCCTCAAAGAGATCTTCTCCTATCAGTCACAGGCAGGCCACCTGAAAGTAAAACCACATACGTCCCAGCCAGGTAAATTGATAAGAAAAATAATACGATAATCTGGTTTGTCAGGTTCTGAAGATGCACAAAGAACACTCGGGAAAATTAGAAATAGATAAATTTTTACAATCTGGTCAACCCATATGGGCAGAAGAACCTCTATGAAGAATTTCTCAGCAATAAAAACAATTGTAAATGAATTGTATATGAAAGGATATGGTCAAGGCTAAAGGTACTCGAGATTAGGAAGATATTGAATTCCGTTTTTGTGCTGTTCGTTTGAAATATCAAACGGATGGTAGTCATGCTAAAAAAGATACTGCAGTTCTTCCTATTAGTATGGAGCTGGATGCAATAAGCTCCTTTGAGTGGTCGGTCATGTGATATTGATAAATGAAAATACCTTTTTTGGTGGCCGTGAGAGATCCTCACCCAACCAAATCATGAGGTGGTGGTAAAAGTTTGGTTGATTCTGTAGAATTACAAAAGTCTTGGATTAATTGTTCAGACTGGATACAAATTATCCTATCCACAACTCCCTTCATCCAGAAGTACCCCATAAACTGCTGAAAAATTAGCCGTTTATTCAGTTCTCAAGAGTTTTTTGCCAGAATTCAGTCTCTTTACCAGGTGTGATCCAATGCTACTTGAACCCACTGTCTTGCTATGATGACTTGATTAAGAAGATTCTTGAAGTTGACCAATTCTCTACATGGAAGATAGCTTCCATGTCCAAGACCAGCTCTGCCTTTCTTACCACTGCTCGTTGATAGAACATACATTTCCTAGAATCATTTAACCAGCCATGGTACTTGAGCCAATGGGAAAGGTTAACTTGAATCCGTTAGCCTGTCATCAATAAACCTTTTTGTTCCTGTTATATCACCATTATTTCATCATTCAGAATGCTCATTGTTCCTGTGTTTGTAACCAACACCTTTGTACAATGAAGATGTTTAAATCAATTGCTTCATCTTGCAGGCCTTTGTAGATCTTCAAATCTCAATATGGGAACAGAGGGCCGGGGAGAAGTTCAAATGACCAAACAGCATAAGGGGAGTGACATTATACTGTTCTGTGTAAGCTTTGATTTTCTATATTTTGGTCCATTGTCTTGATTTATGAAATATATCAACGAAACAAACATACTTGGATCCATCCCGAAATTTAATCAGTTCTTTCTTATTCCATATTCCACCCTTCTATGAAATTCATTGGGAACTTAAAAAGACATTGTGTGAATAAATAGACAAGCATGAATAAATACATATATACTAAAATGTCGGCTATGCAGGTATTGTGACCATCAGGGAGTAGCCAGTTTTTTGGGGGTAGAGTTATCATGGCTGATGAAGAAAGGGTGGATAAAGGACTAGGATGTTTGTGAATGAGTACAGATGAAATTTCTCTTAGTGTTCTTGGCGAACATCAATCACTGAGAAATTTTTGATCTTTCTGAAACTAAGTGAGACGAAAACTGGGAAATTTGGATCACTGATAAAGAAAATTGATGGAAGAGAAAAATAGCTTTTCACCAAAGAAATGATGTCGATAAACCAATGGTTCTCTACGTGAAGGGCATGCCTCCTTAAAGGTAGGAAGTAACAACAAGAGTGGGTTATCCTGCAAGAATAAGGTACGAATCAGAGTGTAGTATCTGTTCGCAGTACACACTTTGTTAGCTTTGTGCCAGTGCAATGACGTCGTCAATGATGGCTTACTGAGGATCGATGTTGCACAAGAGTACAAGAGGCCTGGAATTTATCCTGTGACCTCAAAAAATAATTCGCCCCGGTCTCAGGGAAGCAGTACACCCCAGGGAAGAACTTTCCAATCTCACCAAGAGGGATGGGTCAGGCATGCCCTGTCACCTTTGCAACATTAATAACGTAGTAACGGGGGACTGGAGCAATTTTTGCAGCTTTCCCATGGCTTGAACCCCACATTAAAACTCCACATCTTGCTCTTGTGGGGAAACGACTAAACGTGGGATACAGGGCAAATTTCTCTACCTATATTGGGAATTCTCTTAACAAGTGTTTACACAATATTGCGATGAACATAATATACATGTATACATGTTTTAACGAGTTTGCAGTACTCATATCAAATTAATCATTTGGTTGAAGGCATAAGGGGAGTGTGGAGGTGAGGTCCAACTATTGAAGGGGTATGTAGTGGGGGTGGGTGGAAGTAAAGAAGTTAAGAACCAGTTGAAAGGACTTCGTATGAAAAAGAAAGAACAGAAGAAGACTATATTATCAAGAGACTTGAGGACTACCCAAAGCAGATCTGGTCAATAATTCAATGAAAACGATCATCAGCGTATTTTGGCAATATATCATGTTGGGGTTATCAACTAAAATTCTGGAAAAAGAGATGATCAATGAATATGTTACCTCTCTTGCCTTTTTGATCACTGGAAATGTCTTAAGTTTCAAAATATCAGTGTGAACAATGCTTGACACAAACTAATGAACCTATTCAACATGAAATTTCATAATAAATTGAGAAATAAATCCTATTGGAGGGGGATTCAAAAGATAAAGAACTTTTTTCTAGATACGATATGGCGTAAATGTTGAAATTTTGTATTCATCTAGCTCTATTAGTGTGGCTTGTATGCATAACATGTTCTTAGCCAACCAGCCAGCCAGCCAGCCAGTTTGCTAGAATCACTTAAAAACTGCAGAAATCTCTGTTGGCAGTCCTGGTTGACAGTTTCTAATGAGAAGCTTAAATTATGAAGGAAAAAGCTGCACTTGGATAATAAGGAATAAATTTTCAGCCCTGTAGCTCCAATGGCATAGCTTATTTGTATGACATGGGCATACATTCATAAGTAACCAGTCAGCCAGCAAGCCAGCCATAATCACTTAAAAACTGTAGAAACATATGCTGATTTGGATGACAGTTTTGGTTGAGGGTTTCTGATAAGAGGATTGAAACCATCCACTCGACAACATTACGAAAAAAGAAAAATCAGGCAACTTGCTGTCACTTGATCTCCATGAAAGCCGCTTACAAAACATGACCAGTGTGAAATCTTAACCGGATTATAATGATAAAGATAATGATAATGATAGTAATAATAATGGTTATGATAATAAAGATGATAATAAACATGAAGCAAAGAAGGAAGTTTGTGTGAAAAGAAGTAATGATATTAACTATCTAAAAAAAAATAGCCAAATAGATATTTCTAAAGTGCAAGAACTTTTTCTTTCTCTCTATTCTGAAGCAGCTGATAGGCTTTTGAACAAGGTAGGTTTTTCATGGTTTTCTCCAACTCAGGCATTTTGAAAACATTTTATTCATTTATTTAATGTAAGTTTTTTCTGCATATTCACTACAGAAAAGAAAACAAGGTAATAGTTCCTTGGTGTGAAAAGAGGTGGAAGGAGTAGAACGAGTAGATAAATATAGGTTTATTGATAGATTTTCAAAAAGTTTAGATGGAAAAAATGAATGAAGAAGAGAGAGAGAGAGGGGGGAAGAATAGGAGAAAAAGGGAGGGAACAAATAAAACTGAAAGAAAAAAAAGAATGAATAAAGATCAAGAGAGAGAATCAGGGAATATGAATAAAAAACGAAAATAATCAGAAGGAAGAAGAATGAATGAGAGAGAGAAAGAGAAATTGAATAGAGTAAGAGAATGAATTAAAAAAATAAAAATCAGAATGAAAAAGATTGAATAAACAAGAGAAATATGAAACAAAAAAATTGGAAGGAAAAAGAATGAATAAGAAAGAGAAAGATGGATGGAATAAGAGGGAAAGATTGAATAAAATAGAATAAAAAATGATTGAAAAAGAATGAAAAAGAGAGATTGAATGAGAGCGAGAGAATGAATGAAACCAAAAAAGGTATAAATAATGAAAGTAAAAAGATAAGAATTTTCAAAAAAGTGCTGTTTAATATGCATCGGCTGTTTTGCACAATATGCAATCACCAAATTCTTGGAGTTGAGAGAAAGTCTCATTTTACAAGAATAGTTCCCCCAAAAAATGATAGAAGAAAAAGAATATCTTTTAAACAACAAAAAAAGATTTGCCTAAACCTATTATGTAGATGCTTGGATTCGTAAAACGTTTGAATGCATGTGCACTGAATTTTAAACGGTAAAACTTTATTTTACCATGCTCAAAAAAAAAAAGAGAAAGCAAATATAATTTTTATTTTTATGGATATTCTGCGAGGGACTTTGCCAGAGACTTGGCAATAGAATTTTCAGTTTGTTAAGATTTGAAAGCCAGGAACATTTAAAGCAACAAAAAAAAACAATAATCAGAGAGAAAGTCTGGTTAATCACTCAATAGAAACTATCATGTAACCAATATAATTTGGCAGCATGCAGTGTGAGAGGTGATCAATCAAATTTTGGAAAAAGGAGTGATCAATTGATAAATGACTCTCTCACCTTTTGTTTGACACTAAAAATTCTGATTTTTCGAAAATAAAGCGTTAACTCAGCCGGACACAAACTAAAAATCAAATCAGCACAAACTTAAAGTGTATTTTATTTAGGGGAAGAATTTTTCAAAAATTTTTTTTCTAGACACAATAAGGTGTATGTTGAAATTTTAAGCCCTCTATCTCTGCTTGTGTGGGCTCTATTTCTGATACATACATATACAGCCAGCCAGACCAACTTAAAAACTGAAGAAACTTATGTTGACAGTTTTGATGACAGTTCGGGTAAAGGGTTTCCACCTGGAAATAATGTGCTTGAGAGTTCAGGTGCTAAACTTCTTTCGTCTACCATTATCTTGGCCATTATCTTATCAAATGCTTTCTTTTTGTTATTTAGCTTACGTTTTTTTTAAAATGTCCCATTTGAAAATTTGGAAATAACCAAATGTTGTGAAATCAAGGTTAGATAGAGAACAAAACAGCTCAAACCTAATTAGGCATGAACTCTATAAGAATGATCCCAAACCCCCTGGTTGCAGACTGGTACCACACAGTAAAGCATTTGCTAGCAGGACACAAGGAAATCATAAGATTTGGCACTTTTTCTTTGTAAAATAAAAACAAATTAATTTCCTGGGATCCTAATATTAAACTCTTAAGATAAAACTTTTCAGAAATGAAATTGAGTGTATCAACCATTCATAAATGACTTATAGTTGTCATCATCTCTATTCCGGATGTGACTACCCTCTTTCCTGTCGACCGAACTGCAAGAATATTGTAAATATCAAACTGGTCCACTGTGCAAAAAATGATTTGGAACTCTGTTCTACAAGATGCCTAAATGTTTTCCCTGGGATCTTGTTTCAGTATGTTAATAGCGGGTCCTTTAATCGCTGCAAGTTACGTGTTGGAGGTTCTGCAGATTGAACATGTTGGTCCAGGACATGCCATACATGCTCAATGGGATGATTGGTGGCTGGGGCCACACAGCTAGGTCTCTTTCACGTTCCTAAAAACTTTCCTATAAAACTCATGTTGTGCAGTAAAACGTATTACTTACTGAAAAATACCACTGTCATCATAAAAAAATTGCTATTAAAGGTTTTACCTGGTTTTCAATGATGTTGAAGTCATGACAAACTGCCTTCAACATGAATAAAAGAACCAGTGTTTCCCAGCAGAATGTTGATCTGATGTTTACACTACCTCCATGGACAATGTTTTTCTATGAGGCATTCTGGTGCCATAACTCCCAAGGATATTGATGCACATGTATTTTAAACAAGGTGACCTTCTTCTATTTATACAAGTTCCACTTCCAATGCTCGTGTGACCATTGAAGATGCTTTCAATGATTAATATTGATTAGAATGGGTACTCTAACCAAGCAGCCCTATTAACAATGGTGATCAAAATATTACATGTTGTGATGTATTCCTTCCTTCACCTTAAAGCTAACTACAATTAGTGCCACATTAGATCTCCTGTTGGTTAGTACTTTAGGGGAAATCGATAAATCTTGGCTGCCAATGCCTTGAAGCAGCCGGTTGTTTCCCCCTCCTTGGGACGCTGCTGATAAGTGCTGACCACAACTGAACCAGAGTATCCTTGCACCGCTTTGGAAATACTTTTCTGGCTGTAATAATTTGGCCTTCATCAAATTCATTCAGATCTCTCTTTGTGCCATTAAGTGTGGCATTCAACCCATCAAAATGAAGTACTCAAGGCCCACCTCATCAACATCAGTCTTTTAATGTCCATCGTTGAACATAGACCTTTCCCAGGATTTGCCATAATTCTCTCCCATGGGCGTCGCAGAGCCAGTATTTTCTGAATCTGCCCTGTTCATCTCTCCATCTTGTATTTAGTCAGCCTTGGTTCCGCATGTGATCTCTGGAGATCCATGTTATGAGTCGTGATGTCCATTGGTTGTCTGCTGTTCTTGCAACACGGCCTGCCCATTGCCATTTGATTTTTTTAAATAGTTTCTATGATGTCTCGGACTCCCATTTTCTTTCTGATAAACTGTGCTGTCTGATGATCTCTCCATGTGAGGTTGAGCATGATTCTCTCATGCCTGTGTCGCATGCCTCTCAGTTTGTAGGTCTGTCTCTTGGTTAGGTTCCATGTTTCAGCTCCATAAGTGACTATTGGGGAGATGCATTGTTTGTATACTCTTTTATAGGATTATTGTGATCGTCTGATTTTTGAAAGTTGAGCATGTTCTGCCAAAAGCTTGCCATCTTAAAGTGAATCTCCGCTTGATTTCCTCCTCTTTTGAGGGTCTCATGGAGATTTGTTGTCCAAGGTAGATGAAATCTACTTTGCCGAGTTTTGCATCTTCGATGAGATTAATATCTGCAGTCGTCATGAGACAGTAGCTGTCATTCTTGATATATTCAATAGTCATAATATTTTGGCTCATCAATGTATATTAAGCGATTATATAATAATCATATTCTACAGAAAGTAGTATTGAATCTAAAATGTACAAATTTGGAACCAACTAAATGCAATGGTATTTCTGTTATCATAACCCATGTGATAAGGATATCTTTTTTGTAGTCAGCCCATATTAAAATCTTCTGCTATGCAATTTTGTTTCCTGTAACAAAAGCATGTGTGCTCTTTTGAATTTGAGATGGTACATTAATATTTTTCAATAAAAAACTGACTTAGCTATCTACAGAATTTGGAATCTTTTGTGCGCATAATAATTTCCTCTGTGTGCTGGTTGCAAAGGGTGTGTGTGAATGCACACGCATACAGCTCAGAAGGAACAAAACTTCTGTTTTGATATTATTTACACATACTTATGAGGGATTGAAAAATGAATGTACTACTATAAAAGCACACACAGATACCATAACATTTATGTGTGGGAACCAAATCAAAACACCTGATATATATATATATATATATATATATATATATATATATATATATATATATATATATATATATATATATATATATATGGTAGAAACCCAATCAAAATACCTGATATATACATACATATATATATATATACTCTGGAGGATCGGGAATTGAAGCAAAATAAATATATCTCATAAATTCAGCCTTACTGACTGTCCAATCCCGTGGCTCAGGTCTGAAGCAGAGGTTTCCATCCTGCCTCATGGTGCTGGATGGGATAGTAGATTGTCTATAGCCACACTGAAGAGTTGTAATACAACAAAACAGCTGTCTGTGGATGACACAATTATATATCTGTATCAGGTATATATATCAGGTGTTTTGATTTGGTTTCCACTATATCTATATATATATATCTATATTTATATATCTATATATGTATATATATATCACTTTCAAAAGTGTCCAATCTTTTTATAACGTCCATTCCTGGATACCTACCAATGTTGGCAACATGAAGCTCACACCACAAGAAAGGAAATCCCTCAAAGTTTTTTTGGCAGTATACACAATGATATCTCTACACCATTGGTCACACAGCAAAGGTCAAACCAATAATCCATTTCTTCCCAAATGCACCCTAGCATATCCCGCATGGACTATTGGTTTGACGTTTACCAGGTATACCAATACGTATTGAGTCATTGTAAAAACTGCCCCAAAAAACTATGGGTTTCACTCTTTTGTGGTGCCAGTTTCATGTTTTCAACATTTGTAGTTATTCAGAAAGATATATATATATATATATGTGTGCGTGTGTGTGTGTGTGAGTATATATTTGAAATGATCTCCTCCATTACAAAGGGCTGCTGCAAGAATCAAACTTGCCACTGAAAGGGTAGCCATTTCAACTTAATGATGCTCTTACCATTGAGCTAAAAAGTTGCCAGTAATTCAAAGGTCCAAATGCCTGTTCTCACACCAGATTCTCATCTTGTTCATTCTCAGTTTACTACCTTCTTTCAACGTGACAGGTCTATAATGAGAAATTGATAGAACGCAATTCATAATTCATTCTGTCAGATCATATATATCTGTTTCTTAATGGCAGGAGATGATGTCAAATAAGTTTCTGTATAATATAATACAATTTATGATTGTTGTGCATATCCGCATATATATATATATATATATATATATATATATATATGTACATATATATATATATATATATATATACACGGTATATGTGGTACAAATCAGGCTAGCATTATAACCTAATATAATAATATATCAATAATATAAAGCCACTTCTGAAATGTAATGGATTTATTTCATAGAGTGCTCGTTGCATACAACATTTTACTCATGGAGTCAAGTTGTTTTAGAGTAGTGCTTGAAATAGATAGTAGATTGTGGATTCACTACACAAACTAGGGCAGAAACTTGAGCTACTTTGTGTAGCGAATCCACAATCTACTATTTATCTATGTGTGTATATATATATATATATATATATGTATATATATCAGGTGTTTTGATTTGTTTTTTACGTAAATGCTATGGTATCTCTGCACCCTTTTCTTGTTGCCATATTTGGGGATATGAGACGATTGAATCATGAAACATCATTTTGCAAACCCACATCCAGTGGGTGCTAAAATATAACTGAGCTTTGGTTTTTATGATTTTCATAGACAATGTATGTGTGTGTGTGTGTGTGGGTGTGTGTGTGTGCGTCTGTGTCTGTGTCTGTGTGTGTAGATAAAAATGACTATTGGAAGTTAAAGAGGAAACTCAAGAGATAGGTGTTGAATCTCAGAACATTTTTATTATTTTGTGGGCATTTTGACGGGGGTCAGCCATCTTTTTCAAAGAAAGATATTTGCAGTGGTTCATAGAAAAAAATTGAAGTTTCATTACTTTGTACAGCAATGTCATTTTCATCTACATTCTATCGGATCACCTTACTTCCACAATACAAACCCACAGATATATATATATATATATATATATATATATATATATATATATATATATATATGTATATATATATATATATATATATATATATATATATATATATATATATATAATGCAGGTATACCTTATTTATTGTGGCTGGTTTGTTCCCAAATTTTAATTACTATTCAAAACCGCTTGTTCAAGGTAATATCATAATTTGATTTTTTTCGATCCAGCTTATACTTAGTTATATTAATTTGTACAATACCTTAACTACATTATATATAAACCCCATATTAATCATAAATGCAAAATTCAAGGTATTGCTGTATTAGAAACTGTCAACTAAAGCTGTCACGAAAATTGCCAGCATTGGTTTCTTCAGTACATCTGATTGGCTGGCTGACTGGCTGTGTAATATGTGTACATAGCTCTCCAATTAAGTAAAGGGCAAAATTTACTCCTTATTATGTCCAGAAAAAAACACTTTCTTTTCTCTTTATATTCCCCTCTAAATAGTTTTTTTTGGGGGGGAGAGGTCAATTTATGAAATAAGTTTCTGCTAAATTGATTGCTTAATTTATATTAGCTTGTTTTTTGAAAATTCAGATTTTTTTGTGATTACTGCCCAAACAAAATGCACGAGAAGTAAATTCTCCATTGATCATCCTCAACACTGAATGCTGCCAAAATACATTTGTGGCTCAATGGTGTCTATTAAGTGACTAACTGGACTTTTTGTATTTATTTTTAATCCCCACATACTTTCTGTCTTAAAACAGGGACTTTTCTTTGCATATCATTGTACAAAGATATCTTTTTGATAGCCATGGTTAAGCAGAATGAAATATAATGGTTGTGTTTCTGATATTAGTTGTTGAAAGTAGAATATCCCAAATATTTAATGGTAGCGCTATCTACCTTTGGATTGACTGCCAATGTAACATTTTCATAATCTGACAATTTCCACTCTCATGGAGTATGACGCGTTGTGAAATGATTGCATAATTATTTCTTCAGGGTTGCTTTTGTAAATTGAGTAATTGAGTGAGTTCTTGAAAAAATATAAAATCTTAGAGAAAAATATTATCTATTTACTCATGTAATGTGTGTGTCTCTCTCTCTCTTCCTATATATATATATATATATATATATATATATATATATATATATATATATATAGAGAGAGAGAGAGAGAGAGATACAAGAAGGTATCATATAAAATAGATATGGACATACTGAGAGACTAACATAGATAGCTAGATAGATAAGAAGGAAGATAAGTTTATATCTTGGATTGATGGATAGATAGATTGATAGATAGATATTGCTGTCGAACTGAAGTAGAAACAATGTCACAGGTGTCCTTGATAAAATACCCAGAGGGTGCTGTCAGAAAAACTCTGCAAGATCACTTCAAGGATATTCTGAAAGAAAATATGTAAACGCTATAATCAATACTGGGGATTTTATTTAAATGTCTAAATGAGATAAAAGGAAAAAATATCATGGTGCAGAAAATGATTTTTTTATGATTTCATTTGTGATATTCTCACTTCTTTTTTCTGGAGGAGATTTGGGGCTCGGGCTCCTTGAGTAGCTCCCCTCAAACATTTAGCGAGATTTGATCAAAAGGGAAAATTTGCAATATATTCACATACAGCGAGGAGGAACAAGTATTTGGACAGTTACAGAATATTCATTTAATATAATTGCAAGGCTCATATTTATTTCATATTTACAAAAGTGATGTATTCTGATATAGAATAAATACTTACTATGAAAAAAATTTTGCAGAGTAAGCTCAACCTTCAAAAATAAGACGATCCCATTAATCCTAAAAAGGAGGGTGTATTACCAATGCATCCTCCCAACAGTCACTTACTGAGCTGAAACATGGAACCTAAGCAAGAGACAGATTTGAAAATTGAGAACCATGCAACGTACACATGAGAAAATTATGCTAGGTGTCACATGGAGAAACCACAAGACAACATAGTACATCCGGGAAAAGACAAGAGTCAGGGACATCATAGATTCCATTTAAAAGCTCAAATGGCAGTGGGCTGGCCATGTTGCACGAATGGCAGACAACCGATGAACATCGCGATTCACAACATGGATCCCCTGAAATCACATGCGGAACCGACGCCGGCAGAATATTAGATGGAGAGACGAGCTAGACAAATTCAGAAAGTATTGGCTCCACGACGCCCATTATAGAGAAGTGTGGCGAATCCTGGGGAAGGTCCATGTCTAACAATGGACATTGAAAGAATGATGATGATGATGATGATGATGATGATGATGATGATGATGATGATGATGATGATGAAAATATACAATGCAGAATTATATATAAAGGAAAGTAACTATGGAAAAAGTATTCAGATACTATTAAGAATTCATCATGAAAATGTTATCCAAGAAAGACAGCAGGTCTATACCTTTCTGTACCTGCATACAAAACTTTTGGAATGTTCTAGAACTATGGCATGCATTCATCACAGTCATCATTCACTGTTTTTACCTTCCTGAAACGAGGCTGTCATGGTTAAAGTAAAGGAGCTCTCAACCGAACAAAAAATGTAATTGAGCAACAAAATGAAGGTTTGAACTACAGGGTCATTGCCAATATGTTCAATAGCTGTCAGTACCTTTTGATCGATTGTTCTCAAGTGGAAGAAATTTGGCACCACCAAAAACTGGCATCAAACTGGAACTCCATGGAAAATTTCTCCGCAAGCAACTCAGAAAATGCTAAGAACAGTCAAAGTGAATCCAGTAGTCACTCAAAAGGAGATCCAAGATGATTACAGAGCAGCTGGTACATCTGTTACTAAAAGAAATATTAGTAATGAACTACACAGGAATGGCTAATAATCCTGTACACAATGGAAGATACCTTTGTAAAAAAAAGAGGTGCAGAGATTCTTGGATGAATTTTGCTTGCGATCATTTCGAGTGGCCTAACCATTTTTCGAAGAACATTCTCTAGTCAGATCAACCGAAAATTGAACTTTTTGGCAAAAATCCAGCTTAAAATGCAAGGAGAATAGATGGATGTGACTATGATCCAAAATACACCATCCCTACAGTAAAGCATGGAGGTGGATGGATCATGGTTTGGAGGTGTTTCTCTTTCATTTGTATGGAAGCACTTCATGCGATTGAGAGAACCATGAATGGAGCAATGTATTGGAGTAATTTGGAAGCTAATGTATTCTCTCCGGTGCAACAACCAGAGTTTTCAGAAGGTAGGCTCTTTCAACATGATAAGGACTTGGGGCATTTAGTTAAAATAATTTGTGATTGGTTTGTTCAGCACAATGTAGAGGGGCTTCAGTGGCCTAGTCAATCTCCTGACTTGAATCTAATTGAAAATTCATGGTGATTCTTGAAAGATTGAATCCATCAGAGGGACCCCAGAAACATTAATTATTTGAAGGTCTTTTGCAAGGAAGAATGGGCCAAGATTTCAAAAGAATGTCGTAAAGGGATTTGAGAAATGTCTAGTGGAAATTGCTGACCAGGGCTATGCAACTAAGTACCGAAATATGAAATCAATGTGCCCAAATACTTTTTCCACCATTTTTTAGTATTCATTTAAATTCATAGCATCATTATTCAGTCATCAATGTACCGCTGGCTTTCTATGACCTTATAGATAAATTTTGTATTCCGTCATATTGGGTTGATGAAAAGGTCTTTTGACGAAATCTTATAAATTCATAGCATCATTATTCAGTCATCAATCTATTTCTCCGTAGCATTCTGCAACCTTACACCACCTTTCTGTTGATTTTATGTATTCCATCTAATTAGTTTGATGCTAGAGTTTCGAACATTTTTCAGACAAAATCATTTATTTACACAATTTCATTGCATCATTACTCAGTCATCAAGATATTTTCGCTGGCTTTCTGCAACTTCATATTACCTTCATTTCAATTGTGTATTCCATCATAAAATTCTATTATCAATTTCAGATTAGATTCTCCTATCCCAACCAGGGCATCAGGAAGAAATTCCAGAAGGCGGTACAACACTGCCCACCCCCACATACACACACTGGAGAAATACCCTTCTAGCCATCCTGTTTCTATCTGCTATATCCTTTTTAGCACACCATGATATGTATGCTTGCTTGTAAACTGAAAAGCCAACCTATTTTATTAATGGACATATCGTATTGACTTGAAAGTTTCAATACACAGGTCAACCCAAGAGACTCTTGGGCCCTCCTTGGTCCTCCTGGCCATGGCGCGATGCACCGACTTAACCCTACTCTCAAAGACCCAGGACAGTATTGTTTAGTAGTTTTAGTAATAGTAGAAATGTGAATAATTCTGAGAGAAAAAGGATGGCTAAACAACTTCTACAAGCCATTAGTTTCTGTCAATGAATCAATTGTTAGACATGTATCTAGGATATAGTATATCCAAGTCTCTTTGAAGGATATTTGACATTTTTACCTTTTTGTCTTGTTGGTTCAAGACCACATCTTTTCAGGTTTTTCCCAAAGTCATAATAAGCACATAAACATTCAGCTCACTTGAAAAACAAGTTGAGATATGCAAAGATATAAAAACATACAACTGCCAGCTTAATTTTGAGAGCCCAAAAGAAAGAAAAGATAACAAAAACAATAACAAGGTGAGCCATCAAATTATTTTATGTTTGTAAACAAAGCCACACCCTTTTTAATATATATATATATATATATATATATATATATATATATATATATATATAAAACCATCCTCCAACCTCCAACACCATCCTGCTACGACCAGAAATGAATCTTCCATTTTCCTTTGGAATACAACGTGCCGCAAGGGGAACGCTTGCCTGCAAGCCAACAATATTCCTTCAATACTTCACCAAAGATTTTGTTAGGTGGAAGTGTAGCTGAGAATGGGGAGAGAGACAACCCAATGGAGGGAGGTCCCCATGGAGAGAGGCTCACCAAAAGCTTTCTAAATCATAGCTTGCCCATTGCATTTCTACTAATATAATACAATAACAAGGATATATTTTTACATACACAAATCACATGAATGATGATTCAGCTTTTTGGGTTGCGTTCCACCAATTGAGTGATAATGTTTTTCTATTCATTGCATATTTTCGTCTTGGTTAAATCTCAGTAAATGTTAGAGGGGGCCTCTCAAGGAGCCCGGCCACTAGGCCCCCAAATCTCCAGGTATTTCCAGCAATACCACCAATAGAAGCAAGCAATATTTCTTGAAAACCTCAGTGAAGATCTTGACAAGGTCTCACTGATGTATCATGGGAAGGAACCAAAACAATATGCCAAGTAATTGATATGGCACCAGGAAGAAAATTCATGCCTTATTTTCCTCATTTTTTACTTTTTTCCCTTGAAACTCTTTTCCCACCTGCCATTTCTTCCAACCGATGGAATTTTCAAAAGTGATTTTTCATGTTTAACTTGACAGTTTTGTCTTACACAACAAGGCAAGCTTACTTTTTTTCTTTATTATGTTGTTTTATTATAGTAAGATGAATGATGATATAGACAACAGAAATCAGTGAATATATAACCAAAATATGACCCATTTGGAGCAATAACCTTTTTTTTTTCAAAGTGTTGCAATTGTGCATGGATATAGACAGGTGACCAAATTTGAATAACATTCTTAATATATGAATCCTATATAAACAGGAACAATTTTAAGCTCACGACTCAGGACAGGAAACTCAGAGCAGTATGCTTTGGAAATAGAAAATACGTCACAAAGCAAATGAAAAAGAAATGGACAGAAACAGAACTGCGAAAAATCAGGTGAGTTAAATGGAATTTATGTACAGAAAGAGCCAAATGAAAAACAGCTCTAACATTGAAACAGAAGAAAACAAAGTCATAGTGGGCTAAAGAGAAGTTATTATGGAGTGTGGATGATTTGATGAAAGTGATATTCAGTGATGAATCATGAATCTACATTGGCCAAGGCTTTAATGCAACAACTTTCGTCTGGTATCATTTCAATGGAACATGTAAAGATGACAGCCTGGAGAAAACAAGCAAATTTCCCGACTCATTTATGACGTGGGTTGGCATGTCAGGCAAAGAACCAAGGAAAATAGCAATGGTTACACCAACAGCCAATACATTAGTACTCATTGAAACTTTGCTCATTCCATTAATGGTTCAGGAGATAATGAAGTCATTTTTCCAAATGATAACGCATCTTTCTGCAGAGTGAAGAGAGTTAAAGCTTTACTCAAATCTTATCAAAATGATATGGCTAGGAAACAGTCCGGATCTCGATCCAATATCAAAAAAATAATTCATGACCATGGCTCCATACAGTACAGTTGCTCTGTTGACCACTATTAGGGAAAGTTTGAACCAGCTTGTTGGACAATATGGTGTTTCATCAGTGAAGGCATTGCCTCAGAAAATATAGGCTAGGCCCTCATTAAAGCCCGAAGGGTAGCAAAAAGTACTAAATGTGATTTCTTTTGTTGAATATTCAAAATTTTTCTCCTCAGCATTGAATGATTCCCTAATTTTTTCCCTTTCTTAATCTAGAAAAAAATATGCCAATGATCTAAATATTTTAATCTAATTTATTTGAGCTATATTCCAGGAAGCCAAAATGTTGTTGTATTCATAGAACTTTTGAGTGCCCCACCATTTTTAGGGTCGCAAATTTATATTTCTCTCCCTCAACTTCTCTCATAGCTACGTCCCTAGTTTTCATCGATCTTAACAAAAAAATGTTTGGAAGAAAGATGGTTGCTCCTTACTGTTAAAATACCCTAGTTACCATGATTAACACATCATTCATTTGAAATGAACCAATTTCTTCCAAATATTGGTTAATCTGTCCCCGAAAGATGAACAGAGGTTCAACCTAGATTTATGATAATCTGCGTTAATCTTAAATTCTCCCAAAGTCACAAATGTAGGTAATTTGTATAATTTGATTCCTCTTTAAGGGTGGGAGGAGCTTTGCTCTAGTTTTCTGGTTCAGTGAGAGTTAATTAATAGAATCACATAACTGAACTTTTCATCGTGATTTTTTTTTTCCTATCTCTGGATTAACTCATTTTAGGGATCATCCTCTACAGGTACATAGTAATTTGGCAAATCCTGAATTCAAAGTTAAAGAATTTGTGGTACTTGGGATTTTGGGAGCCTTTTATCATTCATAAGAAAATTGAAAGAGCAAACAACAGACATTATTCTGCGGATAAAATTCTAAATTATTCTACCAATGAATTTTTCCTTAACAGTCAATCTAAAAATAGAAGGAAAATCCTGGATGGTCAAGATTAGGGAACAAATGAGAAAGCAAAATGTTCAGCAAAAAAAAGATGCCAAACCCTTAAAAAACAAGTAAAAACAGGTCTGCTTAGCTGCTCAAAAGAAAATGTCATGTGACCAATGTCTTTTAGCTGCATGCTATGCTGAAGGTGATCACTTTAGAAAATTGAGTTGGGGGTGATCAATGAATGAATCACATCTCCGTCTTTTTTCTGGTTGTGATCACTAAAAAGGTTTTAATTTGACCAAAAAAAGCTTGAATTCTGCTGGATAGGAACTTGTTTAGCAAGAAGATTTCATTTTCAGTCCTCTAGCAGCCTGCATGCATGATACATAACAAGATTCACTTGGAAACTGAAGAAACCTATGTAAATGATGACAGCTTTGGTTGATGGTTCCCAATAGAAAAGAGAATTATGAGACTTTATTGCAGTATTTAGAAAGCATAGTCTGGCCCAATGCCACACATGGAATGTCAAGTGGGGATCAAATTTGTTACAGTAGAACGATAGAAACGGAAAGGATTTATATTTACCTTTGCAGACATGGATCAAGAGGTGGGTCCAAGAGGTCCAGACACCCCAAGCTTGGGCAAATCACAATTTAAAAGTAGTCTACAGTAATGTCAAAATAGAGAATGAAACTTTATTGCAGCGTTTAGAAAGCATAACCTGGCCTGACGTCATTTGCATGGAATGTTGAATGTGGATCAAATTTCTTACCATAAAATGACAGAAACTGGAAGGATTCATATTTACCTCCACTGGCTCAGATGCAAAGATGGTTTTCAGGGGGTCCAGACATCCCCTGCTTTGGTAAAGCACAATCTAAAAATATTTTATTCCAAATATCTAAATAAAGAAATTTTATAAATGAATCAGAAATAATCCCAAGTAAAAAACAAAATTAACCTTACTAAAAAAAAAATTATTACATTCATTGTCTTAATTGATCAGCTAGATAGAGCACGGAAAACTTTGTCCCCCACCTTTCAAGATCGTAGATCTGCCCCGACTTCGGAAAAGTTTATTTTATTTGAAAAGCTTAGCTTAGAACACTGGTTCTCAACCTTTTTGGCCAATATTTCAGAATGTCATTCCCTCCGGCAAAAATTAACTCACAAGATGTATTCTTAATTGCATGCATATAACACTGAAAATTTTTTTTTGTACATTAGCACAAATAAATTCACTTGAATTATTATCGCTGCGGAAAAGTAATTAAACAATGCTAGCAGTACAGAAAGATTTATATTCCAGCAGTTTGGATGCACCAATTTGTGGCTCCAATACCGACCTGAAACCCTAAATTCTTCCCTCATTCTTAAAGTGTTGGGAGAATTATCATCTGGATAAAAAATTCTGGAAGTCATTTTGTTTATTTGTCTTTACAGTCCTATTATTGTGATTAATCATAAAACACAGAACAACAATTAACATCAGATATGATTTTTATAAAATGTCATTTTATGAATTTTATCATTTCTTTTTGTTTCTTTCTATCATTTAAGATGAAAAAGAACAATTAAAATCCTTGAGTACTTTTGCAGTGATCTTTCTCCCTTTCTCTGACCTTGCTGAATAAATGGATTTAGATAGATATATATGAATAGATAGATCAATAGATCTATAAGGAGATGTGATAGATACCATTTATGTGATAGATAGATGATGAAGAGATGAGAAAGAGATAGAGATAGAGTGATATGGATTGGTAAGATAGATAGAGAGATAGATGATGAAGAGATGACATAGAGAGATAGATATAGATAAATGAGATACATAGAGAGATAGATGATAAAGAGATAACATAGAGAGATAGATAGAGAAAGATAGATATAGATAGGTGAGATAGATAGATGATGAAGAGATGAGATAGAGAGGTAGAGAGATAGATATAGATAGAGAGAAAGATGATGAAGGGACAAGATAGATAAATAGATAACAAGGAAATATGAAGAAACGTACATATATATATATATATATATATATATATATATATATATATATATATAAATATACTGAAAGATAGATAAATAGTGAGAGATATGGAAAGGCTGAGATAGATATAGATAGATGGATAGACTGAGAGAAATAGATCTGCAGAGACTGATGGATTGCTTTTTTTCTTAGCTTTTTCTTTTCTCTTAAACTTTATTTGAATGCATGAGAAAATTTAAAAAAAAAAACACTCCAGGTGGGTGAATGGAATTGGCCAGCCTAGTTCAGACAATGGCCAGGACAGTTTGCGTTCACTTCTTCCTAATGCTCTTGTGAGAGGCATGAATCTATCCCTCCTAGTTATGGGTAAAAATGCACAGGATGAAGTGGGTGACACCATTTCAGGTGCTCATTGCCTTTACTTCACATATCCAGTGTCGAGTATGTATAAATATTTCATGAGGACCTTAAGCAGGGATGGCTGAAGATGTAGCCAGTGTAAGGGCACTACTTACTCATTCCAGACAGAAATTTATCTGGGCGCCATTGGAACCAATTCTTAGAATATCTTTTCTACGAGACACGAACATCTGGATTAGATTTGGGCGGAAAGAGGCAACTTTTTTTTTAAAGGTGGAAAGAGTGTACTTGGCAGTTTTTTTTAACTAATAGAAAGAAAAGGTGGGGGTGGAATCGTAAATTCTTAACTCTTGTTCTCAAATTACACAACTGATTAGTTATCAAAGAATCTGGTCCATGTAAAAGATGAAAAGAATTACAGTTAAATTTATTCCAATACATATGTATACATATATATTTATTTGTATCTGTAAAGAGAGACAAATGTCTGTGTGAAAATTATATATACATATATATATATATATATACATATATATATGTATATATATATATATATATATATATATATAAATATATGTATATATGTATATGTATATATATATATATATATATGTATAAATATATGTATATATATATATGCGAATATATATATATATATATATATATATATATATATATATGCATATATATATATATATACATATATATATGTATACATATACATATGTATTTATATATATATACTTATATATATATATATATATATATATATATATACATATATATATATATATATATATACGCACACACACACATGTATGCATGTATATATATGATCAGCTTGTGAATATAATATACCCAACAGTATGAATTTAGTTTGACAATAAGGAAGGAAAACAATAATCGTATGTGAATTAAAATTTGTTCTGCTAACATGTTTTGCCTTTCAGCTTAATCAAAATGGTAAGTGTAAGAATATTCAGAACATCTGGTTATTATAAGTAATAATGTCTTACATTATCACAATGCTCAAGTGGCAAATGCTAAGTATTTTGAAATTATACAGAAATTATAATGTTTAAATGGATTTATACATTTGCTGAAAATTGAAATTAGAAGGTAAGAACAAAGGTTATGGAGGATTTTATAAACATAGTGGACTTTTTTAAAGTTTTGTTTTTGTGTTATCAAATGATCAGTTATCTGATGTGCGTAGTTATTTTTCATAATATTAGAGGGTCTTTAGCCTGCTTCAAACTCAAAACATGTTAGTTGAATACATCTTAATTTACATGCAATCATTTGGGAGAGTAAAGGGATTAGAATAGACGGCGAGTATCTGAGCAACCCCAGATTTGCAGACAACATTGCCCTTTATACAGAGAACCTGCACGACCTCCAACTAATGATTGATGAACTAAACGAAGAGAGCAAGAAAGTCGGCCTACGCATGAACTTCAGCAAGACGAAGACCATGTTCAACAACCACATCAGAGATAAAAACACTGAGATCAGATCAAAGACAAAGAACTGGAGAAAGTAGATCACTACATCTACCTAGAACAACAAATCTCTATGAGACCCTTTAAAGAAGAAGAAATCAAGCAAAGAATCACACTTTGATGGCAAGCCTTTGGCAGAGCAAGCTCAACCTTCAAAAATAAGAAGATCTTATTAATCCTAAAAAGAAGGGTGTATAACCAATGCATCCTCCCAATAATCACTTACGGAGCTGAAACATGAAACCTAACCAAGAGATAGATCCGCAAATTAAGAACCATGCAACGTGCACATGAGAAAATTATGCTGGACTTCACATGGAGAGACCACAAGATAGCATTGTACATCCAGGAAAAGACAAGAGTCAGGGACATCATAGAATCCATTAAAAAGCTCAAATGATAGTGGGCTGGCCATGTTGCACAAATGGCGGACAAGCGATGGACATCACGACTCACCATGTGGATCTCCAAGATTACATGCGGAACCAAGGCTGGCAGAATATTAGATGGGGAGACAAGCTGGACAAATTCAGAAAGTACTGGCTCCACAACGCCCATGATAGAGAAGTGTGGCGAATCCTGGGGAAGGTCTACGTCCAAAGACGGATGTTGAAAGACTGATGATGATTGCTTTCTTCCCTTTCTGACGACTAAAATATGCGGGTGTATATATATATATATATATATATATATATATATATATATATATATATATATATGTACACATAGTTTATGTGGTACAAATCAGGCTAGCAGTATAACATAATATAATAATATATCAATAATATAAAGCCACTTCTGATATGTAATGGATATATTTCATAAAGTGCTCAATACATACAACTTTTTTCTATTGAAGTTAAGTTGTTTTTGAGTAGAGCTGGAAATAGATAGTGGAATGTGGATTTGCTACACAAACTAGCTCATATTCATATATATATATATATATATATATATATATATATATATATATGTATGTATATATCATGTTTATATTTATATGTATATATTTATATGTACATATATATATCTATATATATATATATATATATATATATATATATATATATGTATATATATATACTTGCAGGGAATTCTAGCACATTGCCAAGGAAAAACAAGGAAAAACAGAACCACTACTTGGACAATACCATACCAAAAAACTGTTATTTACACAGATAATAAATCTTTACTTCCAGTATGAGCTGTTTTCTGAATGTCATAAATTGATGGTCTTCTCTGCCTGTCATAGATTGATGGCTTTACTGAAGTAGTAATCAAAGAGATCAATCAATGATTAAGATGAACCTAAATAATAGTCAAAAATTAATGATGATAATTTCTAATAATTCATCTCTGTCCCTCAAAAACGGAAAAAATGAAAAAAAACCTCTGCAGACTTAGCAGCGGTAAAACTAATATGGTGTATCAATGTTATATTGTAAGCAATATCTGATCAAAATCACCAATACTTGTTTGAGAATTGATTTTATTGTAAGGAAAATATATGCCATTCATAGGATGAAAGAATGACAGAAATCCTGGTATAGAAATCTTTTCTGATGTTTAGAATCAAAAATTGGCAAGAAAATGACCTCTGGTGGCCTCAAATTACTTCAAAGATTAACCTATGTTGTAGGTCAATTTTTATTGATTCTTCATGCCAAATATCGGGTCAATTGGCCCTGTAGTTTTTGTGTGGAAGAGGTACAAACAAACAAACAAACAGACGAACTAAAGGATATAATATTAGTATAGATATATATATTTAGGTTATTGAGAAATGGATATGTGATCCAACAGACTGATCATAAATGATGTTATATTATATTGAAACTCAATTTGAAATGATTTCCCATCATCACATGGTGAATGCATCATTTGGCCTTGACAACTTAAATTTAATAGACAATTTAAAAAAAAACATGGCTGTTTAGCTCAATGGTAAGAGCATTGCTATGTTGAAGTGGCTACCCTAACAATGGCAGGTTTGATTCCTACCGCAGCCCTATTTTCTTCAATTGTTTATTCTATTTTATTGTCATGGGTGAGTGATACATTCACCATTTGATAATCGGAGTTCATTTCAAATAGAGTTTCAGTATGATATAATGCAATTTATAATCATATATATATATATATATATATATATATATATATATATATATATATATATATATATACATATATATATATATATAAAATTGCACATACATGTACTCTGTCTCAGTATCTTCAATGAATCTTCAATATCCTTTTCTCACAATATACATACATCTATATATATATATATATATATATATATATATATAGACACACATGACCAAATAAATAGAGGCCTCTGTTTGCAAAGAAGAGACTTTATTGAATAACCAAGATTATTTTATTATGAAACTCATTTTTGAGTGCAGATTATAACTTTTTTATTATTCCACGCATTAGATTTCTTAGTTTTTGTCAAGGACAACCAATGACAAAAATAGCTTTTGTGAACTCGGTATGTAGTAAGGTTTGGTCCGGGGGAATCACGTACATGTCAAGGTATGATTGTTTGAAACTAGATCTACATGGCTTGTTTTTTTTTGTAGGGGGGGTCGGAACTAGGTATATGGTGAGGCGTGGTGAGGCATGGTGAGGTTTGATTTTTTAAAACTAAGAATACTTTGAGACTTGATTTTTGGGGGAATTATGTATACCATGTGGTTTGATTTTAGGGAACTAGGTATATGGTGAGGTTGGTTGGGGGAACTAGGTATATGGTAATGTCTCTATTAATAGATATTGGATATATAAAAAACTGGAAACAGAGAAGTATACGCCATATACCCACGTTCCGTCCGTTATCATCCCTGAGGACAACATTATGCTGTCTTTAGTTCACACCTAATTTCTCGGCAGAAGTTGGATTAAAACAAAGCCAAGTTGCTTTCCTGAGTCTCGTGACACATGTGGCAGTGATTTATGTTTTCATTCCTTATGTTTCTTTGGCTGGGGTGCTCGTCCAACATCCAAAATAGACTATTTTACAGGACTAGAGGGATGAAAACACCCATGCTATTTACTCATAGCTGGGGGTAGAAGAGGTTTCATGTCTTTCCCAAGAGCATTAGTGTCAAGTGAAAGCAAACTGTCCCAGCTAGAGTTTGAACTCACTTCGCCGATTCCATTCTCCATGCTGTTAGCTGTTAGGCTACCCACTCCTCCCAAAGTTGGATCACAGCTTACAAGAATTAGAATTTTGTCAGTCATCTTCCTAACAGATCAAGAAAGAGAGAATTATTGCTGTCAGGGTCAAGAATATTTGAGGCCCCTCAAGTGAAACAATTTTTATTTTCCAAATTGAATTTTGAGGCCTTTAAAAATCACAAGGTCACCCAGGAACTGCCCTTCAAGCATTTCATCAAAATTTTTTTGATCTCAAAAGTTTTCGGGGAATCAGTTGATTACTCTAAATATAGTTTCACAGAGTAGGAGCCAGGACCCCTCCAGGGGTCATGGAAAGATTACTGGGGGTTTCAGAAATATCTGAAAGACTTTTTTGAATGATATTCATGTAAGTCAAAAATGATTACAAAAGAAAAAAGGTTGAGAAACTTAGCTCTAGATGCATTCAAACTGATCCATTCACTTTCAAATCTTCCGATATCAGAGTTTGTAAATTTCAGCTAAACCAAATATCCAGTTAAACATGGTTGATCAAGCTTTCTGGCATATTTGCGCACAGCTGATTATGTGATCCACATTTTAACTTTCATCATCAATCATATCGTCCATCGTTGGACAGAGACCTTCCCCAGGATCCGCCACAATTCTCTATCATGAGCGTCGGGGAGCCAGTATTTCCTGACTCTGTCTAGTTCATCTCTCTATCTTGTATTTTGTTGGCCTTGGTTTTGCATGTGATCTCTGGGGATCCATGTTGTGAATCATGATGTTCATCGGTTGTCTGCCATTCTTGCAACATGGACTGCCCATTGCCATTTGACTTTTTTAATCGATTCTATGATGTCTCGGACTTCCGTTTTCTCCCTATGCTGTCTTGTGATCTCTCAATGTGAGGTTGAGCATGATTCTCTCATGTGCACATTGCATGCTTCTCAGTCTGCAGGTCAGTTCTTTTGTTAGGTTCCATGTTTCAGCTCCATAAGTGACTATCGAGAGAATGCATTTGCTGTATTTTCTTCTTTTTAGGATAATTGGGATTGTCTCGTTTTTTAATGTTGAGCTTGCTCTGCCAAAGGCTTGCCATCCTAGGGTGATTCGTTGCTCGATTTCCTCCTCTTTTGAGGATCTCATGGAGAGTTGTTGTCCTAGGTAGATGTAGTGGTCTACTTTCCCCAGTTTTGCATCTTCAATTTTAACTTTGCCTTATAACAAATCTTTGTGACTGAACTACAACCTCAATCGGTCTTTCTCACAGCTATCTTTTCAAATATCTGCAATAAAGTCATAGGTTCTAAAAGTCATAACCGTTAATTCAAAGTGGCACACTGGGTCATCAATGAAACAGAAATGGACATAAATTCAAAGACCGAAAAAGTTTGTTTTAAAAAAAAAATGAAATAAGCAATATTTTAATTTAATTAATACCAGTTGAGTAATGTAATGTTTTTATTGGTAAATTTGAGTGAATAACAGTATTTTGTGATTTATTTTTATTTATTCACCATATTTTGTTTTGTTCTGCTTTGAAAGCGAGATGAAGTTGAATGAAGAATGCCTTGCTTTTCTAGATAAAATGAGTAATATTCTAATCTAATTTGTATTTATTGCGTCATGAAATGTCCTTATTGGTAAATTCGAATGAATAAAGTTTGTTTTGAGATTTACTTATGAATATTTATTCTGAATTGTTTTGCTTTGAATTTAAATGATTTGTAAACTCATTTTAATTTGATTTGTGTTAATCAAGTAATGTGAAGTTTTTTTATTAGTGGATTTGATTGAAAAAAAGATGTTTTGTGATTTATTTCTCTTGTTTTTCATTTTCTTTGAAAGGAGCGCAAGATACTCACAAACATTTTTGCTGTGACTTCATGACCGATTACATTTAGTACCACCTGTATTGTGACTTCAGGGCTTGGGTTGCCATCTGCTCTTCACGCATGCGTAAATTAACTGATTGTGTGGTTATTTCCCAATGATTACAAATTTATCAAAAGTCAAATTAGAGTAAAGTGATACAGTCTAAAACAATGATGAGGATACTAGTCAGAATGATATGCAGAATCATCAAAATACTTCAGACGATACTAAGAAAGTCAGAAAGCATAATGGATGAGCTGTAGTGATCAAAACAGCAAAGATCAGGATATTAGTCTAAAAAGTTTGTGAATTAATAAAGATACGTTATCCTCAAACTTCAGATAGCATTTATTGAAACATGATATTTTCATACACATGTACACACAAATATTGCATACGTTCTCTGCATCTCAAAAAGACATAGTTTCATGCCTTCTCCCTCACTTGTCCCCATTATAACTACCTTCTCATATAACAATCAACTGCCATCACCGCGCCCTTTTGCAGATTGACCCCCACCTTGTCAGTTAGGCAAGTTATGAACGTCTAGGTTATCAGCCACACTGTGACATCTATACTTTCCATGGTAGCAATTAATGTTTGAGGGCAGATATTGGTGCATTCAAGATAAACAGAAAAAGTGACAAAAAAAAGAAAAAAAAAAAAAGGACTTGCCTGCCCCGCCCCATTCCTTCAACAGTTCTTGAAAGGAATGAGGAGATGATAGGTCAAGAAATGACAAGGAATTCCAGGATAAGTCCATCATCATCATCATCATCATCATCATCATCATCATCATCAGCATCATCATCATCATCATCAGCAGCATCAGCATCATCATCATCATCATCATCATCATCATCATCATCAGCAGCAGCAGCAGCAGCAGCAGCAGCAGCAGCAGCAGCAGCAGCAGCAGCAGCCAGTTGAAGTCTGTTGTTGGACATAGGCCCTCTGCCTGGTCTGCCCGGTCTCTCTGTTTTGTCATGTTTTTTTCCACTTCTAAGCGCTACAGTGCCAAAATATTCTGAATTAGTTCAAATTAAGTTGATAGGAAAAGAGAAAGATATGAAAAAAAAAATATTTTTTGCAAAACCAAAAGTAGTGCACACATAAACACATTCACACACTCATGGACTCTCACGAGAATGCTCACACATAAACTCAACAATACATACGCACGCACATACACTCAAACACATGCACACACACAAAGACTCGTATGAATACACTCTCACGCACATATACACTCAAACACACACACACACACACACACTTACACAAACACACTCTCACACACATTTGCACACACTCACAGACACTCTCACACTCACACACACTCACACACATGCAAACGCATACAGTCACACGTATACACACAAACACTCACACACACTCACACCCACTCAGAAATTCACATACTCACACAAACACACACTCACACACATACACACACATTCAAATATAGAGGAAGCCATTAATTATAATCATTGATTGTGTTATCAAACGGTTTTTGTTATCAAAATCAGTCAGTCTCAAACACTTTTGTAAAAATAAATTTAATATCTATGAGATGGTATTACTAGTTCACAAAACACCAGTAATATGAATTCCTGTTCAGTCAGCACTTTCTTTCATAATGAAAGAGATTGTTGGGGTGCAATACACAATCATTCATGGTATCACTAGAGCAAAGGGCAGTGCCCATCACCTCCCCCAGTAATGTGAGATGATAATATTGGATAACTTAGAACCAGACTTCCTGACCTGACTGCTTTTCAACTGAGGCTACTCAATAGTTTTTCAGTCAGTTCAATCATATTCATAAAATCTATTTCACAAAGTCTCACACGCATAAAGACACACAAAGACACATATATATACACACATACACAAACACCTGCACAGACGTATTTTATCGTAATAAAAATATAATCAATCTGAAAAGCTGATTCAGATAAATTTTTAAAACATTTTGGCAACATTAGATTAAATACAAGAGTTTAGATTATGACGTGAAAAAAGAGAAAGAGAAAAAGTTTGGAAGGAGAAAAATGGATGATGACAATTTTTCATGGATGACTGTGGGAAAAAAAAAGATTTTAGATGAGTGAAAAGATTGAAAGAGGAAAAATTGTTGACAAAGAAAAAGATTGGAGAAAAAAAAATTGAAGAAAATTAAATGATTGAAGAAGGAGAAAAATTTGAAGAAGGAGATAAGGATTGAAAATGAAAGGAAAAAATAGTGAAGAAGAAGAAGAAGAAGAAGAAGAAGAAGAAGAAGAAGAAGAAGAAGAAGAAGAAGAAGAAGAAGAAGAGGAAGAGGAAGAAATAATGGTAATAGCCCCCCCCCCCCTCTGCTATCCTCGAAGTTGAAGAGATAGAGAAGACTGGAGAGTGACAGTTAGGTTGTAATCTGAGCATGAGGAGACAGACTTCCCGAGATTTGGTTGGGAATGTCCTTGCTGTCCCCAAACGTCTTTTGCAAATTCCTTCCCATTCCATTACAACCAAACAAAAAAGAAAAACAAAATCTTTCCTATTGGTGGTCATGAAAAGAGAAAAGGAATTGTCAGAGGTGGTAATAAAGATTGCATTTGGGTGAGGAGTGGGATTCAGATTGTTAAGATTTCTGACCTTTGCTTCTCTCCAACACTGAAGAGTGACCCACTTGTGTGGACATTAATTACTATAGTGGAATATAAAACCAGAACCCATTGCACAAAACGGGAGCAAATCAGGGACAGTTTATAAGTCTTGTAAGACACTTAGAAATGTCCCTGAATTGCAATCTTCGTAGGTCAGTGAGTGAAGGAGAAGAAAAAAAAAAGAACAAAAGATAGGGGTTGAAGTGGAGAACATGGGAATCAGAGGGTACACATGTGTATCTGTAAGCAAGTGGAGCTGTACTTATAGTCAGGAATGTCTTATTGCATAGGCACAGTACGCAGTTTCCAAGGGCTCCTCAATTTTAGGGGTCCCAAAATTTGATTTGGACCATAAAAACTTAATGTTGATGTGTTGGAGCAAAGGTGATTAAAGGAAGCAGGACATTGCTTTGCTTGGGGTCCTAAATAATGTAAAAATGGTCTTATATAAAAATGTCTAGAATTCTGAGATGCAAGTCATCACTATTCCACAAATCATTGATTTTTGATTTTCAAGTTGGTAGACAAAACGGTATGGCCAGATAAACACATGGGCATAAAAAAATGTAAAAAAAGGATAGAATGCTTTGCTACCTTTGGTAGTAATGGTTGTGCAATGGTTGACAAAAAGTTAATTAATTATTCTTCTTTTTTCAATTTTCTCACTTTAACACTCACATTAACCGTAACCGTTGGTTCTTAATGACTGAGCTACGAGAACTCCACTATTGGCTGAAGATAAAATATAGCCTTTAAACTTATCCTTCATTCCTCTTCATGGTTGATGATGAAAACAATAACAAATATGGCACTGAGGGAGCCAAAAAGGTCGCGAGTTCGGATCTCACTAATCCATACTTTTAACTCACTGCTGTAGATCAATGGTCAGAGTGAAGTTGCAATAAAAGGCTATTAAAATTACGATGAAAGAAAATGATAATAATAACTCGCCATCACAGTCAATAACTGAACAATCATAGCGTGGAAAGAAAATGTCGCATAAAAAAAATTCCACCAAAGAATAAATATGGTCAGAATAGATTGCATTTATGACAGCACAGGTATTTTCCAGCTGTAATGGTCCTTGAGTTATGCTAACACAGGTGCACAGACAGTCATTTTGTGAATTAAATTAAGCGTGAAAGACACAAAACAATTTAGCATAATACAAATACAATAATTCAAACCCCCAATGAAAACATAAAAAGTGTTGTAATTTGAAGAAAAAATAATTTGATATAAACTAGCTTGAGTGTCCCAATAGTACACACAGAAAATATGTTGTGAAGTCCCTGAGTTATGTCAACACAGACGATTGGGGGGATATTTAGGAATAGAACCATTGTAAGATACTAGAGTGTTTGGCAGGCCTGGACACAGGATAAGGGACCAATTCCTGATGCAAAACTCATTCTGATGGGGAATTCTTGGAATCATCATCATCATCAGTCTTTTAGCGTCCGTCATTGGACATAGACCTTCCCCAGGATTTGCCACACTTCTCTATCATGGGCGTCACGGAGTCAGTACTTCCTGAACTTGTCTAGCTCGTCTCTCCATCTAACATTTTGCCAGCCTCGGTTGCGCATGTGGTCTTGGGGAATTCTTGGAAACTAACATGCAAAAAACCTGCTCCAGGGTCACATTAGTAACTATGGAAAAATTGGTGAGTTTTGTTAGTATACATTGTAAATTGAACTAAAAAAAAAAAACTGAGAGGGAATTCTCAAAAACTAACTAATTAAAAACTTGCTCCAGGGTTCTGTTAGTGCACACAAAAAATTGCAGGAGGATGTCTTGTGTTGTTCCAGAGATTTGCCTACACAGACGAATGGATATTTGATGATTTATTATAGGATTCATTTTTCTCTCATATTTCCTTCCGTCATAATTTTAAGAAGCTTTTTATCTCATCTGAAACTATCGCAATGAGTAAACAATGCAAAATGAAAATGAAGAATAACTTGCCATCACAGTCAATAATTGAACAATCGTTGCATCAAAATTTGAAATTGTCTTAAAAATTCCATCATAAAATAAATATGGTCAAAATAAATTCTGTTTATGATATCAGTGGCATTTTCCACGGGAGATCATTTGAAATAGAGTAAAAAAAAGATCTAGAAATATCTAGATTCTTGAGATTCTGGATGTCATTGATAAACTTGTCAAAATAAGGTCCCTTGAGGGTCAAGAGAGCATTTTTTACAAAAATCAAAATAGGCATTTTTTTAAAGATGTCTAGTAGTTTCAAATCTGTAGACAAAACAGTATGACCAGGAGTACTGGAACACACTAACAAACAGCTTGAACTCACCCTTCATCTTTCCCAAATTGCTGACATATTTTGTAATTGTTTCTTGGGGTATGCTAGTTTGTGGTAATAGTAATATTTTTTTTATTTAGAGATCTGTCACAGAGGATTAATTGGATTGCCACTGGTGGCTCTTTTCACGATCCCCCAAATATTTACAGCTCCTGATATACCTAGTTAGTCCTACGTATAGGCAATGACCAGGCTCAAAGTTGCTTAACTTTTGTGATAGCATAAGAACCAGTGTATACAGTGCAATCTGACCATAGCAATAATTCACAAAATATAAAAGCCCAGTAACTGGCCTTAAGCATTACTAGAGCTCTTCCGAATCATAAAAGATCAAATTCAAAGCTTAAAGTCACTCTTCATTCTTTCTTATTTGCTACCATCTTTCGTGATTATTTTTTTCAGTACACTAGTTGGTGTAATCGTAATGTTATTTTCATTTGTTTTTTTATCAGAGGGAGCAATGCAAACAGTTATCAATTTTTCATTAGTATTTCCTTTCATCTTAAATCTAATACTAGTCAAAAATGAAAAATGGTGGTTGTCTGTACGGGATTTCAACCCCTCCTTCTTACATTCAATAGCGACTCAAAACAAACACCAACTTTGCCGACTCGTTTTATTCCGTTTAAAATCCATACGTCTTCCAAATCCAAAGTTTACAGATAATGGATCTGTTTGAAGTTTCATATCACCTGTCTTTCACATTTCGGATCAATATCTTACTGAATCCACGAGGCCTCGAAGCATCAATACTTCTTAAATAGATATTGACATCTTTCTTCCCAAAAGATCTTGTCAAACATCAGCTGAGCTGTAAACTCGCGGCTCCTTCACCAGAGCCGTATTTCATAAATTTCATAAGACCAGAATATTTGACTCATCTTTCTCTATGGATTTTCCTAAAAGTCGATAAAATCGTATCAATAATTCACTTTTTTTCATTCCTTTCTTGTCGCTTGCTGCCAAGCTAGTCAGATGCTTTGGGATGGGGGGGGTGCATTATTGAACGTTGTGTAGAAATCGGTCTCCTCCTATGAGGATTAATTGGATTGCCATGTAAGGCTATCTTCATGATCCCAAACTGTTTATAGCACCTGATAAACCCGGTTGGTAACCCAGTTAGTTACCCATATAGCCACTGACCAGGTTCAAGGTTGCTCAACTTTGGTGATTGTATAAGAACTACTGTATATAATGCAATCTCATACATCATTTTTTGGTGTCAGGATCTGTAGAAATTCCATAGTGTCTATTTGCAGCTAGAGAATATAACAAAGAGTGTTTCATGCATTATTTGCATAAGAGCCATGTCTATCACGCTTATAGCATCAGTAGCAGCCATCAGCTCCTCTCTATTCCTACCCTCTGAATCAATTAACCAAGTTTCATTTATCCCTTCACTCTTCCTACTGTTATATTGAAATACCTAACTTTTTTCTCCCTTCTTTTTTCTTACAGTGTCTGTCACTTATAATATCAGCAGCAGCCATTATACAAGCCTGTTGTTACACATGTATAATAACAGTCAGCAAAGCAACAAGTCATGGACTAGTGCGTTTTATACAGTGATTTTCAAAAGTTTAAAATATCGATTGATTTTTGGTCTGATATCATGAAAACGAACTTCGGGAAGGCATGAACCCAAATTTTCCTGCTGTTCATCCTACCACAAGATATTCACTGGAATTTTGTTCTTACATAATCTAAGTTAGTGATTCAGTGATAATCACTTTACTATCATGTGCGACCCCCTTGGAAGATTGAGAAACTACTAAAAAGAGAAAAGAAGAAACGTCACAAAACTAGATGATTCAATGATCCCAATTTAAGCTTCGCCTGGAATTAAGTAACTAAAATTGCAATTGGTAGGCCATGTTGCAAGAATGAAACCGATAGACATCACGACTCACAACATGGATCCTCAGAGATCATATGAGAAACTGAGGACGACAGAACGCAAGATGGAGAGATGAACTAGACAAATTCAGGAAATACTGTCTCCGCGATGCCCATGATAGAGAATAGTGGCAAATTCTAGGGAAGGTCTATGTCCAACGACGGACATTAAAAGATTGATGATGATGATGATGATGATGATGATGGAATCAATGATGGTCATTTCCCATTTCTCTAGATTCTTTACATTCGATAACAAAGTTGGATGGAGATTATGGATTTTAACACGTTTGTCTGTCTGTTTGTTTGCTTTTTCACACAATATCTCCAAAACTTATGGGTGAAATTTAACGACATTTTATGGAGAGTTGGATGATGAATCAAAGAACAATAGATTGAATTTTAGAGGCGATCTAGAAATTCTCCTTTTTGATTTTGTTAACCTTGCGAGACAATTTTTTTAGTTTTTCAGTTTTTCATGTATATTAATACTGATGACGTTATCAAAAGTAACGTCATCATAATGAAAGTGGATTATTCTCTTTTATCATAGCTTAGTCCTTGGATTCATCCTCTGACTGTTCAGTTTTTAGCCGACAATGCCATTCTTACAGGTATACTCTCTCTGTACTCTCTATTTGAGTGAATATTTCTAAGGTAAAATGTTGATCACCAAAATCTCAGATATGTTTGGATATATTCTAAAGGATATCTCTGATGGAGCTTTTGATTTTGTCCTCTGACAGTTCAGTTTTTAGCTGACGATGGCATTGTTACAGGTATACTCTCTCTGTACTCTCTATTTGAGTGAATATTTTTAAGGTGAAATGTTGGTCTCCAAAAATCTCAGATAAGTTTGGATATATTCTAAAGGATGTCTCTGATGGAGCTTTTGATATCGTCTACTGACTGTTCAGTTTTTAGCCGACAATGGCATTGTTACGGGTAAACTCTCTCTGTACCCTCTTTTTGAGTGAATACTTTTAAGGTGAAATATATTCCAAAGGATGTCTCTCATGGAGCATTTGACGCATCATAATCCAGGAACTGATATAGTTCAGTTTTTTTTGTGATGATGGCTTTGGTGGAGGTAGACGCTCTCTGAGTTTTCAAGAGGAAAACTACCAAAATGAAAACTCTAGTGATTCCAATTAACAATCAAGGAGCCCCAAGGCTGTACATCTGTTCTGGATATATCACAACCAAACAAATGATTATCCTTTTTAATTAGTATTATTATTAATAACCTTTGCATTATTTTGCCTAATTGCTATCTGACTTGAAATAATTAACTTGGGCGACAGTTCTTTAGAAAATGGAATTTTCAAGAGGTTGAAGAAATTAAAAAAGTTCCCCAGGCATATGGCTCTTTCAGTTTTGTGCCGTTGGCAGCTTTTTATCAAAACGATGATGATGATTCCCTTATAATTAGCGCTGACCCCATGGCCACAAGCAGGAATCAGAGGAAGTAATTTTTTTACCTGACCTCATATTATGGGTTTGTCAATCTCTGCAATAACACACATTTGTGACTCTGTCATTTTGAATGAATGGCTAGATTTTTAGAAATAGCGAAAATTGGATAGATCAGTCGTAGTAATACAAATAAGTATTAATAGAATAAATATTTCAGTATGATTATAAAGAACAGTGCCTTTGGTTTGAGAATTACATTATTTGAATATTCAGAATAATATTTCTTGAAAATTACTATCTGATCAATATGTTGTATACTAATACTGTTTGGAGTCTTTGTATGGATTTTTAGATCATATAGAAAATTATAATTAAAAAATTAGATTCCCAAATTTTAGCCTTTTTTAAAAATCTAGCAACTTTTAGCCATTCAGATCAACTGATCCAAAAGTGGCTGTTCTTCAAGTACATTATTACATAGATTACTGCAAGGTTTTCAGCTTGAGATAAGGACCTGTTATAGGTGCTTATCCACCTCCCCACAAGGTCAAAATGTGACACAAGATCAAGTCTAGTTCGGGTATACTCAGACCTACATTCAGGTAAAGACAAAGATTGTCCTGTTCTCTTGGCACATGAGTTTTAGCATGTCTCTGACATCGGGGATTAACCCTGACTGTATCTCTCTAATTGTAATAGGGTGTGGCAGTCTTCTATAGTAACAAACAACTTTATTTATCCGTTTGCTTATCACAGATTCGCATTCCAATATATACGCTTCTTTTTACCTCATAAATTGAGCAGTGCTGGTGAAGAACAAGCTACCAGCAGCGTCTGAACCATCGATCCATGATTTAAAAAACAAAACAAAATAGGTTGGGTTTGTCTCTGAATAGAAACAGTAACATAATAAGTGTCTTTAATTAGTATGCCAAATTAGGGGTGATCAATCAAAATATCAGAAAAAGGTGTGATCATTGAGTATATTACTTCTTGCACATTTTGTTTGGTACTGATCACTAAAAATGTCAGAATTTAAGAAAAAAAAACCCTATAGAATTATTGGGAGGATGTGAAAAATATTAAAAGCCTATCTAGGGATGAATTTTCAGAAAACGCTAAAAACTTATCTGAAGGATTTTCAAAAATACATTAAGATTACTGAAAAACCTATTGGGCGGGGTGGCAGATTTCAAAAACTTCAAAAACCTACTTTGGGAAGGAATTTACAAAAAAGAATAAAAATCTTTTGCTGGGGAGGATTTTCCAAAAAAATTTCCCCTACTTATTGAGGGAAGTGTGTGTGCAAAATTTAAACTTTCAACCACGAACAGTCAGGGTTGGGATAGTTATGTTATAGATCTATATATCTGTGCAGCCATGGATCTATAGTTATCGAGTTTTCCATTGAATGACTCACCAGACCAGTTTTTAGTTAGTTCAAAGGATTTTACAAGCAAACAATAGTTTGTTACTGCTTACATTTACCTTCCCTTCATCTTACAACAAACTGATTTTCATTCTGTTTATAGTGACAATGGCCTTAGCTGAGGTACATGCTCTTTGAAAGCTTTCTAGTTATTCTACTGTTATTTTCTTTCAATTCCTAACCTGCTAAGCGTTAAGCACACAAAGCCCCCAGGATGACTATGCTGCTACAAATTTAGATGAGTACTATTGAATTTTCTGAATTTATTTATTCATTTTCTCATTGTTTGTGATACTCTCCACCATATTCTTCAATGGCTTGCCCATTCATCCAACTCTGTATTGCTGATAATAACGTCCCCTGCCCCCAAACTTCAGTCAAAACACAAACAAAAATGTAGCTCCAAAATCTCTGAATGTGCACCAATCTCATATAATATTTCAATGAGCCCCCAAATAGACCCCCCCCAAAGGAAACTAACCAAAAAAAACAACAAAAAAACAAAATTAAAAAAAACAAACTCTAAAAACAACCCCCCCACCACCAACTACCTCAACCGGGGCTTGACTGGCCATAAAAACAAACAAATCAAGGTTTTGAACAGAATATGGTAAAAAAAAAAATCAGTTATCAGCAAGGAATCAGACAATGTAATAAGCAGTGAGGATGGTGAAGTAGCAGTAAAGTCAGTGGGCAAGGATAAGAATAGCTGAGTCCTTGCCAACATATACCAGGTTCAGATGAAGTTGGTACAAAAAAACAAACATGATTATTGTTTAATTTACCCGTACTGCCATAATTAATGTTGGTAATAATTAGAGTGATTGAATATTTTGATGTATTTAGGGTTTACATAACCAGCTAGTGTTCATATGGCTATCAATGAATTTCAACAGTAAAATAATATGGGAGGAATTTCTCATGTAAAGTATTTTGTTATGAATTTCAATAATGAAATAATTTGCCAAGAATTGCATTAAGATAATCTTAAATGAATCTTTATATTAAAATGATTTACAATAAATTTTTCAAGTAGAATCACTTCCAACGATTTTCTACATTAAAATAATTTTCAATTAATTTTTACATCAAAATGATTTCCATGGAATTTCTATATTAAAATAATTTCCCAAGAATTCCTATATCAAAATAATTTCCCATGAGTTTCTTCATTGGGATAAATTATGAATTTCTATATACAAATGATTTGCAATGAATTTTTATACTAAAATAATTTCGAGTTAATTTCTCTATTAAAATAATTTCCTAAGAATATCTATACTAACATAAGTTCCCATGAATTTCTATGTTGGAATGATTTGCAATGAATTTCTATATTAAAATACTCTTCCAATGTATTTATCTGAATGCTTTTAGTATTTTCCGTCTCACTGAATAGGTAATCATTTGAGTGATTGAGAGTTTTTAATATATCTGTGCAATAAACCCTACCCACGATATCACAGATTGCATAAACAACTAGTTACTAATAACAGATCATACCAATCTGGAGCCAGCCACAAAAATCTGAAAGATGCAGACAGTCATCACATGAACTTTGACCTGCACCCAACCACCCTGAACTGCTGGGACCTGGAAAGAACAAATGCAAAATGATAATTACTCACGAAACTGAGTAGGAAATAATTGCTGACCACTGAATACTCGTTCATTCAAATTTTACCATACGTTTATTTCATTTTTCTTTCCTAACCACAAGGTCAGGGCTCTCCCCCACCAAACATCCTGCTCCTTTATATACTCCGAGCAGCTGATTGATGACAATAGAAGTGAATCTGTGCTTTTAATATCCTAGAGAACAGTTTGTGAACTTGCAGACCCCGAACCAGGAAGATCTGGGCCATCCCCTGAATGACGACTCGTCACATGCTCACTGGGGATATAGAGAAATGTCCAGGGGTATTCAATCCGTGACAGACTTACACATGGTAAAGACTTGACATAAGAACAATGTAGACAAAGGGTTTATTGTCTAGCTGATCCTGGATATGAAGATCCATCATTTATACTGTGACACTGAGGTGTTTTTAATCTCTGGGAGATGAGATATTTTTCCTGGGTTGGGGTTGGTTTAATCTTTGGACAATGATGAGGTCTAGAATCTCTGTTCATTCAAGCGTGACTGGGCTTCCATACAATCATTTATTTTCAGATATGGAAGGACAAAATGGCAACAGAAGATGTAATAAATGGACAAACAATGAAAAAAGGACATTGGCCTACAAATGGATCCCAGAACTAATTATGTCAATCAATCTGAAATGATCTACCATAATATGTATTTCTTAATTTATAGACACATACGTACATACATACATACATACATACACAGAGTCTTCAAAGATTTACAGCTTAAAACACTAAACACATTTAGAAACTTATATATATATATATATATATATATATATATATATATATATATATATATATATGTTGATCTCTGTGTGTATACATACAGAATTCTATGAATATTTTCATACACATATATTGAAATATATATGTTATACATATAAATACATATAAATATATATTTGAATTGAGAAATGTATACGTGACCCTATAGAATGATTAAAATTGCAATATATGATATACAAGCTCTCATTTGAGATGATCTCCTGTCATTACATGGTTAATGTACTACTTGGCCAAGACAACGTAAACAGAATGTTTATTCTTTTTACATTGTCTGAGCCAAGTGATACATTTACTCAGCAATGATGGGAGATCTTTTCAAATGAAGGTTTCAATGTGATAAAGCACAGTTTACATATATATATATATATATATATATATATATATATATAGTCTAGAAAAGTTTACAGCTTTTAACAGTAAACATTAAAAAACATTATTTGCGTCACTTCAGTCACCTATTTCCCAATATCTGTCAATGCAATTTGTATAATTTTCTGCAGTGTTTTTTCCCTCTTTCCCCTATACTTTGTTATGATGGTACGATGAATAAATTGTCTCTAGTTGGGATCATCAGATGTTTACCGTGAAACTGTTTTGAGGATTTTCAAAACAAAACTATTATATTAACATATATTTGTGTATCTCTGTATGTACATTTTTATACTCAAATATCCAAGATATATATGTTATACATTTAATGCATATATATATAAATATATATATATATATATGAATATGAATTGCGTTAAATATATCTACTTGGCTTAGACAATGTAAATAGAATAAAGTAAAGAAAATGGGGCTGCTGCAAGAATCAAACCTGTGACAAATAGGGTAGCCACTTTAAACTAGTGCTGCTCTTACCATTGAGCTAAACAGCTGCCAAATTTGGATTGAAAACAGTTATTTGGGCCTTTGCATTACCGGCTGATATGTATATATATATGTATATATATATGTATATATATATAGGTACATCAATAAGTCTGTAAAATAATGATGAAAAAATCATATAATTCATATTACAAAAATTTATTTTTAAACATAATCTCTTTACCAGTCAATGTGCTCAATTCACTGGTGAATGTTAATCACATAGATCAAACATAATACAAAGAACTTTCAAATCAAATTTTGTACAAGCTTGTACAAAAGGTATATCCAGTTTCATAAAATCTCCTGGAGATTCACACTTGAAATAATGAGATGTGTTCTTTATTTATGATGTTATTAATAGCAACAATCAAAACATCAGAAAATCATTGTTGATATTATTGATAAAAACAAAAAAGTTTTGAAATACTGATGTATCATCCATGTCATTCTAAAGAAAAATTGGTAGAAAATAAGCCTGATTTTCTCTCTCTCTCTTTCCTTCTCTCACTCTTTTTCAATTTTATTCCAAACCCAATGAAATGATTAGAGATACACATTGTGTCATAAAGACATCACTTTGTATGGAGACAAAATATGTGTTCATTTTAGCATAGATTTTGAATGCAAATCAAGCACCCCTTAATATCAAGAACTGCTGATCCAAATGACTTCAAAGTCGACAGCATATCATAGGTAGTAAATAGCAACTTCATACAATAGCTAGTTGTTGAGTTATCTTAGTGTATATACACAAACACACATTTTGATGAAGAATCTTGCTAAATGTGGATAAAGATTAAAGCTGTCTGGTCTCTGAATAACCGTACAACTTTGGGAAATGATGACTGATTCAAAGCATTTTCTCAAGACTTCTTTATGTTCATTTTCAATGTGGTTTGGGCATAAGTCAAAATTGTGGCCCAATGTATCTTGTGAAACAAATCACCTGTACACAATAATACGCCCCAACAGACCTCATCGACCCTTCAACTGCTAAAGCAAATAGTTATTTACTCACTACTTACATGCACACACACATTCACATACATATACTCACTCACACACATACAGATGCATATATTCTCATTAATCAATTCTCAATAACCCAATGTGCCAACAAACACACATGGCTAGTTAGAACAAATTGTTCCTTTCTGACCTGAACTCTTCTATTAATCAATTTCTAAATTAACCTCATGTACAAACAACAGACATCTGATATCTACCTCCTCTACCCGTCCTAAAGTAACAGACCAACTATATGATAACCTGGTTTCACATGACACCTTATTTTCTTGACAAAGCTGATAATGAGCAAAACATTGAATAGTAGAATCATTCGTTTTAGATATTGTGGGATCAACCATAAATCCATATGAATATATTCATCACAAGTATTTATATATATGCATATATGAATTTATATAACTTTACTGACATATACATACTACATATATATTAAAAACCATCAACCAAAACCTTCACCAAAATTGTCAACATAGGTTTCTTCACTTTTCAAGTTGGTCTGGCTGGCTGGCTGGCTGGCTGGCTATGTATGTATTGGACTTGCAAACTGCGCAAATTGAACTAGAGGGTGGAAAATTTAAACATTCAACACCTTATTAGGGCTAGAAAAAACTTTTTTCCTTATTCTTACCTTTTGTATAATGTGTGTGCTTGCATGTATGTATGTATGTATGTATGTATATATATACATACATATATACATATGTATGTATATGCATATTTTTTTTGGATGGTCCATTACTTGACATATATGTACATATGTGTACGTTAAAATATGTATATAGATTAATGTACATAAGCACATATACATACATTTATGTATACATATGCCTAAGGTCAAAGTTTTTGTACAGTTCAATGATTTTCAATCATCAGAATCTATCAACTAAAACTGTTCACATAAGTTTCTTCAGTTTTCAAGATTATCTTGCTGGCTGGCTAAACTTTTAATCGTATTATGTCCTGAAAGAACCTTTTTTTTGTTTCTGATCCCCCCTCATATAGTTTTTTACTCAAGGGTTCAATATACAATGTAAGTTTATGCTAAATTGATCCTTTAGTTTGTGCCCACTTGTTTGTTGAAAGTTCACACAATTCTAATGATCATAGTCCAACAAAAGGCAAGAGAAGTCACTTATCCACTGATCATCCCTTTCTCCAATATTTTTAATTGATAATCCCCAACACGGCTTGCTGCCAAAAGATGTTGGTCACATGACACATTCTATTGAGTGACTGACCAGATTTATTTTATTTTCATTTTGAAATATTTTTACAGATTGTACAACCGAAATGTGTGGGAGAAGTATCTTAATGAGGGGGGAGGAGAAGGCTTGATTTCCCTGTAATTTTCCACAGTTTTTCCCTAATCACAATGATTTGCCTGAAATCTAAGATGCTTTACCTGAATTTAAGGGGCCACTTGACCCTCACTGGTTTGTACGCCTATGTAGAGCAATACAATGTCAAAAAGTGAAGCATTTTAAATATTGTGGACAAAGAACAAGATGGCAGTTTGTTCTCACTAGATAAAGGCAATTAATTCTTAAACCTCAGAAGGTCACATTGATGCCCAGTGTATGAATACTTTCAACACCTGCACCATTATTTGAGTTCTGTCATTTTTACATTGTTTGTAATGTAAATCTTGGGAAAATCATATCTGAATTACTCTTTTCTGACATTATAGCTATCTTATTCATTTGTCTTTTGTTGACATCACAATGTGTTAGTCAATCCATTATATGGCCTCCTTCAGGTGTAAAATTTGTATTGTAAGAACCTCCACTCAGTGGTGTATGGTGTTTTGAATCTTGAGAGTGCTGTGTGCTACAGATACCCTAAAATGTAAAAAAATATTGTGTCTATGAAGAGCAATGGATGGTGAGAGCCTTTATTGTACCATGTAGAGAAGGTTGTTCTGATTATAAAGACTAAGGTTTCATAACCTCGCTTGTTCGATGTTACAAACAGTGAACAAATAAAAAGAAATAGGAGACTTTAACGGAAGAAAAACAAAATTTGGTTTGGACTCGACTATCTTAGTGATTATAGTGCCTAATCGAAACCTTGTCTTCCATTGATTCTCTCATTTCTACAATCAGGACCACCTTCCCTACATTGCACCCCAAAAGCTTCAACTGTCCTTTGCTCTTTACAGACACTAAAATATTTTTGTCTGAAAAACACTTGGGAAGATAACGTTCCCCTTCCCACTAATATTGAACACTTGATTGACGAAGGCCTTAGAATGAATTTGCCAAAACATTGTGATAAGAATGAGAGCAGGGAAAAAAATGAAATCAATAGTCTGAACAACTCTGGGAATGATTGTTAGTGACTAATCTTAAAATTGCAAAAGATGTTTTTTGGAGTTACTGTCATTTCTCAGATCTTAATTGTCTGATAGACAAAGTTTTTTTTGGTATGATACATTAGCTGTTTATTGGCAACCCACATTCATATACCTTCACTTGGCCTGTAACCAATTCTTCTTGTGTCATTATCTTTTATTTTCTTTGCTTAACTTCGTTTGTCTTTGTTTCTTCGTATTTCACCCAAATTAGGTTTTATCATCATTTTCCCTAATTCCGCTGTGGGGCTAATCACAATGCAGCAATTAGAACGTCTACAATTGAGTTAAAAATACTTGATCTAATATTATGACCAATTCTACAGGTGGTCTTGCCCCAGAGTAATATTCTTGTCTGTTGAAAATGTTACTACTGTGTAAGAGGTTTCTTGTAATGAGGTCCGAAATGTTAGAAAAGTGAAAGAAATGATGAATAAAAAATAACTTAATTCACAAATGGTATTTTCCTTTTGTGTCTATGTTTCTGGAGATGTTTTTTAGGACTCAGAAATGTATATTATCATCATCAGCCATTATAAGTCAAGTGCTGGACAAAGGCCTCTCCCATTGAGTGTGATTGTACTAATCTCTACCGTGTTTTACCGCAAACTTTATCTCATCTCTCCAATTTGTGTCTAGTCGTCTTTTTCTGTTGTGCTTACTGTCACATAGGCACCAATTGGTTTTAGCCTTTTGCTCTCTTTTATCCTCTTTCCTTGCTATGTGCCCTGCCAATCTCCATTTCTATTCCTTCATAACTTGATGTAACATCATGACCAATTCTAGCGGTGGTCTCGCCCTAGAGAAATATTTTTGTCTGTTGTAAATGACGCTACATTGTAAGAGGTCTCTAGTGATGAGGTCCAAACTTCAGAAATTAAAGAAAAACGAATGAAAAACTGGTCTATTAAGTTAATACTAAACAACATGTGACCAATGTCTTTTGTTAGTGATCATGTTTGACCCATTTTCCTTAATTGTTTATTCTAATTATGCTATCTGGGCCAAATGATAATCCACTGGGAAATAACAGGGGGTCATTTTAAATAGAGTTTCAAAATAATATAACACATTAATATAATCATCTCTGTTGGACTATGTATCCATTTATCATCAATATACATATATATACATATAGATACATGTATGTAAGAAATAGACATATATTGTCCAACAGAACAAATTATTTCTACAATCATTCAATAATTCATTTATATATCTATGTATCTATATCTATATCTATATCTACAGCTATATATATATATATATATATATATAAATATATATATATATATATATATATATATATATATATATATATATATATATATATATATATATATATATATGTATGTATGTATGTATTTATGTATATAGTCTAGAAAGCTTTACAGCTTGGACATGCATGTAATTGTGTAAGTATGTATACCAATATAGACTGCAAATATTCATTCAGCAACATGAATTGTGAATTCTTTGTCAATGCATTTAATCAAATGGTAAATAATAATCTCCAAGACAAAACATTGTACGATGAAAATTTAAGATCAAATCTCAGCTATAACTACATATCAGGCCACGGATCAGCTACACAAACACGTTTGTGTTTCTTTCCTGTTTAGGCTTCTTCAGGCGAATGATCTCCATTGTATTTTAAACTCAACTGTGAATCAACCTAAAATTTACTTAATGTTTAGGTTGAATGTATTGAGCACTCTACGAAATAAACCAATCATAAATCAGATATTGTATTACATTATATTATATCATATTGCATCCCTGATTTGAATTGTTGTGTATATATATAAATATATATATATATATATATATATATATATATATATATATATATATTATATATATATATACCTGATTATTGATGAAGTCCAATTCTCACATCCTCTGCTGATGCCCTGTGAATTACTAATAGCTTAGTAAATATCACTTCCATAAATTTTTGTGTGCATGTGTTTGTTTGTATGTATGAGTACATATGCATATTTATGTGTGTGGTTATGTTTGTGTGTGTATGTGTGTGTATGTGTGTGTGTGTGTATGTGTGTAGAAGCAGAGATTTTCAAAGGTTAGGAAAAAGGTGAGGAGACTCTGTGTATGTTTCAGACTTCAAATAAAAACTCATCCTTAAAAAAAAAGGTTGACAGCTAGGTGATGTTAAGTGAAAAATAATTTTGACCCCTGCTAACCAATCTATCATACTTAAGGGACTTTTTTTTTTTTTGGTCTTCAAGTGCTTATCTTGTTGGGGTCAGTTGTACAGTTGGCCCCATCTGTCATCATAGCCTCTCAGAAGCAACATCTAATAACACTATTATCAAGCAGTCAGAACCTCAGAATCTTCTCTAGTGAAGGAGACAGTTTTGGTAAACTCACTTTTTTTTTGGTTCTTTTTTTTAGAAAAAAAAAAGGATTTCTTGTTTTATTGAATTAATAGGTATCTGCCTGGTAACAGAGTGAATTATTTTGGAAAAAATAAGTATATGAGATACGAGTGATGTGTCTTTTTTAAAAAAAAATTTTACTGCGTTTTGCTCGACAGCTATTTTTCTCTTCCTAAGTCTCAATGACACTTAATATTCCGAAATTGTGATGTGAATATATTTGTACTATTCTCTACTCTTGACATTTTTTTTTGACATTTTCTTCATTTTTTTTTCCCCTGTCCTTAATCTTCTCTTATTTTGTTTTTCTCATTTTTCCCAAAACCAACCCACAACCTCCAGGAGCATCCATGGGTTTGGAAACCATTGCTTTAAAAAAATGGATCTGAGTCCCATGTTGATATGCAAAAAAAAAAAGGAAAAAAACGCTCCTATGAGTTTTAGTTAGTTTTTTACTGGGTTAGATTTTTTTAGATTAGATTTTCACTCTGGCTCCTAGGACTTATCCTTTCCACTGGAGTGAGTCTCTACTTCACAAAAAAAGGCGGTAATCTTGGCTTCGCGGTTATAATAAACGGCCTGATTTTTCTACTGCTCGTTCATCCTTACACATGTTCACACTTGGTTCTATTACAATATATTTAGGAAAGCCGTTCCAAATCGGCACTATGCATTGAATGAAACTGTTTCTTCTCAGCTCTGTTTGACATCTCTTTATCTTGATATAAATAGTAATAGAAAGGTCAAACTAATATCTTTCTGTCTATTCTGTAAGTATTTATTATCAATTCATTCTGAGTGTTCATTTTTTTTAATCTCTTTCTATGTACTTAATCATCCATCAACTTTCCTATCAGGATTTCCACCTTATCTGCTCTCTGTCTTGTGTTATATACTGTATTACTTACTCTTTGTGAAAAAAATTCATGGATTTCCACATTTTCTGAAAGAAGGCCATTCGTTTAAAGCCTTCTATAAACAGATATGTTACAAAGTGAGTGAACGATTACAGTTAATCTATACGTAGAATACATTGGCCTAGTCTTAAAAGAAGAGTATATAACCAATGCATCCACCCGATAGTCACCTATGGAGCTGAAATGTGGAATCGAACGAAAAGGCTGACCCTCAAACCGAGAAGCATGCAAGGTGCACATGAAAAAATCATACTCAACCACACATGGAGTGATCACAAGACAGCACAGTATATTAAGGGAAAAACAGGAGTCTGAGACATTATAGAATCCATCAGAAATCTCAAATGACCATGAGTGAGCCGTATTGCAAAAATGGTAAACAACAGATAGACACCACAACTCACAAGATAGATCCCAAAAGATCACGTGTGAAACCGAAGCTGCCAGAAAACAAGATGGAGAGACAAATTAGACAAGTTCAGAAAATATTGGCTCTGCAATGCCCATGATAGAGAGGTGTGGTGAATCCTTGGGAGGTCTATGTCCAACACCGGACGATAAAAGGCTGATGATAATGATATCTCAAAGATTGTTTGGATGTTATGATAGGTTAAGTTAACAGAGGTTGTAATGTTGGGAAGTGCAGGAGATTAGGATATAGAAGAGCTCACTTGAAAAAAAATGAGAGATGCTGGATGATATTTTCGTTTTTCACGCTTTTTTTAAAAAAGTCTCTTTCAATGCAACAGTTATGTATTAACCATGTAATGATGGGAGATCATTTCAAATAATATATAGTATATATAATAATAATAAATAAATATAGAGTAATAAATAATATAGAGTATATATATAAATAATATAGAGTATATATATATATATATATACATGTATTTCTATAAATATACATGCATATATATATATATATATATATATATATATATATACATGTACGTATGTATTGAGAAATTGATATATGATCCGACAGAATGACTATGAATTGTGTTATACTATGTTGGAATTCTTATTTGAAATGATCTCCCATCATTACATGGCTAATACATAACTGTTGCATTGAAAGAGACAGATAGAGCAGATACAGACCATGAATAAGCAAAAATCAGAATAGGAGTTGATACTTTTATTTGGGCCTTTACATCGTGGGCAGCTGTTTAGCTCAATGTTAAGAGCACTGCTACATTGAAAGGGCTAACTTATCGGTCACAGCTTTGATTCCTGCATTAGCCTCATTTTCTTTAATAGTTTATTCTATTTCCGTTGTCTTCGCCAAGTGACACATTAACCATGTAATGACGGAAGATCATTTCAAAAAAGAGTTTCAATATAATATAATGCAATTCATAATTATATACATATATATATATATATATACATATATAGATATAGATATTTGATATATATATGCACACAGAAATGTTTGCGTATATACATGCATTAATATACACAAAGAGATACAAATACTGACACATGTTTATACATTTCTGTGTATCGATCTATCAATCGATCAATTCATAGACATATTGCGATAGATAGATAAATGAATAGATAGGTAGATAGATAGATATAAACAAAAATATTAACAGACTGGGGTAAACAGATAGATAGATAGCTAGATAGCTAGATAGATAGATAGATATGAACAGACTGGGGTAGACAGACAGATAGATAGATAGATAGATAGATAGATAGATAGATAGATAGATAGATAGATAGATAGATATGAACAGACTGGGGTAGACAGATAGATAGATAGGTAGATATAACCAGACTGGGGTGGATAGATAGATAGATAGATAGATAGATAGATAGATAGATAGATAGATTGATAGATAGATAGATAGATAGATAGATAGATAGATAGATAGATGAATAGATAGATATAAACAGACTGGGGTAGACAGATTGATAGATAGATAGATAGACAGATAGATAGATAGATAGATAGATAGATAGATAGACAGACATTAACAGACTAGATTAGATAGATAGATAGACAGATAGATAGATAGATAGATTGGTGTGAATATGGAGGTCTTTCAGCAAACACAAGACAACAATAAAAATCAAATTAGACTTGTAAAGTAAATATATTTTTCAAATCTCGCCAGAGAAATAATTTTGCAATAAAACCTTTTTTTTTGCAATAACAGAATCCCCAAATGAATTGATTGATGATAGCCCTTTGGCACCAGGGGGCCATTTTAACTAAATCATCCATTACTCATAAATATTGAACTCCAAGTGATTTCGCTCGGAATCTGCGTTGGTTGCTGGGGAAACTTTGTTCACCGGAGATGGATTTATTTAATGTTGGGTGATTTGAGCTTCGAAAAGGAAGATTTGATATCATTTTGACGCTATGATTTAAAACTTCACTTTCTCTCAAGTTATGGTGGAATGAGGTAATATTTTATTGAACTCTGCAATTTAACGGGATTTTCTTTCAATTTTTGAAGTTTATGCTTCATTTTATATTCATTTCATAACTGATATCTTCCTGATGGAAAAAAAATTCATTTTTGTATTTGCTATCAACAATCTTTTAATTAATTAATTTTTGTCTGCTGTAAATATTTTTCATCTCAATATTTATCTTTACTAATTATTATTGATTCGAATCATTCTCACTCATTACAAACTATTATTATTCATTATGAATATTTGTTTATTACAAACATTATTAATATTATATATCAACTAGCCCAGGTGATTACAAAGCATCAACTGAAATTGTTAGCATAGCTTTCTTCAGTTTTTAAGTGATCCTGGCTGTCTGTCTGGCTGGCTGATTTGGTATGAATCTTATGCTTCCTCTCAATCATCAATATCATCCTCATCATCAGCCTTACAGAATCTGTAGTTGAACAAAGACCTTCCTCAAAATTTGCTAGACCCCTCTATCATGGGCATTGCAGAGCTAGTTTTATGAATTTCTGTAGCTTATCATGCCATCTCTAGGGATCGATGATGTGAGTCTTCATGCCCAGGTGTTGACTGACACTCTTGTAACATAACAAGCCACAGGCTGTACTAATGAAGCTAGAAGGCTGAAAATTTGACCGTTTATTCTTTATGACGTCTAGAATAAACAGTATTTTGTTTTTTGAAAATACCACTCTCCTCCAAATAAGATTTTGGTGGGGGGTTCAATTTACAATGCAAGCTAATGCTGAATTGACCCCTTACTTTGTGTCCGACAACGTTTTGAAAATACAGAATTTTTAGAGATCACGTAAAAGCTGTCTTCACCAGTCATTTAGTTTGATGGTATGTCACTTCCTTAATCAAAGATTAGAAAACAATGAAAAGGATATGCAAGACGCAAACAATCTGTTCGAAGATTTCCCAGAAGTTTCTCCATGGGAGGTAAAAAAAGCCATCAAACAAATAAGAAATGGAAAAGCCCCTGAACCAGATAACGTTATCATTGACCCACTCCAAAAAACTAGTAAAGTTATTACTATGGAACTTGCCATCCAATTCAACTTATGCCTCAAACAAAATAAAGTCACAGTAGATTGGAACACCACAATTCTGATGCTGTTAGAAAAAAAATAGAACCCAAAAGACCCCAAGTACTGCAGGCCAATAAGCCAACTTTACTGCATCTACAAGCTTTTCACCAAAGTTATCACCAACCAAATCTCCAAAATGCAAGATGAAAACCAACTATGGGTACAAGCAGGCTTTAGAAGATACTACTCGACCAATTGATTGTCTCCATTCAATAAATCAACTAAAAGAGAAAGTAACAGAATATAAAATGCCACTCACTGTAGCTTTTATCGACTTCAAGAGGGCCTTTGACTCAGTGGAAATTCCCAAAAGCATTGATGCTATCACTCCACAAGATGTAGATTTTATATATGTCAGAGTATTGCAACATATATACCATCACAGCAGCTCCTTAAACAGTCTGTACTGAGACTCAGAGCCCTTTTAGCTTGAAAAAAGGGTGATACAATGTGATAAAAGCTCACCCAGACTCTTTACAGCCTACCTTGAGATAATCTTCCGAAACGCAGACGAGAAAAATAAAGGGATTAGAATAGACAGTAAATACACAAGAAACCTTAGATTTGCAGACGACATTGTCTTTTTTGTTAAGAACAGTCATGACTTCAAATTGATGCTAGACGAACTGAATAGAGAAAGCAAGGAAGATGGCTTTCACATCAATTTCAGTAAAACAAAAGTCACGAGCAACAAACATTTTGAAGACTAACTAACAACTATCAAACATTTTGAAGACTAACAAACAACAATCAAACATTTTGAGGACTAACAAACAACAATCAAAATCAAAAAAGCAGAGCAGGAGAAAATACACCACTACATCTCACCTTGGACAATGAATCTCCATGAAATCCCAAAAGAAGAAATCAAGCAAAGAGGATAGGAAGCTTTCTGTAGAGCAAGCCAACATTCAAGAACAAGAAAATCCCATTAATCCTATAGAGAAGTGTATACAACCAATGCACCCTCCTGATAGTCACCTATGGAGCTAAAACATGGAATCAAACCAAGAGGGTGAAAAAGTCATCAAAATATGAAGTTAGACAAGAAAAACAACTTCCCCAAAAAAGTCTTATCCGAAAATGAGTTCAAATATAGTTATGCATTAATCATCTCATGTCCCTGTAATCATAGTCATCATCAACTTTCTCGTATCTGCCTTTGGACATAAACCTTTCCAAAGATTCACCAGACCTCTTTATTGTAGGGTTCATGGAGCCTGTAATTTTACCTGCCGCAAAATAAGGGTTTAGATCCATATAAAGATTATATCATAAATTGCTTAGTCACAACACATTGTGTAAGTTATGCTCCACCACACTGTAGAGACTTTACTCTGTTTCTACCAACAATAAACAATAAAATTGAAATTCAACCACAGGATATCCCATCAGACATTTCAAGTTCTTCCTACCATTTTGGAAGGCCTTTTGGGATGATTCCAAGTACTCTAACAATGATGGGAATTATTGTCACCATCATGTTCCACAAATTTTTCAATTATCTTTCAAGATATTTTTCATCCTCTTTTAATATTGTTCTGTGATCTACTGGTATAACAAAATCTGAGAAATTTTGTTCTCCCCGTCTAAGATAACTCAACCTAACCTTCTAATTTGGATTGGGTGATCCATTAGAATCCATTAGAATCTCAAAGTTCAGAGAGAATTTTATGTTCTCAGTTCTCTAAGACAGATTTTATGCACATACCGTTGATGTGTATGTTATAAACCTAGTCATTTGCACAGTTTACAGCAGATTACTCTCCCACCCAATCGTGCTTATTTTGGGATTCTTCCAGGTCTTATTTAGGGTTCACTTTGATTAATTTTATTAATTTGATCAATTGAGTCCAGTAATTTGCCCAAATAAGCACAATGGTTTCATAGAGAAAATAAATGTTTTCAGTTTTCTTCTCTAGTGGTAAAAAATAAATAGTTTGTTTATATTGTGTATATTAGAGACTGTCAACCAAAACTATCAACAGAGGTTTCTATAAGTTTTTAAGTTGGTTTGGCTATATATATATATATATATATATATATATATATATATAATTGTGTCATCTATAGAGAGCTGTTTCGTTGTATTACAACTCTTCAGTGTGGCTATAGACTATCCATTATCCCATCCAGTATCACTAGGTGGGATCGAAAGCTTCGCTTCAGACCCAGAGGCTGGCATCTTATCTCAGCCCCACGCAGAACTGGATGGTCAGCAAGGTTGAATTTAAGCAATATATTAACTCACGCATATATTCCCCATCAACCAGAATGCTCTATTCCTATGTTGGAAGAGCATTGTATAAGCTTATAATGAATGAGTTACCTCACTTAAAGAGTGCTCAACCCTGAATAAGGGAGCGTTAATTATATATATATATATATATATATATATATATATATATATATATACATTTCATACAGGCCACACTAATTTAGCTTGGAGGCTGAAAATTTGAATATTTATTCCTTATCATGCTAACAAAAGACTTCTTTTTTCTTTGAATTTCTTATGTAAATATGCTTTTGACGGAGGTTTAATGTGCCCTGCAACTGTAAATGCTAGATCGATCCTTTAGTTTATGCCTGCATTTTTTTAAAAATTCAGATCATTTCAGTGATCACCGCCCAACAAAAGGCAAGAAAATAACTCATTCATTGACCACCCGTTTTACCAATTTTTTTATTGTTCACCCCCAACACAGCATGCTGCCAAAACACATTGGTCTCATGACAGTTTTTAATGAATTCCGAACCCCAGACCCATCTATAGTTAATGCATAGGATTTCACCAGCAAACAGAAGTTAGCTCTTGGACTTACTGCTTGTTTTTCTCTTGTTGAGCTTGAACTAAATATTATGTTGATTAATTATAGAAGAGTGTAAAAATGTATTTATGAGAAATTTTCAAACACTCATTTTGATTAATTACCATTTTACCATAGATATATAAAGTCTGTGATAAACATTATTTACATCTCTAAGATTCTACAAACCTGGGACCCAGCCAAAAATGTTTCCGATTGGGCTCCACAGCCATAGTCTAAAATACTGTGTTCATTTCTTTGAGACCGACTTATGATCTTTATTTTCAATATTATCATCTATATGATTAATATTGTTATTAAATATTTATCATAATTTTTTAAAATAATTCATCAAATCAAATAGCAAGTATTTCTTTACTGAGAGTATCAATATCTATTATAGAAATTTTAATATTTCGAGTAATGTATATATATATATATATATATATATATATATATATATATATATATATATATATATTTCATTGCGTCATCCACAGACAGTTGTTTCAATTTATTACATCTCTTCAGTGTGGCTATAGACTTTCCTTTATCCCATCCAAGACAGAATTGAAACCTTCACTTCAGACCCACAGGCCGATATCCTACCTCTGGACAATGGAACTGGACGGTCAGCAAGGTTGAATTTAAGCGATATATTTATTTACACAGAAATCCTACATCCACCAGAGTGCTGTATCCCTATGGAAGAGTATTGCATATATATATATATATATCCATATATATATAATATGAATATATATATAAATATATATATATATATATATATATATATATATTTACGTGTGTGTGTATGTAAGGTTATCGGAAAATTATGATTTTTCTCTGTTTTAATGAGTGAGTGTCATTAATCTCATCATGTGAAAGATTTCCCCGCTTTGTTCGTCTATTGGTTCATTTTCAGTCACACAAAAGTGAGCAGAAAGGGAGGAAGGAGATACGGTAAACACACTGACACAAAATGGGCTGCTGCTGGTAAAGCTAGGCAGGCAACAGTTGCTAGCAATATTGTCGCTACTACTTTTACTACTGACACTAATGATATGAATTGATTGAAAATCAAGAGAAACATTCTCTGATTAAAAAAAAAAAAATCAGAACAGAAAATAGTCTTATATCAATATGAGGAATTAGATGATACACGCTGACTCTATTTAGAGAGAACGCACATAAACAAACATACATTCTAATCACGTGCACATGAACATGCATACACACACACACAAACCCAAAAGAAAGAAGAAAATACGCATAAACTAACAACCGTACTAATCACAGGTATATACTTCAACTGCAATGTACCTACTTAAGAACCCAAACAGAAAAAGATCATATATCAATCTACACTTCCCCAAAGCTAAAACACAGACATATCACTTCCCACATTTGAGAAACTCCCACTTAAAGACCAAAATACAAAAAGATCATGTGTCACTCTTCCCACACATAACTGTATAGAGAGGAAACCTCAGGTTGACCTCTTCTGACCCACATCCAGCCTAATTGATATCCCTCTTCCTCTTTGGCTGCCACCAGTGATGAAAACTGGCTTGCTGTTCTTCCCCCCCCCCCGTTTAGGATTTTGTCCTAACATGTGAGGAACTGCATTTGCTACAGTTGTCTGCAACCCCCCAAGCGCTTCTGAAGATGCCGACTGAAACCTCGCGAAATAAAGCCTAATCTTTATGATAACAAACATTTTTTGAGATGTAACATACCCTCTTCTCAGATCTTTCACTTCCGTATTGTCAAATTTCAACTACCATATATATATATATATATATATATATATATATATATATATACATATATATGCACGTAAATATATATATATATATATATATTTATATATATATATATATACACGTAAATATATATATATATATATATATATATATATACATATATATATATATATATATATATATATATATATATATATATATATTTACGTGTATATATATATATATATATTTACGTGTATATATATATATATATATATATACAAGATGAGAATTCGGGATGAAACCAGTTATTCTACTTTTGCCTTATCCACAGGCTGTTTAGCACAGTGGTAAGTGCATCACAATATTGAAAGGCTACCTATTGGTAGCAGGTTCAACCCCTGCTGTAGTAGCCCCGTTTTCTCCAATTGTTCACTCTATTTACGTTGTCTAGAATGTTATATTAACTGTGTGATGAGAGGAAAGCATTTTAGTTAAGTTTTCATACAATATAATACAATTTATAATTCATTCTGTTGGACCAAAATGTCCATTTCTCAGATACATACTGTAATGTTGAGAGAGACAAAAAAAGACTGAGAATAAACCAGATGAGAATATGGGTTGAAAGCAATTATTCAGCCGTTGCCTTAATGGCGGGCTGTTTAGCATATATATATATATATATATATATATGTGTATATATATGCATAGTCTGGTTTATGGTTCTATGGGAGTAGGCAAAAAAGTCCTTTAACGAGAGAAGGGCCAAAAAACAAAGAACAGACCTGGCTGATGGTTCTGAGGGTGTGGGCAAAAAGTAGACCCGCTTGATTATCCTTTCTTTTGATTAGATTTTGCAGATTTTTTTTCCAATTCATCCCGTAAATATCTATGATAACTGTTCATATAAATGTGTTTCAATCAACATTCAGTTTAATTTACATCGCTTTTTATGCAGGAATTTTTCCATTTTCAAAGTCAAAGTTGATAATTATTGTCAATAATGTTTTTTTCTCTTCATTAACAAAAGTTGAACAAATGTAATTTAGATATATAATGTCTGAGGGCTGCTCATTGAAAACTCATCTCAATTCAAGTTTCTGATTTCAGTCAACAATATATTTGCAAACATTAGATGACGATATACAAGGGTTTTTGTTACATTGTAACAATCATGCCAAACTAGATAGTTATTAATTAGGATAATTATCATTTAGGATGAAAAGAAAATTGTTTCATATAAATATTGCTTTATTGGAATCCTAAATACAAATTCTACTTCCACACATTTCAGTAATGGTGACAGGATGAATAATTTAGGCCAGCACAAGAATTCCTAGACATGTGTGCAAACCTCCCGAGGTATGTGCAACATCCTTGACAAAATTTGATTGCCCTACCTGTCCGTTTACAACAGAGAATACACTCAAAATACACCTGGTCGTGTTGTATAAGATATTTATTAAAGAACATGTTTTATTTCGATATGGTCAGATGTTCAGTTATTCACCACCCTGGACAATGCTGGGATTCCATGCTGGTATTGTATACGTATATAATATATTGAGATGTTCAGAAATTAATTTTGTATTCCATTGCTATAAATTATAAGCCATCCAACTAAGGCTAGACTGCAAGACCAGAGTTAAATGGTATGAACCGATTTCTGGATTTAGTTCATCTCTTCTCATTCGTTGTTAGTTGTTTATAGTATATAGTAAAGTTCAACTCGTTGGAGGATAGACACTTTAAATAGATAAAAAAATGCTGAATTTGAATCGGAAATGCAGAATTTCCCAACATGGAATCGGACATTTCCTTCCCCGCTGGACTGCTGTCATTGATAATGATGATGATTATATTATTGATAAATAGTATTTAATTAAACTTCACTGGCGTTCGTTTTTATCTTTTTGAAAATACATAATTACTTTCCGAACACCCTAATATGATATATATATATATATATATATATATATTATAAGTTGCATTATACTTTATGGAAACTTATTTGAAATGATTTTCCGTCATTACACGGTTAATATATCACTCAATTTAGACAAAGTAAATTGAATAATCAAATACATATGATATGTATGTACATACATCATGAGGAAAATCAAAGAATATATAAATGAGCTTATGGAAAAATAGAAGAAATGTGAAGTGTGTATTAAATGAAAAAAATTGGATAATGTACTTTCCGAACACCCAATCATAAAACATATATATATTTCATTATGAATTATGTTATATTATATAAAAACTCTTAATTGAAATGATCTCCCCTCATTGCATGGTTAATTTATCCCTCGGCCCTGACAATATGAATAGAATAAACAATAGAAGAAAATGGGGCTGCTGCAGGAATCAATTCAATTGATGGTGTTGGTTGAATATATTCGTAGAAAATCAACTCAAAGAATTTATTCCAATTAACAAATGTTCTTAAAGATAATAAGGCGGTTTGCATGCAGTCCATTATTAAATCTTACATAATGAATTTGATATTCACATGGGTGAACATTCAACAAAAGTGACACTAACAAGTTACATCGGTTGTTTTACTTACTGATCCCTCATCATCAAATACATTTTTGGGGTAACCTACATAAGTAAGCACTTTGTTTCAAAAAAATCAAATGATATGTAGTAAAGAATTACATCAATGCATAATATATAATGATAATACCTTATGTAAGATGACAAAATATATGTATTATAACACATCCTGAAAATTATAAAACAAAGCTAAATAATAAAATCATAGCTTAAGAGGAGGTGGTGTTCGATCAACACTCCTGGGGAGCCATATTATTAAAACTGTTTTGTTTTTGAAATTCTCAAATCAGTTACATGGTAAAAATTGATGATCCAAACAAAAACGCATTCCTCCCCCACACCTTTAAATCAGGACTTCTCATCTACGTTGATGGGGTTTGAAATTTGGAACCTTATAGTCAATAAAAGATAATGGTACTTTGCAATTGTTTCATGTAACCCTAACCTAATGCACCCAAATAAGAAGATGGTATGATTTCTCGCTGGTAATTGGGTTGCTGCTGAGGCATATTCTGGATATACCCTTCTGCACTAACTTGAAATACATCCTACTGAAAAAGTGGCGGCAAATGCCCATGAACACAAGTGTTACTAACAGAACCCCAGGCTATAATATGTAAAATCTAAATGCATTGCTAATGATTTTACTGGAGAAATGACTACAACTAATTTTACAATAGGAATGCATTGACTATGATTTTCTCCACAGAAATGCTCAGAAAGTTAGGAATAGAAAGATTGTCAGTGGTTAGACGGCATTAATGTGAACATTACTTACAGAATAGTGTTATCATATGTTTATTGTAACTCCATTGCAAATAATTTTACTACAGAATGCATTTGAAATCAGGAAGAAAGAGATTGTAAATTTTTAGGAGTTGATGCAAGTATACCTGACTGATTAAACCTATTATAGATGTAACATTGATATATTGTAAACGGGAATTTTAGCTGTGGTTTCAAGCTTAAATATTGGTCAGTGTAGTATTGGGTATTTATTTGGATTTTTGTTCGTTTTCCTTCCCACTAAATCTTGCGTCAAATTCTTTCTGTCGATTTATTATTGTGGTGATTCATTTGTTTATTGTTCCAAAAAAGAAAGAAGACAAAACAAAATCAAAAACATAAGAGACTGCGGCAAAGAGGACGGATGTAAATGTGTTTCTTCCTTTTTAATAGGTTTGATTTACGGCTTGATAACTCAATGAGGGATTTTATGGCAAAATTAATGCTTCAAACAAAGTGGACAGAGCTAGATTTAGAAATTAGATTTTAGCTTGTAGGGATAAAAACTAAAAAAAAAACCCTTTGGAATGGGTGCCAAAAAGTTTCAACAGTAAAACATATTTTCTTTCTACAATAATAAACCGAAAACTCATAATTCATACACATATCTGCCTGCATGCAAATGTATATGTACATATATATATGTATATAAATATATATATATATATATATATATTATGCATGTCGACATATATGTATATGTATATATATATATATGTTGATATATATATATATATATTATCCATGTTGACATATACACATATATATGTGTCGATATATGTGAGAATATTTATATATATACATTCATATTGATATATGGAGGTATATATATATATATATATATATATATATATATATATATATACATATATATATACATGCATACTCACACACACACACACACACACATATATATATATATATATATAATATATATATATATATATATATATATATATATATATATATATATATTGATATATATATGAGCGCGTGAGTGTATGCATATAAGTTCAAAGAGTTTTTCTCAAAACTGTACACAGTATCTTCTACATATGTCAACGAGAATACATAGAAAGGTGTATATGTGCATAGGAGTGAGTACATGTTTATCAATGTATAAATATAGATATAGATATAGAATCAAACTAACATTATACATATCTATGAATATATATACATATATATATTATTCATGCTAAGATATTCATTGCATAAGTAGATATATGTTAGTGTATATATATGTTGATGTGAATACTTATATATATATATATATATATATATATATATATATATGTATGTATACATATTCAATAATACTTGTATATTTTTGAATAAACAGAAACAAATTGTGTTACAATCATCACAACAAAGCATGTATCTAGGTAAGTTTTGTGGTTTTTAATGATAAATTTGGGGGAAATCTTTTATAGAATTAAATCATTAAATGAATTAAACTAAGTATTCTTTCTGTCTTGCTAAAATCTTGTTCAGAATCAATCAAGAAGTTTGAAAAGACTATCATTGCAATCCAAAAAGGTTGCCAAACTGGTTAGTTAAATAGCATTTAACTGGACCAATTCACATTTTGAAGAGAATGCAGCTATAAACACTGTGATTGATCCAGTACGGTCATCGGTCAGTATTGGCTATCGATTTTCAAACCTTCCCTTAAGTTATTACAGAAAATCCTCGGAACATAAACATCTTTTATATATATATATATATATATATATATATATATATATATATATATATATATATATATATATATATATATATATGAGTGTGTGTGTAACTTTATTTTTCTGGTATATGTTTCGATCAATTATTCATCTTCCTCAGCCATTTAGATATTAATTCTAATTTAAGTGATGTTCCTTGTTGTCATGAAGCTCTGTAATGCTGCTTCTATCATAAACCATAACAGAAGTAGCATTGCATGACATTTATTGATGGTAACTTTGCGGAATTTTAGCCCATGTTCCCATTTATGTCGCTCTTTATTTCTATTCTATTTTGTTTCAGCACTAGCTTGGTTATATAAATATATATCTATACATTGTGCCATAATAAGAAAGTATATATGGAACAAGGAAAAAGCACTGAAGAGAATTAAATAAATCACATTGACTGATATTGGGAAATAGGTGATTAAACTGACACAAAAAAATCTTTTGAAAAAGTTTTTTGATTTTTAGTTTTTAAGGCTGTAAGGTTTTCTATATATATGGATATATATATGATAATCTGTCGTGTGGGACCACAGAGCGCCTGTAAGTTTCCCCTGGATTGGGCTTTCTCACAAAGGGTAGGGGGTTTTAAAAATTGGAACTCTTTAGCAAATAGAGGATAATAGTGTCGAACAATTGTTTTTCATCCATTCTAACTTAATGCACTGTTATGAAGAGATGTCACTATTCTTCATTGGTAACAGGGTTGCCTCTAAGATATATTCCAAATACATGTCCTCTTACAGTAGGTGCCCATGTATATATGTGGATGACAAATATTAATTATCATTATAGTAAACGTTCACTTTGTTAAGGGTTGAGCACTCTTAGGAAGGGCACTCGTCTACCATAAGCTACTATAGCAATGCTCTTCCAACTCTGGGATGGAGCACTCTGATAGATGTGGAATTATGCATAAGTGAATATATCACCTAATTCAGTCATAATGACCGTCCAGTTTCACGTAGGGCAGTGGTAGAACATCTGCCTCTGGATCTGAAGCAAAGGTTTTGACCCTACCTAAGCAGTATTGAAAGGGATACTGGACTGTCTATAGCCACACTGAAGAGTTGTAATACTACAAAACAGCTGTCTGTGGATAACAATTATTAATTGCTGTTATAGATATATATATAGAGAGAGAATATGGAAAGGGAGAGACTTAAATAGATTTAAGGATCAAAAAGATTCAAAGACAATTACCTTATATACTATTTCTACAACTAAACAAAAAACTTGGTAATGTAGTGTTGAAAGAAAAGATAATATAGTTTCACACATAAGAAATATACATTGTACAGGTCTGGTTAGTCACTCAATAGAAACTCTCATGTGATCAATGTCTTGGAATCATGCTGTGTTTGAGGTAATCAATTAAATTATTGGAAAATAGGAATGATCAAGTGACTCTCACCTTTTGTTGAGCTATGATCACTAAAAAAGTCAGATTTCTCATAAAATAAGCATGAACTAAGGGACGAATTTAGTATGAACTTACATGATAAATTGAACCCTACTGATTGGGGGAATTACCAAATAAACAAAAAAAAAATTTTCTAGGCATCTTTATTATTGGAAAATAGAAATGATCAAGTGACTCTCACCTTTTGTTGGACTATGATCACTAAAAAAGTCAAATTTCTCATAAAATAAGCCTGAACTAAGGGACGAATTTAGCGTAAACTTACATAATAAATTGAACCCTACTGATCCGGGGAATTACTAAAAAACAAAAAAAAAATTTTTCTAAACATCTTAATCATTGATGCAGGCATTATTTGTGATACATACCAAGATAGCCAGCCAGCCAGCCAGACCAACATAAAAACCCAAGAAACTTATGTTGACAGTTTCGGTTTGCAGTTTCTAATATGTTCTCTTATGTCTTTTTAGATTAAGTGTGAGACAATCGGCTCAAAAATAGATCAAATAATTGATGAAACTCATGCTGAAAATCTTTATCTATTTCTCTCAATGTTTGTATCATAAAAATAAATCGTATTATCCATTGTCTTGTTTTTTTTTCTTGTATTACTTCGTTTCTAGCCACCATCGAATGCGGAGGAACGATTTCAGATAAGCAGTTACTAACAGCGATAGAGCCATTGCACTCAACAAAACAAGATAGCAACAACGGTTGGAATAGCTGAACATTTCAAGGACATCCGTGCCTGAAACAACAAAGCAGGTGCTCGCACTGTTGACGATAATCAAAACAAGATTTTGTTGAAACACTTCTTTCAGTACTTCCAGGACTATTGGATTGATTTTCTTCTTCCTCTGGGCGATTCATGCCAAGATGTATCGATCAATGTCGTGTTTACAAGAAAGACTCCTTCATGGCGGCATTGTGCAGTGCATATGGGATGCCACACATTCTCTGTTGAATTTGGACATTGTTAGAAGCTTCGGTGCGGGCCTAAAATTGGGTTTTCTATTTGATCAGATAATGAGATAGTGTGCACATGAATATATATGTATATATATATATATATATATGTATTTATATATATATATATATGTATGTATATATATATGTGTGTGTGTGTGTGTGTGTGTGCGTGTACATATATATATATGTATATATATATGAATATACATATTCACATATATTATGTTTATTCATGTATATATATACATATTTATTTATTCATGCATGTAAGTTTATATATATACATATGTATATATACATATGTATATGCATATGTACTTGCTATCATTCATAAAAACATTCACGGATAAATTTGAATTTCTATGAAATGCTTTCTTAAGATAAGAAACTAAATAACACATTTATATATAAGTATATATATATATATATATATATATATATATATATATATATACATATATTCATGTAAATACTGCTGAAGTTCTCTAATTACAGCATTATCATTATATATTCAGAAATACCTTGAATAGTGCAGTTTTGATTAGTGTGGGTTTTGATATAGTATAATTAAGATATTGCTGTACAAATTGAGGTAGCTAAGTATAAGCTGGAAACAAAAACACATTAAATTATAATAAGTTTTTTAACTGCACAATTTTAAACAAGAGATATAACTTTGGAACAAATTAGCCACGCAAATTAAGGTGTACCTGTATATATTCATTATATATATAGAATATCAAATCTATGTTGCCTCACAAATTACCTGCCCGACCAGCCTGCCAAAACAGCTACAGATTCTTCACTCTTTTCTTGTCTGTGTGTGTTGGTATCTCCAGATACCCCTTGGGCTGCAACGTTGAGATTTTGCATGAGTACACCACTGAGCATGACCTTAATACTTTTATTTTTATTCTTTCATAAAAAGGCTTTCTGGGGTTTCTATGGTCATTGGGGGACCAACGATGCCCAAATCTTTTGCTCACCTTTTTTTAAAGATAATTTTAGATTATGAAACATCTATTTCATATAAGTATGGTACACGCAGTGGCTATAGTGATTTATCTATGTGATGGACAGATATATATCTATCTATCTATATATATATATATTTATGATTTCTATCTATTCAAATTCAACTCCAATGTAGCTGTACTTATGCACTTAGCTCTGTTCCATCAGTTGGGAAAATGGTTGTTAGCCTAAAATGCTATTACTTTGCATACCAAACCTACAAGTGAAATTATAGATGCAGACAGACAAACAAACAGAATAAGTCACACAGTTAATTATATACACACACACATATATATATATATATATATATATATTTCACTTATGGCAATATAAATATCAACAGCAACGTGTTAGACAAAGTTTCTGCCTTGAGGCACTGAGCTAAGGACGTACTTACTTTGTTGAGCTGTACGTTGCACCATCCAAGTTCTTAGTGAACACCATATAAATAAACGAGACGTCATTGAAAAAATAATTAAAGTAAAAAAAAAAAATAGGTCTTCTTAGTGACTTAATAGAAACTATCATGCAACCAATGTCTTTTGGCAGCATGTTGTGTTAGGGATGATCAATCAAAAATTGGAAAAAGGGATAATCTACGAATAAGTTGATTTTCTTGCCTTTGGTAGGCAGTGATCATTAAAAAAAAGTCCCCTTCCCTAAAAAAAAAAAAAAATGCCTGGAAGAACTAAGAGACAAATTTAGCTCTTGCATTGAAAATTGAAACCTTCAAATAAAAATCCACTTGAGTTTTTTAAAAAACGAAAAATGTTTTCATACAGACAATAAGGAGAAAATGTTTAAATTTTCGTCTCTCCAGTCAGCAAGGCAGATCAACTTTAAAACTGAAGAAACCTATGTTGACAGTTTGGGCTACAGTTTTGGTTACATTCTTGGTTTACGGTTTCTAATAAATGATTGCACTAAATAAACTTTTTACCTTCTTGAAAATTTTGTGCTATTTTTTGTTCGGCAAATCTAGCAGGGTTTTTCATGGTATGATTCCTGCTTGCCAATCATTTTTACACAATTTCTCCACAAAGCCAATGAATCAATACCATTGGTGATATTTTCTTTGCCTGAGGTTAACTCGGTGCAACGACCCATGATGCCTCAGTTCAAACCTCAATATTTATTTTCCTATATTTATAAAAAGTACATTTGGCAATAAGCGGAGATGGAACATTTCTCATTTTTAGCCTTGATATCAGGAAATGTTGGAAGTAGTCTTGAAAGCAGTTTTGAAATCTTCCTTCTCTCTCTCTCTCTCTCTCTAAATATATGCATTATACATGCATATACCTATATATATATATATATATATATATATATATATATATATATATGTCCTTGTGAATATAAATTTGGTTTTCTTCAAGTATGTTTATGTGCACAAATGATCACAAAAGATGATGTTGATGGGCCTGGCTGATACTCCCACGGGAGTGGTCAAAAACGTCCTTTAAACGAAGAAGGGGCAAAAAAAAATAAGAAAAGGTCTGGATGATGGTCCTGAGGGAATTGGCAAAATGCTGTTGAAGTTCTCAAACAAAATTTATGATAAAGATATTGCATGGCCCTCATTTCTGGTGATCATATTAATTATGATTAAAACTTTATATCCACATAGAGATGTGATAGATAGACAAGTAGATTGATTGGAAGGATTCTTAGGTATATATATATATATATATATACTGGATGTTTCTTAATGGATATGGCCGTCTTTTTGTCAACCTGTATTTAAACTATTTTAGATATAAAAACTATTCTTTTTAGAGATGCGAATTATGATAAGATTGCAAAAAGATGTTAATTACCCATACATTTCAACTTTACGATAGATGTTGAAAGTGATTTCCTTTCATCTTGATACAGGTTCTTATCCGTTTCATTACATTTGAGAATGAAATAGCTGATACAACACAAAGGAATGGATGCTCACATGAGGCTAGCGCATGATGGAACTGCCATATTCAGTTGTCTCTGAGGACAGTATTACCACATGACTAATATAGTAGCATAAAGTTTACATACATATAAATTCTACTTTCTTATCCTATATATGTGTGTGAGTGTGCATGTGTGTGTGTGGATGTATTTGAGTGTGTCTATAAGTATGGTATTAATTTGGATTTTACATCTTACTATTCTGTGGTTGCTTTCTACCTTCTACTTGATTTAGGACTTGAATGTCTTTGATGGTGTTGCTCTTGTCTGCTGGTATTCAGTTTAATTGTTCTTGGTTTCATGATTGGGGCTCCATCAAGTCCATTTTCTATTAGCTTTCTTCTTGAAGAAGAAAATGTAGGAAAATGTTCCTCACCAAACTGCAACCACTGAACGTACTAAAAGAACTCACCTGACCCTTAAAGCTCAAACTGAAAAGCAGATATTAACTTCTCACCAAACCAGGAGAGAACGCCACCAACATCAATGAGTTCAGCAACAAAATAACACCCTCCCTAAAAGAAGCTGACGTAACCTACTTCAAGATGATCTTGCAAAACTTAAGGGAAATAATGGAATCAGAATAGATGACAAAAAAAAGTGCTACAAATGCATCTTCCTGATAGTCATCTACAGAGGTGAAACATGGAATCTAACCAAAAGATTGGTCTTTAAACTGAGAACCATGCAACGTGCCCATGAAAGAATCATGCTTGACATCACATGGATGGATCACAAGACAGCACAATATATTAGAGGAGAAACAGGAATCTGAGACGTCATAGAATCGATTAGAAAACTCAAATGGCAATGGGCTGGTTCTTTTGCAAAAATGGCAGAAAAACACAGGACAATAATTCAAAGATTTAGACTAACACTGAAAATTTTCAACCAGTCCCATCCCTGGAAAAATACCCCAAAATAATCGGTTTCCTTTCATGACTAATATACATAAGTTAATATGCCATAAATTTGTAAACCAATGCAATTATATTATATACAAATCTATCTAACACTGCATCGGTGTTAACCTGCCTCAAAATTAATGAGGCTATTTGCGCTTCTCAGAATTCTGCCACAACATCCACTGTCCCTCCCAAACCCCTGATCAAATGAGTCCTTAATCCATCTGCAACGGACATTCCGGGTTTCTGACAATTAGTATCTATCATCCTAATCAGCAATTAAATTAATCCTGTTCCAATAGTCTGCCCTTTTACTTTTGGGTCCCGCAGCTCATTAGCGTCTTCTTTAGAACAGCAGCCCCTTTGATGTATCCCCACTCTAAATCTTTTGTTAACCGTTCAAGCACTAAGCAACGCCTTCCAAGGTAAGGCTCAGTGATCAGCAGCAAACTGATAGATTCTTGTCAACAGTTGACTTCATGTACGTCAAAATCATTTACATATATTCAGTCATAGATAATAAACTAAGATTGACAGATAGATAGATAGATTTGAACAAACTGAGAGAGAAAGATATATATATATACCCCAAAACATCAAAGACATGATTAGCTGCAACAATATAATAAACAATAAAGTCTCACACAACAATATCCCTAAAACCACAAAACTCTGTAAGCTATGCACCAAAAGAAATAGTTTATGCTGTAACCACCTTAAGTATATCAGCACCTTCACTAGCTCTACCATCACAGAGAGTTTCTACATATACTATAGCACTAAGTGTCATAGCAAAAACATTATATACCTTCTAGAATGTAATAGATGCAATTTACAATGCATGGGCAAGTGTGAGGGGCAATTTAACAGTGGACTTAACAACTACAGACACAGAATTAAATCACAAAACAATCCCAGTCCACTTCCTATAGAACTTCTCTTTTGCACAAATGGTCACAATTTTGCCACAGACGCTAGCTTTACAATCATTGAAAAAATAGAAAAAAATACTCACACTGACTTAAATAAGATTATAGAAAGATATGAGGATATGTGGATCAACAAACTCAAAACTCTCTCCCCAATTGACTTTACACCAAACTTAACAATCCTAATCACGCTGATCTATTAATCATAATCCTCCCACTAACGATAACCTCACATCCACATCTACCCCCTCTCAGAAACATATAATATTGGGAACTTCAAAGTCGCTCAAACCATAACAGCTATCACCTTGGTAAGACATCTCACTTGTACAAATCAGAGCCTATATATATATATATATATATATATATGTTTATATTGTGGATTTGAAGTGATCTGACTGAATGTAGATGAAAATAAGGATTGGAAGGGGAAGAGAAAAACCCAAAAGATAGGTGTTACATCTCAAATTTTTTTATCATTCTGTGGGCATAGTTTGATGCAATTCAACTGGTGGGGCCAGCCAATTTTTTCAGAGAAAAATATTTGCAGCAATTCAGTGAGAAAAATGCTGTTCACTTGTTTGTGTTTTCTCTATGAACCGCCGCAAATATTTTTCTCTCAAAAAGATGGCTGGTCCCCATCAAAATACATTAAATTATACCCGCAGAACAATGAAAAAATTTTGAGATGTAACACCTATCTCATATTCCAATAGTCATTTTCATTTGCATGTATATATTTATATACATTTACACAATACAAATGAGGGATGCTATGTAATGAATGATATAATGATGTGTAATGGGTTTATTTTGTAGAGTGTTCAATACATTTATCATTAAACATTAAGTTTATTTAGTGTAGAGCTTAAAATATAATGGAGTAAAGATTAGCAACATTTATGTTTCTGCCTTGTTTGGGTTTCTTCAGGTGAATCTGACCATTCTCTTGAAGAAGCCTGAACAGAGGAGAAATATGAAAGTGTTTGTGTAGCGAATCCTTTCTTCACTATACATATATATATATTATTGTGTCATCCACAGACAGCTGTTTCTATGTATTACATCTCTTCAGTGTGGCTATAGACTTTCCATTATCCCATCCAGTACCGCGAGGCAGGATTGAAACCTTCACTTCGGACTCGGAGGCTGATATCCTCCACTGGACTACGGAACTAGACAGTCAGTAAGGCTAAATTTAAGCGATATATTTATCTATGCAGAAATTCCTCATCAACCAGAGTGCTACATTCCGATGGAAGAGCATTGCATAAGCTTACAGTGGATGAGTTACCTCACTTAAAGAGTTCTCAACCCTGAAAAGAGGAGCGTTAATTATATATATAGTAAGTGAGTGAGAGAGAGAAAGAGAGTGAGATTTTAACAAACTCAGAAAGATAGATAGACAGACAGATTGTAGATGGATACAAACATACTTTCTAGTTATATACATACACACACAACATCTATCTATCTCTCTATATGTATATATACATGTATATATGGTATAGGTTAAGAGAGGACCTCACAAACTTAGACCAGTGTCCCTTCAATTTTTCGAGACGTTCTGACATCCTCCATCAAGATTGTCATCAGCTGCTAAGTTACATTCTCCTTAATCTTATTCCTGACCAGAAATCTTATTAGGGAAAAGTAAAGTCAGAGGGAGCCTAATCTGGCAAATCTGGGTGATGTGATATTTTCCACCAAGTCCTGAACAAGACATAAAGAATGAATAGGCTTAGTCCGTGAATGTGATGGTCCCACAGAAGAGCTCTCAATCGCATTTTGCTTCCGACTGAAAAAATCTATAGGAGTATGTCTGATTATGTTTGCGCAGTTAGGTCCCCTCTGATTGGTTCCCAAGTTACATCAAGGCCACTTTATCAGTTCTCTAGATAGCCAAAATGACTGGACACTTTCCAGACAGACCACACACATATATATGTGTATATATGAGGGAGTACATGATTTACGTATAGGCAATATGAACATGTCTCTATGTAAGGGAGAGGTCTCTGATGCTATTACATTTTTCTCCCATGGAACACATTAACTGCAGTCCACCTCAAAAAAAGAACTCCTCTATTCTCCAAAAAAAGTCGCTCTCCGTTCATCTCCTTGCCACACAATGTTCAACTGACACAGTTACCGATAAAAAAAAAATTACCTTTTTAGCATCAGAAAACCAGCGAATTATAAAACGATGTTCATTAAGTGAAAAACATGTCTTTGGAAGAGGAAGAGAAAGAAAGACTGAGGCATGATGGGAAATAGCAATGTTAAGATACAGCCAATCAAATCGATCGTCAGTGAATGTGATACTTGAAGTGTGCAGGAAATTTAAATCTAATGTTGGCGTGCTACTGCCGATTCTTGAGATGTGTCAGACAAAACCAGGAGATTTAGCTTTTTTGCTTTCTTTTTTCTAAAGCAGTTTAAGATAGGTTAGTATATATATATATATATATACATATATGTATACATTGATATATACATGTATAGAATGAGAGAGAAAGAGAAAGATATTTATTTTTCTATCAATGTCCTTTTTTAAATTCACTATAGTACCAATTACATATACAATTTCAATGATTTTGCTTTTTGCTTTCTTTTCTCAGTAGTAGTTTAAGATCGCATATCTATACATATATATATATATATATATATATATATATATATATATATATATATATACATACATATACATATATATATACGCTGTACAATATGTAGTCTTCTGAAATTGTCAGATAAATCATAATCCATATTGATACAATGGTTATATACATATATTCATATATACATACATATATATATATATATATACATATGTATACATGTATGTATGTATGTATGTATGTATGTATGTATGTATGTATATAATTTTCTAATAATGTCCTTCATTTTTTTCAATACACTAAAGTATCAATTATGTACATACAATTTCAAGATAAGATTTTTCTTTTCATTTTTCTTTTTCTTTTTTGTAGCTTTTATCCCTCGGGGCAGCACACAGACACACAGCCACTCTATACAGTACGCAAGCACACATATATTTCTAAAAGTCACAGATACTCACTCACTTGGTCATTATATCCCAAACTAGCCAGACAGACATGATTTTTAAACAAATTATTTATTGTCCGAATTTCTGAGATGAGGAAATATCATTATTGTACATAGATTTACTCAGACTGATATTGTCGTCATAGTTGTCATAGTCACGTTTTAGCCTTTGTATCCCCTGAGATTCTTCAGGTGTTTGAGCACCATATTTTAGCCTTTAATTAGGAAAGGAAAAAAAACAGGGTTGCTAAATAGATAGAGCCATTTCCGGCTGAACAGACGTCTGAAAAATGGCCAAAAATAGTCAAATGCTAAAATTGTTTATAAAAGCAATTATCTTATTACAATTTCTATTAAATAAAATATCATAGATAATTGGTAAAATTTTTTTTTAAATTTTTTGTTCTATTTACCTTCTTAATTTTTGAGTTGCTTTCTTATTTCAACTTTCTGATGATAGCCTGATTATCAAAACTGCAAGTATAAACTAACCTGAAAAATGATTAAGGTAAATTGTAGTATCAAAAAGATTGATAATAATGATTGCTTATAAAACATTAAAATATTGAATACAAACCATTAATAAGAATGTATTAGAATACTTCTGAAACAAGGTTAAAATGGCCAAAAATTTAGATACGTCCAAACCAAAACTTTCAAGGTCAAATGCTATTCAGAAAGGCCAGATTTGTCGTGTCTGGTCTTGAAATGACCCAAATAGCAACCCTGGAAAGAACATTAAACTTGAGACTCTAAATACCACCGGCTGGTTACCCTAAAGGTGGCACTAAAGTCATTTAATCTAGTTCAGTTTCAGTGGTAGACAAGAGACATTAAGTCTAAAACTCCAACTTCATTGTTCTCTGGACACTTGGTCAAGTGGATAAAACATTGATTAAGCTTATCCAGTGACCTGCCTGGTGAACATAGAGTTCAAAATACAGGTAACACAAAGAAATCATACAACGTAATTCAGGGAAAGAGACAGATAAGTAACATTGCAATAACAAAAAAAACTAGGAAGACTCAACTGATACAAAATATCCTCTGGCGTGGAAATTGGAATAAGAACAACTTCACCCCTAAGCCTGAAACATTGAAATTATAACAACCCTGGTCAAATTCCTAAAACTTTTTTGATACATTGAAAATACTTCAAGACTCCAGACTGTACCAGGATTCCTTGGGAATGTTCCTAATTGAATTAACTAATCTTAACAACAAAGACAAGTCTGGTTAATCATTCAATAGAGACCGGCATGTGACCAATGTCCTTTGGCAGCATACCATGTTGGGGGTGATCAATTATAAATTGGTAAAAGGGATGATCGATGGTTACTTCTCTTGCCTTTTGTCGGAAAGTGATTACTAAAAAGGTTAAAATTTTGTTAAAACCAAGTATGAATCCCAGACACCAACATAAGGGTCAATTTAGGATAAACTTACATTGCAAATTGAACCCCTACTAAGAAAAACTATTCAGGGAAGGAATTGAAAAGAAAAACAATAACATTTTTCATAGACATTTATCGTGTCTATGGAGAAGGAGTAAATATTTAAATTTTCAGCTCTCTAGCTTCATTGACAGGGTCTGTAAACATTACACATACATGGATAGTCAGCCAGACCAACTTAAAACCTGAAGAAACTTATGTAGATACTTATGGTGATAGTTTTTGTTGGCAGTTTCTAATAAAGATGCTGGTCTGATTAAATCATGGAATAATCAGTACTTCATAAAATCTAATGTACTAATCATCTTGGCCCGATGGTAAAGTATTCCCTGTGGTTTGGTAGGCCATGGTTCAAGCCACCAGTGAGACATATCAAAAACTTAAAAAAATGGTGCTTCTCTGCTAAGCCCTCAGGACTAGGATTGAGGAACCTCTCCCCATAGCTATGAGGTAACAGCCAAATTTCGTTGAAGTAAATGTTGAACTCTGTCAATTGCTAGATGGTTGACCATTGGGGAATACCATATACCGTCAGGAGAATGAAGCTTTGACAGACCTGGGAAGCCAGAAGTTGGTCTTACTAACAATTGCCAGAATATAGCAAATCTAGTAACAAGGTATATGTGAAGAATGATGATACATCCTCTAATGTTTAATGTCGCCGTTATCTAATGCAATGGTTTCAAAACTGGGGTCTGCAGACCATAGGAAGTTTGTTAAATAATGCTCTGGTATCTTTAGTAGAGTTCCCTCTAAACCCAACATTGCAAATCTTGTGGCAGAAAAATATTATTATCCATTGCACAGCTGTCAAGAAAACATAATTGTACACAGACCTGTATGTATGTTAGAATTTGAATAAATGGAATCCCTTTTAGATGAATATGATTTTTACAGGTTAAAAGTGTCTTTTTATTGTAGTTGATCAATTTAACTAAGTCGAAAATCTAGAAGCTGGAAATAGGGGTCTGCCAGAATATTTCTTTTAATGGAGAGTCTTTGAGTTTTCAAAGTTTCAAAAACACTGGTCTGATATCATTCATAGAGCAAGTCAATAACTAACTTGAAATATTTTCAACAGGCAAAAATCTGGAAAATCTAGATGTCATTAATTAACTCATCAAAATAAGACCCAGGAAGGTGAAAAGACCTTTTTTTCCACAAATAGAAAAAAAAAACAATTTAAGAAGCAATTTTACAAGTGTGTAGACAAAACGCTATGGCCAGGAGCACTAGGACACACAAACACACAAACACATGCACTTGTAAAAAGGAATAGAATTCTTTGCCATCTTTGGGGGCTATGGTTGTTCCATAGTTATAGTCTCCAGTTCTTTACAGATTATTTTCCGTTACCAGTCACTTAATGATCAATATCAATTTCTTTTTGAGTCATTTTCCCTTCCAGTTGCATCGGTGGAGATTAAAGCACTGAAGTGTAACTAATTGGAAACCGTAAACCAAAACTGTCGCAAAATAGTTTCCTCAGTTTTCAAGTCAGTCAGGCTGGCTATGTATATATGAATGTATCACATATACTGGCTGCATCGGTGCAGCTAAAGGGCTGAAAAATTAGCTATCTACTCCTTGGATGATTGATGATGATGATGATGATGATAATGTCCAAAGAAAACAGAATTTTTTTCTTTTAGATCTTCTAAATAGCTTTTCAGTGGGTAGGGGGTTCAATTTACAATGCAAGTTTATGGTAAAGTTTTTGTTTGCTTGTTTTGTGAAAATTCAGACATTTTAGTGATTAATGCCTCACAAGAGGTAAGAGAAGTAACACCTTCTTCTGATGTTTTAATTGCTCACCATAACCTGGTATGCCGCTAAAAGATGCGGGTCACATAACAGTTTCTGTTAAGTGACTAGCCAGGCCTGTTTGAACTTATATTCTCTTAGAGTATTACATGAATGCAGGTGGTACTTTCCATCTCTGCCACCTGCTGCCACTTCTTAATACTACTAATTTTCAAACATAAACAAACTCCCTGCCATCCCCTGCCACTTTGTAATGGCACTGGTTCTCAAACATGAACAAAAAGTGGCAGCAATAGTTTTAGCATTGAATATTTCTTTAATGTATGGCAGGATGTGGCAGAGAACAGCAGAGAGTTACAAAGACAGAAAGTACTACCACTTGAATGATGTCATTTCAAAGTCCAGAAAAGATTATGTATGTATGAATATGGATCAATAAGTCTATAGCTTTGAATAGTTATTAGCAAATTTTGATCTGAAATTTTCCTCTTATAATGTTTGAACAATATGATTAATATCATAATTCATTACTGAATTTATCACGTTGACTAGGAAGAAAGTTAAAAAATAGATATTTGTTGTGTAAAATGAAAGCTTTTTACATCATTAGTCTACAGACTTATAAATGTAACTATATATAAAGTGCATGTCAAATTATTATGTAAAGTATTATAATATAAATTTAGTATCATGAAAGATAGAGAAGAATAATCTGACCGTCAAAATTGGCAACACCGACCTCCACCAACGTTGCAAAGATGAGAACATTCTGTACACTAGTAAACAAACAAAAACTATTTTCATCGTAGCCTTGCATTTGAAGAGTGCCAATTAATTTGGTAACTAAAACCAAATTATCACATTCTTGGTAAAAAAAAGCTGAGAAAAATTCTATCAACACAATTAGGAAAAGAACTCTTGAAATAGCAAAACTTCTAACAGGGATTTTCAAACAGAGAAGAAATAGATTGAAAACCCTCATGGATCATGTAAAAGAACAGATAAAGGTAAGTCCAGCGTAATAACACAGAGGAAAGTGTTTTGAATTGAGTATATTAGAAAGTTATGATCAGCAAAACTTTATTCAAGGAGGCTGATCGAAGTAACATGTCCAAATCATCTTGAGTCTGTATTCTCTGCCATTTTTCAATATTCAGCTGTCTTTGAAGTTGAGACATGGAGTGAAATGTTTGGAATGGGTCAGAAAATATTAGAAAATTGACTTCAATGTTATTACAGACAAGTACTTATCTACTCTTGTCAGACTAGATAGTTTGACCAAGGGCTGAGTTTCAAAGGAAGAGCAGCATTCTGTATGACTAAAACATTAGCAAGACTATGGAAGAGGTACGTTTTGGGCTTGAATCATATGAGATGGAGCGATTGGACTTTGGCATGTACGAGATGTAGAAAAAATGACTTCCCAGGCAATTTTTGAGGACTATTTTCAGCCTGGGTTTATGAGAAACAGTCGACAACCTTACTAAAATGTTTCAGAAATGGTAAATTAATGAAGTGGCCACCGTTTTCTTCAGATCTCAACCCAATTAAGAATCTCTGGAGCATCTTCAAGAGGAAGGTGTATGAAGATGGACATCAATTGCAACCAAAGACAACACCTGGAAATTTATTATGACAAATACAGAAGCTCTTACAGCTGGAGAAATTGAAAATTTGATCAGAAAATGGTCAGGTGAAAAATCAACTTCCTCCAGAAAAGTTTGTAATGGATGATCAACTAATATCTATGATTGGTAGTCAAGGATCTTACATTTTCCAAGTAAATCATTTGTATGTTATTAATCTGTAAGCTTCAGTATTTCATGTATGAGTTTTTATAGCTTGTTTGAACTTCCTTCATTTTCAGAGCCATTTAGTGATGTAATCAATGTATAATTAGTGTCTTATTGTGTTTTTCTATCCATACTTAATAATTTGGCCCAATGAAACTTGAGGGATTGCAAAAAAATTCTTATAATCTTGACCACATATACATTAAGAGCAATGTTTTCTGGTAATGCAAACACAAATATTTGTTTGAAAAATTACCAAAATTCTTCTATTGTAGCAGAATTAAGAAAGGGTGAACATATTTGCATTATGATTTGGTACACACTGTATAAATATGGTGGCCAGTGTCGTATAAAACCAACATAAAGGACCTGGGCAAAAGCAGGCCTCTTCAAAGTAGGGTTTTGAACCCTTCAAAAGGTATAGTAACCCGTCTGGGTTTGGGATCGCTGTGATTAATTGTGGGCTGTAGAAATATTTTAAAATCTTTTTTAAAGAATAGTTATACAACACTCCAATCAATCTGTTCCTGAATTTTGGATTTGTGTTTACTCGTTATTTTGTCCTAGTGATGACTCTAATTTTTATTGTTACGTTGAAAAAAATTAATTGTAAATTTGTTTTTTTTGGTAGACCCCAAGTGCCCCCTGATAAGGATTTCTAGGCTGCAGTCTACCTAGCATATATATAAATCCGATACTGATGGTGGCATTCCAGGTGTTCAGGCAAAATGAGGAATAGGGTTAAATTTCAATCTCAGTATCCAGTTAGGCTTCATTGCCTAGTTGGTAAGCCAGCAACACTGGAAAGACTGGCTTCCAAAGATAAACAAAGTATGTTTGAGTCTAATTAAAAACTTATTCTTGATTTCTGATCAACATTTCTAATTAAAATCATGAAATAATGATCCCGTGATAAAGAGCAACTGAAATTAAGTTGAAAGGAATACTGGTCAAAATTTGACAAATAATGATTAACAATGTGCTGGTGCCTTCTGTCATGCTACGGGATGCAACTCACATAGTAGAGTTAAATTCCATTCTAACAACTGATGTAGAATAACATTCATGTTCTAATGACGTAATAAAAATTCTAAAATCAAAGAATGATATCATAGAAAAATAAAGATAAAAAAGTGATAAAAACAAAAACAAAGAAATCTGTTTGTGGTCAATAAAACATTATTCTCCAAGCCCATTGCAATGTAAATCTTGATTATCCGTGTGTATGAAATACAGCTTCTTTTCTCTGAATTATACCAGCGAGGCCCGAGAGGGGGTAATGTAGGATCTGAATACGCTTCACTCAAGCCAGTGCCCAGGAGGGGACGTTCCATTGTCTGTAGAGACTGGACGGAGGCCAATCGTAAAATAACAAGGATGTATTTGTATATACATGAATTGCATAAGTAATATTTCAGCTTTTCGTGTTGTTTTTCACCAATTAATTGATCGCGCATGACTTCATCGCAAATTTTCCTTTTTGAATGTTGGAAAGGAGAGGGGCTGAAGGAGCCAATATCCCACCCTGTCCCTTTCATTTCCCCATGGGGCCCCCAAAACACCAGCTATCTATAGCTAGACCACTGGCCAGACAAAACAACAGCTGCATTTAGACAACCAAGCCTTTCCAATGTCATCATATCAGGTGCTTCTAAATGTATGTAAGCGAAGAAGAACAAGCACTTTGTAGACGTGGGGGATAATGTTTTAACAATTTTTTCATAAGATCAATGCGGCTGGTAAGTTGCCATGACCCTGAAGGATTTTCCTTTTTTTTTTTTTTTTGTTAGTCTTGGTAGGGGTGTGGTGTCTGTTCAGATTTTTTTTTTGAATGAATACAGTCTTCCTTCCTTCCTTTCTTTTCTTTCATACTTCTTATTTCTGGAGCCTTGTCAATTCTATCTTAAGGTAAACATATTTACCACAGACAGATAAAAAGCTGACAAGGGCAAGTGGGTTATGAATATGTGTGTGTGTGGGGTGTATTTGTACATATATATATATATATATATATATATATATATATTTATATATATGAATGAATGAATGGCTTGGCTTCGAAACAAAGATTTTTGGGAGGGTTAACCACAACCTGGTCGTCAGGGCTTTTAATTCACGTGGTAGCCCTCTGGCCTACACATTGGAGTTTCGAAGTGAAGTGAGATGTGAACATATATATATATATATATATATATATATATATATATATATATAATTGAATAGCTTGGTTTCACGAACAAAGATTTTTGGTAGGGTTAACCACGACTTAGTCAGCAAGGCTTATAATTCATGGAGTAGCCCTCTGGCCTATACAATGGAGTTTTGATGAGAAGTGAGATGTGTGTGTGTGTATATATATATATATATATATATATATATATATATATATATATATATATGCAATGCTCTTCCATAGGAATAGAGCACTCTGGTGGATGAGGAATTTCTGTGTAAAGAGATATATTGCTTAAATTCAGCCTTGCTAACCCTCCAGTTTCATAGTCCAGAGATAGGATATCGGCCTCCGGGGCTGATGTGAAGGTTTCTATTCTGCCTCACGATACTGGATGGGATAGTGGAAAGTCTATAACCACACTGAAGAGATGTAATACATTGAAACAGCTGTCTGTGGATGACACAATAATATATATATATATATATATATATATATATATATATATATGCAACGTATGCACAGCTACACCAACTCATTAAATCAAGGGTTTGTTGTATGTTATGGTTCATTGAGGTGATATGAAGAACAAGGCCCCAAGGTTTGACTGGAGTTACCTCCTCCTGGCAGATGTCTGAGTTGGCTATAAGGATCTGTCACCCCATTACTGGAGTTTTCTGACAGTACAGCTGACCTTGGTAGCTGAGCAACACGATGCGAACACTCCCTAGTTAATAGATGGCTGAGCTTGATGAAGAGTTCTAGTTTTTTGAAGGAGTATCACAGCATTTCCAAAGTTTTACAACAGTAGGGATGTCTGTGCATAGATCCAAGACACTCCAACAAGAGCTGGTGACTGAGCTGGCTATAGGGGTCAGCTATTCCCTCTGAGGAGTAACCTGACTGGGAAGCAGATACACACACACACACATGTTCATCTTTACCAATATTAATTAGGTACATACGTGTATACATATATATAGAACTTGGCAAACAACCAGAGGAACCTTACTGTGCATATTTGAATAGACACTCTCCTGCAGACTTGCGCATTTGTCAGTGGGATACCATTCATCTGGAATATTTGTGTCTGTTGCATTCACACTGGCCTAGTAAATTATTCTTTTCAGGGTTTTTTGGCAAAAATTGTATCACTTAAGTCTGGCTCCCTGTGACTTCTACTTTTATCAGAAGAGATTTCAGACTGTGGACGAGATTAAGGAGAAGACTTTGCGGACAGTTATGAAAAGTGAAGAAGAAGCTGGGATAAATTTTTGAGGTCCCAAAGGAAGTACTTTTGATAGACACTAATCATGCCATTGCCTTAGATAGGGTATCCCTTCTAAGTGATATAAAATGACTGGATAATTAATATATTTATCCATAAACTTTCTTCTGAGCAAATAAGTACGATGTTGTGGACAATCCATTCTGTGGACTTCTTGGGATGTAATATCTAAATGTGATCGCGGTAAACAGAAAGAAAAAGACCTCATCCAAATCTAAATTTTATTTTGTACCATCATATTGAGATAGTACACATGAGGACGGTTATTGAACAATTTCAAGTTGTGTAGGATATCTTTGATACCTGTTTACTCACTAATATATTGTGTTGTGATCTTTCCATATGATGTTCAGCAAGTTTTTTTCTGGTTTGTGTTGCCTGGTTTTAATTTTGAGAGCAAATTCCTTGATTAAATTTAATGTTTCAGCTCTGTAGGTGACAGTGGGGATGTACTGGTTATAGACCCATCTCTTCAAGACAGATGGGATCTTCTTGTTCTTGAAAATCAACCTTGGATGAATTGAGGTTGATAGTCCCAGGTAGATATGCTGATCTATTTTCTTCAACTTAGCACTTTCAATTTTAATTGTTGTGTCATTATACTTGACTTATCCATTGCACACATGGTTGGCACCCACTTTACTAGTAAGGATACTGCACTCAATAGCAATAAGACAGATAACAAAAATACCAATAAAAATTTTATTAAAAGTCTAATTCCAATGACGCTAAAAGCTATTTCATATCTCATAGTGTTATCGATTACTGACTAGAAAAGTATGCCAGTTCTTGAATGATTCAAGACTTGCCTTATGAAAATGTGGATATAATTTTGATCACAATACCTGTCAGATGGAATCATAAAGGAATTAAATGACTGTCATTTATATCAAAAAATATTTTCAGTTGAATGTTTAAATTAAACCGAAAAAAAAGATTTTACAAAATTAAAAGATTATAAAAAAAACATTTCTACGTTTAAAATCAAATTTAAACTCTAGGGATATTTTCTTTCCATTTTTTATCTGTTTTTCTGCTATTGTTAAATACACTTTTGACTATTTCTTTCCATTCAAGTCTGTTTTTATTTTTTTTAGTAGCTTTTATTTTTCGGTATTTGCTAAATACACTTCAGACCAGATTTTTTTTTTATTCAAATCTTTTTCTTTTCATTTAGTAGCTATAAATTATTCCTCAGCCTCTTTTGTACATATTCCATTCAATATTTTTTCTTTATTGAACATTTTAATCATTTTTTTTAAACATTTTTTTTTCTCCAGTGAGTGTTTTTCAATTCGATCACTCTCTAAGCTGGAGACTGCAGCAAGGCAAACAATATCAATAAGGGGAGGTAAGCAGTACATTTTACTTTCCCCTTTATTTTTAATTTCAAAATTCTTTGCTGCTCTTTTTCTACAGCCAAACTAGTTTGGATATTTTACCAAGCTGCTTGTTAGCGACCGACCGACTAAAAGACTTGCAGGAACCAAAAATAAACGGAGACATTTTTCTTTTTTTAGCGGTAGTAATTTCCTGTTGGCTTAACGTTCTTGATGAATGAATGAATTTGATTCTGATTGAGTAAAAACATTTCAATCTGATGTGCCCTTAGGCTAGAATTACGTGAACATGAATGTATGTATGTGTGTGTATCTATTTGCATATGCTTTTGTATGATTGTATATAGATATGTGTGTGTGTATGTGTGACATGTTTTCATTTGCATATATCTGTAAAGGTCTAGTCAAATAATTTCATATGTATTTATATGAATGTCATTACATAAAAGTACAAGCATCTGTATTGGTTGTGTGCAAAAGTTCTCAGTGTTCTTTTTTGAAAACGACAGACTGAATACACAGTTAAATACCAGTTTTTTGTTGGAAACTTTTGCACACCTAATAAATGCAAACATGTATTTGCATATTTATATCTGACTCGGTGATCTTTTTTAGGTTTGCATATACCCACACATACATAAGCAAATTTCTCTTTCTTATATTCATTTCAATCAGTCAAGAATTACGTGAACATGAGTGCCTGTGTAAGTACATATGTGTATCTATTTGCAAATGCTTTTGTTTGATTTTATATGAAGAGGTGTGTATGTGTATGACATATCTTTTCACATGTGTATATCTATAAAGGTCTATATATATATATATATATATATATATATATATATATATGTATGTATACACGCAGGTTTGCATATACATGTCTAAGTTTGTTTCTTTTTATGCCACTTTAGGTGTGTATACCCGAATTTTGCCTGGTAAGTATCCAGCCATTTTGAATACCTTGTTAACCAGTTGCATGGATTCATGTGACTTGGCAATCAATGAGAAGGGACCTCACTACGCATGTGTGAACAGGCACCCTCCTAATGGGTTTATTCAGTTGACTGTGAGTAAGCTTTGTACTATGTGACCATTGAATTCACAATGATCAAACCTACCCATTCTTTAGATCTAGGGCAAGGTTATTTGGCCAAACATTGCATTTAAGGTTCAAATGAGGCTAACTGTAATTTCTGGCTTTTCTACCATTGAAGGGAGGATATCTCAGACCTTGGTTGAGATCAAGGGGAATGTGATAAGGCAGCTGATGGCAGTCCCGAAATAGGATTTAGCAGATTTTTGAAAAGTGGAATAGAAGCTGGGATAAGTGTATGAAGCCCCAAAGGGGATTAAGTGCCATTGCTCAAGGAAGGGGGCTATTTTTTTGTCCCTTTCAAATGATTGGATAATATCCAAACAGACCTTGTATGCCTGTTTCTAGGACAAGAAGTGCAATCTCCAATCCAACTGTAATATTCAACTCTTAATGATTAAACGTCTATCCGTAGACGACTTGAATTTTACCTTTGACAACTAGACTTTACTCATTGCACCAACAAATCTCATGAGAGAATTATGCAGAGTGGATGAGATTAACCAAGATTTTTCTTGTGAAATGACCAATATTTTGTCTGTAGAAAAAGAAGAACCAAAAGTTCAATGATATGTTCACCATCCTTACAGTCAATAGCATGGCTAGATGTGGTGGTAGTAGCTGGAAAAGTATGAGGAGGGAATGGAGGAGGATGAGGATTTTCCTGAAGGTCAGGACTGAGTTTCACATCAACCCAACTTGATACAGCTGGAAAAATTGAAATTTAGCATTATTAGTTGTGGTAGTTATAGCAGGAGGAGGAAGAGGAAGAGAAGAGAGAGGAGGATGCATCAGCCAAAGGTCTGGACCAAGATTCATATCAATCCAACATAATACAGCTGAGAAAATTGATATTTAACGTTATAAAGTATTAACCAACAGAAATATGTCCGAGAGAGAAAGCATGGACATATCTTAGAAACCATCATAAAATTCAAAACCAATCACAAAGCAGAGATCCATTAAACGTCATGATTCTAATCAAATTTTATCCACCGCAACATAAATTCTGAGGGGTACTGGGGTTGTTTTTGATTTGTAGTTAGCTGTATTTTGATCTGAAATTTTCACTGTATAATGTTCAATCCTATGTTATTTACAGTTTGAACTCAGTTTGCCAGTTCTATTCTTCCATGCTGCTAACCAATGGGGCACCTCCAAAAAAATTTCTAGTCATTCTAAAAAAAAGGTACAGAACAGGTTTTCCGAAAATATATAATTCATTAGGAGTACATGCCACCAATTAAAAAATATTTTTGATAAACAAAAGACCAAATTTGACATTCAGAAATTCAGTAGAAACACTATTACTGTTTTAAATTCATTTAGATAACCCAGCTCCGATCCATTTGTTTCAAGGCAACAGTTTCTGGATCTCCTGAAGTGGATTAGATTGACTGTCAAGATTTTGTGGAACCAGTCCTCTTACCACTTCATAATGCTTTTCATATACATCATCTTGTAATGTATATGGACATATAATCAGTGATGTTTCTTGGGGTCATTGGATGTTTTGGGTCTTTCAACAATCACTCTTATTCAGGCCCAGTTGGGGTTTATTGAACCGCAGCTTATTTCAAGGCAGTGGAACTCAGTGGTGAGCATAGCTAATGAAAATGCTGAATTGATAAATCGCCAAAAATTTAGCAGAAGTGATGATAACTGCCCATTTTTATTGCTTGAATTCAGCTTAGGTTCAGCTTTTTTGCTCTTAAAACCCTTAAAAACAGATCCAGAGAGCTGAAATTTCAATATGATGTAGCTCAGACATAGAGCTTTAAATAATATGTATGATGAATGTAAACATTAATTTCATTTGTTCATTTAATTATTTACGCACACCTTGATCATCTTCTGATATTGGCATGCTGTACTTTATTGGAACGGTCTATGGAACTGAAACAGAACCTAACCAAGAGACTGAACCTCAAACTGAGGACCATGCAATGTGCACATGAAAGAACCATGCTCAACATAACATGGAGTGATCACAAAACAGCACAATATATCAGGGGAAAAACTGGAGCCTAAGATATCATAGAATCTATCAGAAACCTCAAATGGCAAATTGTTGATCATGCTGCAACTGATGGACATCATGACTCAAAACTGGGATCCCCAGATAATGCATCCATAACCAAGGCCAGCAGAATCCAAGATAGAGACGCAAACTAGATAATTTCAGGAAGTATTGGCTCCGGCCCATGATAAAGAGATCTGGCAAACCTTTGAGAAGACCTATGTCCAACAACGGACGATAAGACTGATGATGAGGATGATGATGATGATGTGCAAGCTACAATGTATGGAACATATTTCCACTCTCAAATTCTGTTTATTGAGGGTTTTAAAGCAAAAAAAAGGCCGAACCAAAGCTGAATTCAAAAGCAAAAGTTAGCAGTTATATTTGCTTCTGATAAATTTTTATCAGTTTAGAATTTTTTTAGCTGTGCCCATCAATGGAGCTACCCCATATAGGTCTCTTCTGTTCTGATTCTCATCTATGTTGAAGTAACTTACTCCACCTTGATGGTCAACTTACTGGCCTCTGTGATCCCCAGTATGTTCACGCACCCTGCAGAGGGACTGGCTCACAAGCCCCCTTCAAGGGGGCTTGCAACATCTGTTATTTTGTCATTCTTCCAACACCCCTACCTCTTGATTGCCAGCTCAATTCAGTCCTCTTAGGAAACTGAATGAATCTATTTCTTTAGTCAACAACAAACATTCATCAGGCATGTGTTGTGGTCTACTTTATATAATGTTGGATGCTGATTCTAAAAATGTTATCCATTTCCTTGTATCACTTGTATAATTTTCATGATGAGATGAAAGCTGTATTTTGGCCTATAACCTCCATAGAGCACCATTCGGAGTTATGGTCTTTAGCTAATCCTCCTGTTTACTATCTTGTTTGTATATTTCATAGCAGTTTTGATTTTAAGCATTTTAAATCTATGATTGATACAAATCTTGTTTTCATTTGACCTTAGTTTATATTTTCTCATGAACACTTGAACTGAAAACAAAATATGTTTTTAGCAGGAAAATGGGATGTGCTAGAGTGAATTTCGTAATCTTCATTGAAAATTGGTCTAAGAAAATTGTACTGTGATCTTGATGAGAAAAAAAGTCAAATTTTGTTGACCTTTATTAGAGACAGTCATTTTTTATGAGATTTTGTGAGTAGATTTACAGGATTAAAAAAGAGACATCCACAAAGTGATCATACATATTCTACCTATTTTTCAACACTTGCTGCTCTATACATTTCCAATGATGAAAATTGCTGCTCTACACATTTTCAATGATGACATTTGGCTGCTCTCCACATTTTCAAAGAAAACAATGGCTGCTGTACCCATTTTCAATGATGACCATGGTTGCTCAATATCTGTTCAAAAATATTCCCTAATGCTAACAATACTCACTCTATTTTCAGTGCTGAAAATATATTCTCAATCTATTTTCAATGTCTATTCTACTTATTTTCAAAGATGATTTTTATGGCCTACAAAGTAGGAAAAGGTATATATATTCACTTGTTAGTCCGTCTATCTGTCCACACAATATCTCCCAAAGTTCTCAATGAATTGCAATGAAACTTTTTGCAAGGGTAAACAACAGGATACAGAAGAAATGATTGAATTTTTGGATGGATTCTGGAATTTCTTTTGATTGAGAGAAATTGTTCATATTCTTGTACAATAGTCCAACAATTGACAAATCAAAACTTACACTGTTATATCCCTTGCATCGTAGCTGTGAATGATCGGATTTTCATTCAGATTTAGTAATTGGCATTGGCAAAGGTATACACACTCTGAGTGCTTTCTCCGGTTTTATCAGTAACTGAACTATTTTTTTTGTAGTTGTAGACGCCATGAATTTTTATCGACAACCATTTAATGTGAGCCATGGCATATAAATGAGTTTCTGAATATGAACCTGATTAGCCGAAAGGAATTGGATTTTTGCTTAATATGATTGATTTGAACGGGAAGGCAACCTAGACAATATGGTAGACGTGCAAAAGTTTGGCTGAGGATTTAGACATACTTACATAAACGATTAATCTGTATATCAAAGTACATACATATATAAATAGATGTATATGTCTGTGTATATTTATATATATATATGTATATATATATATATATATATATATATATATATATATATATATATATATATATACCTATGAGCATAAATAGATATATGTATATATATACGCATATTTTTTTAGATTATATGAAGAATATACCAACATTTGTGGTTTTTATACATGCATCTAATACATAGAAAAAGACATTTATATATGCCTATTTTTATGAGTATATATATATATGTTTTGATATATTTGCATACATATATGTGTATTTTTGCACATATATATGTGTATTTGTATGTGTCTCAAAATATTTATATATATATAAATATGTGTGTGTGCAGATACATGAACATATATTACAAATAACTATATGTGTGTATAATTATCAATATATATATATATATATTTATATATATATATGTATATACAGATATACATATTAACATTTATACATATATTATAATATATGTATACATACATAAGATTACATGTTTATGTTTATGTTTATATATATATATATATATATATATATATATATATATATATATATATAAGTATACTTTTAAATCTTGATTTCTTCTTCTTTTGAGGGTCTTATGGAGATTTGTTGTCCTAGGTAGATGTAGTGATCTTCTTTCTCCAGTTCTGTGTCCTCGATTTTGATCTTAATGGTTTTATCTCCGATGTGTTTGTTGCACATGATCTTCATCTTGCTGAAGTTGATGTGTAGGCCGACTTTCTTGTTCTCTTCATTTAGTTCATCTTTCACTAGTTGGAGAATTATGCTGGGCCTCACATGGAGTGACCACAAGACAGCACAGTACATCCAGGAAAAGACAAAAGTCAGGGACATCATGGAATCCTTAAAAAATCGCATATGGCAGTGGGTTGGCCATGTTGCAAGAATGGCGGACAACCAATAGACATCGCAATTCACGACATGGATCCCCCAAGATCACATGTGGAACCGAGGCTGGCAGAATATTAAAAGAAGAGATGAGCTTGACAAATTCAGAAAGCACTGGCTCCGCGATGCCCATGATAGAGAAGTGTGGCAAATCCTGGGGAAGGTCTATGTCCAACGACGGATGCTAAAAGACTGATGATGATGATGAAATCTTGCAGGGGAGATTCTTGTATTTTTTTTGTTCTAATTTCTCAATATTTTAAAAATGGGTTGAAATTTTATATTGATAGATTTTTAAAATATCTTTTTTCCCATTTTTTCCTTTTATTTAAACTGCTGACTCATCTCAGTTAGATTTAGCTAGATAATCATTTTATTTCTTCTCAATTTATAAAAAACATTTTTATTCATTTTCTGGCCTTATCATCAAACCTCCTAGCAATAACTTTGCAGATGAGACCAATTATTAAAAACCCTAGACGAATGGTTTGAAGCTCTATTTACTGACTTACTCACACATTCCCAAACATTGGTGAACATGAGGACAGTGCACTAAAGTATGGCTTTTATCTACTTCTCCATTTCAGTGTAGGTTATTTATCATCTCAAAACAGCCCCAAAGTTGTGCATATTCTTAGTAAATTACAGAGACTCACCATACCCTGGACCCTCCAGCTGAGTAGGTTTCCTTCACTCATCCCTGATGGGTCCCTTCTATGATTCCTAAGCATAAACCTTCGATACGGCCTTATTGTATACATAGTTTCCAGACCCCTTACCATCACTGACCCCAAATGAAAATATCAAATCTATAGATCTATATCATGATAAGTAATGTGTCTGTCCATCTGTCACACTTTGAATATAAAGATTTTTGACAAGGGAAATAACCATGAATTGCAAAAGGAGAGTTATCTCCCTTGTTTATTGCAACTGAGCCAAAAAGGAGGTAACACTTATCAAATGTATTGATCACAGAACTTCTGTATACTTCAGAAACTATCCAAGATAAGAGGATGTGGTTTCTACCATTTGATAAGTAGTGTTCTAAAGATTCATCTACATTTGAATTAGAAAACACAACCTCAGACAGCACAGCCTGTAAGTTTTGATTTTTGAGGCTCGATAACTCAGACACGGATGAAAATAAAAACATGAGATTTTTCATCAATCAATCAATAGACAATTATTTAAAGATTCATACATTTAAAATTATGCATATGCATTAGTGGCAAGTGTAATTGTCAATGGTATTTTGAGAATTTAAGTGGTTTTTATGGAAAAAATAATTTTCTTTAATGTAAAAGTAGCAAGGCACATCTTACACAGAATGTTTTTTCAAAAATTTTCCAAACATGTTTTTGCGACATAAATTGTGTAATCCTGCCAGGTTTACCAGTTGGGGCAACAAGCAGAAAATTTAGCATGGGGTTGGCTATTTCCCTTAAATCAAGAAAAACATTTTCTGCCAATATATAAGAGATAATCTGAAAGAAATATAGGGGTTACTTTTTTATTTCATCTTTCAAACACAAAACTATGTGAAAAAGACCCAAATGCAATTTTGTTAAACTTTAGTCCAAATCTGGACCTGACCTTGTTCCCTACCTTTACAAGAATAAGAACAATCTTCACTGAATTTCGGGGAGTAAACACTCCAATCTTTGTTTATCCTGTCACATTAAATCAAACTGATATAAAAAAAAATAGCAATTCCCTACTGAGATTTAAAACTATGACGAATTGATTGGTGGGTTGGCCTCTTACCAACTGGTTTATTTTTAATAGTTGCTGTCATCATCATCATCAGTCTTTTATTGTCCGTCATTTGACATAGACCTTCCAAGGATTTGCCAGATCTCTCCATCATGGGCATTGCAGAACCTATACTTAATGAACTCATAATGTTCTTCTCTGCTCATCTTGTATTCTTCTAGCCTCGGTTTCACATGATCCATGTTGTGAACTGTGATGTCTATTGGTTGTCTGCCATTCTCACAACATGACTAGCCAATTGCCATTTGAGTTTTCTAATGGAAATATGTTGTATGCTTCTCAGTTTGAGGGTCAGTCTCTTGGTTAGGTTCCATGTTTCAGTTTTATTGGTCTTTCCAAAGAGGTGTAGCATACTAATATCAGATGACAATCAAGGTGTACATAAATGATTGAATAAACATATGAAATCAATGTTTACATTCAACATACCATTCTTTTTTTAAACTCTTTGTCTAAGTTACATCAATGTCAAAATTTCAATTCTCTGGATCTGTTTTTAAGGGTTTTACAGCAAAAAATCTGAACCAAAGCTGAATTCATTTTATAAAAATAAGCAGTTATCATCATTTCAGCTAATTCTTAAACAATTTATCAATTTATTATATTCATTAGCTGTGCCCACCATTGGGTAGCCCAACTTGGAAACAAGCTGGGTCTGAATAAGAGTGTCTGATTGTTGAAAAACACAAAACATTCAATAGTCCCATGTTTTAGCCCCATAGGTGACTATCAGAAGGATGCATTGGTTATATACTTTCCTTTTTAGGAGTAATGAGATTTTCTTTGGCTTGAAAGTTGAGCTTACTATACTATGGACAACATATATTCAGTCATAGCAGCTCTTTTATCAGGCTGGCAGTATCAGATTGCAATAATTTTCTTAACTTGAGAAGATGATAAAGTAGCCATAAAGAAAGAAATATTCTCATGCACAAAAAAAAAAAACAAATTATGTTGTTGCTTAATTTGATAGGACTTATGGGTACACTATATGAGTGTTTCTCCTGTTGGTGCCAACATGAAAAGGTTGAATGGGGATCTAATTCAAGAACAATTAATATAGAGCATTCCATGGGGTAAGCATAGAGAAGTCAGGTAAAGGCCAGCAAAAAAGAGATTTTCCTGGTGCCTTGTTACAGTTTTTGTCTGAAAACGTTCCTCAGTGTTGCAAAACATTTTCTGTTTAAAATACACCTTAAAAGACACCTGGTGTCATCATTTCAACCATTCTTAACCTGACAACACCAAATGCAGTGAGATGATCATCATAAATATGAATAAATAAATAGATATTCATATTTATTGTCTTTTCTCACTATCAATGTGAATAAACAGCATCCTTTCACACCACTTTTTATGAGCAGAAGAGGGAAAAATCTGTAATATTAGCCCCCAAAGTTTGGCTCAAAAAAGCTATTTTATTCCAAAATTAACCTGTACTAACCTTGAGGGTCAGCATCATTTATCCTTTTCCAGCCAAGTTAACCAGATGTTTCAATTTACCCCCAGAAATCTTTGGCTACAGTATGCCTGAAAAAGCAATTTTAATCCAGAATAGATCTCAGCCGACCTTCAATGATCCTGTAAGGCACAAACATCTATCTATTATGTCTTTGCCCAAGTTAACCATACTTACTAATACACCTAAAAGAATATGATTGTTTTTTCTGGCTGCAAAATGACAAGAAAAAGTTATTTTAATCCAAGATTTGACCTCTGGGATGATTCTGGATAAAACAATGGTTGAAATATATCACTTATCCAATTGAATTTGATCTTATCTACTCAAACATTTTGTGAGGTCAAAAACTTTTTATACGGTATTGATAACTCAGTATTATGCCATAACTTGCTTAAGATGGCAATGAATTACCATAAATGACCTCAGTGGACCTCTAGCATTAACCTAACATTGCTTACAACATTTTCCGTGTAAAGACGTTCCCTATGCAAAATTTCTACATCATATGTGCAATATTGTGGCTTACAACTTGGAGAATTCACTATACATGACCAGTGATGACAGATAGTGACCTTGAATAACACCGATGTTAAAATCACATTTCTAAATATTTGGGCCATGGAAAAATCTACCTCTCTGCCAAAAGTAAGTTTAATAGCTGATTGATTATGACTAACAACTTGAAAAATTGACTAAAAATGATCACAGGTTATTTCAAATGAATTCTGAGGTTAATATCTGATTTCCTTTAACCTTTGCCAAAAAGAGTTTCACCCCTATGCCCAATGTTAAACACAAAATTATTGTAAAAAAAAAAATCTGACAACAGATCACCAAAATTAACATATGGTGACCTTGAATGGCTTCCAAAGTCGACCCTGCTCTGCCTGTTACCTTCTATGTGAGAACATGTACCTATAAGCTCAATTCCAGCATTCTTGGTGCAAAATTGTGGTCCACAACGCAGAAAATCAGCTAGAAATGACCTGAAATGACCACTAATGACTTCATATGATCCTAGAGGTCAATTCTGCATCACATATGACTTCTGTGATGGAAAGATGTACCTCTAAGCTCAATTTAAGTTTCATTGGTGCTAAACAGTGGGCAAAAACTATTTTGAGAGACCAGAAATGACCTCTGATGACCTTGAATGACCTTAGAAGTCAATCATCACTGACAATCATCACCATGTAAAGATGTTCCCATATGCTAAATTTTAGCTGCCTTGGTACAAAACTATAACCACAACTCTTAAAATTGGCTAGAAATGACCAAGAAATGCTCTTTGGCAATTTGAAATAATCTCCCTGGTTAACCTCACATAGTCTATATGGTAAGTTGACTTGTCCTCAGTCTATATGCAGAATATTAGATTGATTGGCTTTATTGTTTTTGAAGAGAAGAAGTACAAACAAACAAAAAGTTTAAATATTCAAATATATATATATATATATATATATATATATATATATATATATGTATATATATGTATATGCACATTGCAATTTACATACGTGGATCAGAGAATAAAAGTTTTGATTTTTTTGTCAAATAAATCCTCTCCATGATATCACAGGTTATATAAAAAGCAGGTATTTTAATGATTTTCAATGTATCCTTAATATTGTCTTTAAAATGCAACTAATCTTTGCTATGCTTGGATAAAAAGTTTGATGCATTTATTTAATAAATCCTGTCAATGCTAACTCAGGTTATGCAAGCAGCTAGTTATACCATAATATTATTATCAGAATACAATGAGAATGTCCAGAAAACATTATCAGACTCTCCAAGTCTCTCGCATTTTGCACTGTTTTCCTGAAACTGGTCAAGCTAGATATGTACATATGTATGTATTGCACATGCAAACTGTACCGATTGAGCCAGAACACTAAGAACTTAAACATCCAGTCTTTATTATGTCTATATTTTTTTAAATCCCCCCAATACGCTTTTAGTTGGGGGGTTTAAAATTACAATGTAACTTTATGCTAAATTGATCACTCTTTTGTGCCTGTCTATTTTTTGAAATGCAGACTTCTTGTAGACCCATTCTTGAGCCACAACCAAAGTGCTACTATTCAAATTGCTATAAAGCTTTCACAGGGTGGAGTTGCTAGCCTTACGGCCAACTTTCTTCATTTACTCCGGGATTTGGAACAGCTACGGTGACTGCCAAGCAGTTGGTTTTTCTCCCAGATGAACTGCCGTACTGGGTTCAAGGGCTCCAACTGCCCAGTCATTTATTCATAGCTGATGGGAGAAATGGATTCACGCCTATCCCAAGGGCATAAGTTCAAAATGAACATAAATAGCCTCAACCTTAACACAAATTCGATCTGCCAATTGTGTTTTCCATGCTTGTAACCATCACACCACTTCACATCTCCTTAAAAAAAAATGATCTGTTTTTTTAATTTCTTTTTCCTTCTTATGCTTCTTCCTTTCGAAAAATTCTTTCATCTCCAATTATCTTCCTTTTTTTTATCTGGGTTTTTTTTTTTTCTCTATTTAAAGAACGACTTGGTGACAAAGATAAATAATTCCTAACAAGACCCAAAATGGAATCGGTAACAAACGCTTCCGCGTTGCCCACCAAATAAACCGTTTTTTTTTTCTTCCGCCTTCTTTGTAATATTTCTTTTTAATTCCTAAGACACAAGGAGCTGAGTCACTCTTGCAATCAAGGAGAACCATTTTTCCCCAGCTCTCAAGGAATTTAGAATCAATGCGAAACTCCTCTCCTCTAGGAGTCTCCGTCCAAAGACGTCTTGTTTGTTGACCTTGGAAAATTGGGTTTTTCTAAAGTTGCGGCTTATCCAAATAATCTTCTGTCCCAGGGGCATAGCTGAGGTAGGGGGAGATGTAATCACCACCCCCATACACCCCCCCACCAAGGGGCCCTCAAAGCTTTATGAATAGTAATTCATCTACTACATTACTAACATTCTAAAAAAACAAATCTCGCTAAATTTTGGAGGGGGCCCCCTCAGAGAGCCAAGTCCCCTTCTTAGGCCCTCAAATCTCTAGCTATATCAATGATTTTGATAGATTTGCCGACTCAACAAGGTCATGGTCTCCAGGTTTTCGAAAGGTCTGCCCAAAGATCTCCAGTTATACCTTTATGGACTGTCAAAGGTCACTGATTCAATCCAGGTTGGGAAACCTTAAACTAATGTCAGAGGGCCGTCAAGGAACCAAGTTCCTGGGCACCAAAATATCCAGCCCCACTCCTT
>OY735232.1:21896991-22014491 GCA_963457665.1 Thysanoteuthis rhombus | reverse complement strand
TGTCCAAACTTTTTACTGTGCAAATCTATGTATATATATATGTATGTATATATATATACGGTTGCTGCTTCAACGTAACATTGCTCTTACTATTGAGCTAAATAACCGCGAGTAATGTAAAGACCCAAGTAGCTGTTTCAACTCGAAATTCTCACTTAATTTATTCATGGTCTATTCTGCTCTATTTGTTTCATTCTCGGCGGACAATTATGCATTTAAGAAATGTATATATAATCTGACAGAATGATCATAAATTGTTTCATATCATATCAAAACTATATTTGAAATCAAACATGCGACTGATCTATGTTAAAGCAGCTACCTCATTCCTGCTGTAACCACATTTTCTTTAATCGTTTATTCTATTTACATTGTCCCGGCCAAATGAAACATTCACCTTGTAATATCATGGAATCTTTTCAAATAGAGTTCCAGTATAATAAAATGCAATTTATTATTATTCTGTAGGATTATAAATCTATTTCTTGATAACATAATTGTCAGCGTTGTAAGAAATAAATAGAACAGATATATGTACATATACATGTATGTTCACATGTTTGTTGCATGCATATATATACTGAGGCGGCTTTTCTGTATATATGAGAGAAATAAAACGGACACAATAATAGCGAGGTAATTACAATTGTATAAAAATGAAATCATGAAGGATCAGAATGACCCCAAAAATATCTACAAAAATTGCACTTTGACTTGAGAAGCCAATAAACATTTATACATAAATTTGTGTGTTCATATATAGTCTACAAAGCTCAAGTGCTGTAAGAACTAATGATCTTACTAGGTAAATTGAAATTAACTTCTTTCTGCATTTACAAAATTATTAGTGAGAATTACGGCTTTGGTAATTTGAAGGCAATACCGCTATTCCATCTTGGTTCCTCACCAGTATGGATCAAATACCATCTCCTCCAAAGTTATGCTGTTCTAATAATTTGGTTGATGACTTAGTTAAATATCAAAAGCCTCAGTACTTTTGGTATCAGGAAGGTACTCAGATGAGAGGAAGGATACCTTAACTATACATATTTGAATACCTCAATATGATGAAGATATCTATATATCTATATATATATATATATATATATATCTATATATATATATATCTATATCTATATCTATATCTATATATATATATATATATATATATATATATATATATATATATATATATATATATATATATATATGTAAACTTTCTATTTTTTCAACACTTGAAAGGGAAATTTTATCAGTGGAACTTTATATAGTCCTGAAGTATTCTGGACCATGTGCCACACAAGTCATTTTTGATCATATCAGTGTCATTTCAGTGTTATCCAATTACAATATATATTTTTAAATTTTTGGATCATGGCGCATATTATTTAGTTATATTTGTATTTATATTTATAATGTTATTCTTCATTATGGAGTTAATTTTATATATATACATATATATATATATATATATATATATATATATATATATGTATCTATATATATGTATATATATATATATATATATATATATATATATATATATATATATATATATATATATATATAGCATTATTAAGCTTCAGCAAAGTATGAATCCATTCACACCTGAACCTTGTTTCATCTCTAAATATTTTGACAAAAAATGTATTATCCCTAGCATACTACAATGAGCAGATGAGAAAGAAATATGTGAATGAATACTTGGGAAAATCACTTACCCATAACTACCATTAGATAGTGAAGCTAGAGAATAATTACAAAATAATTCAATGAAGAAATCTGACTCTGACTTATGAAACAGACTCACATATTTTTAACTATTACGAAAGTATTAAGTTTAATCATTAACTCTCACCACCATCCAATCACACTTCATGAATCTGGAACCTCATAGAAATTATTTCACGTTGTGTCTCAGCCACAAACTGAGCGGCTTTGACCATAACCTCATTCCACTGGGTGGGATATTGTTATGTGTATTGACATAAATTCAGATTCTTCTCAATACAATAAAATCTAGAAGCTTCCTTTGTCTGTAGATTTTTGGACAATAGGCATTGCTCCAGCTGTTTCCAAATGGAATTTTTGCTGCTTGACCGCTGTTCTGAGCTAGGTCAGCTTCTCAATTTCTCTGGCCTCACTCACGTACATTTCTTTATTTGCCAATATCCGGCCAGTGAATCTTTTTGTCTAGTGGTCAGTTTCTCAGTGTGTCAAAAATGGCCACATACAATTTCATGTTAATTTGTCTAACCTGCTTATGGTCACCTCATCATTCATCCATTCTTTCCCCCCTTAGTTCTGTCTTTTATTTTTGAAATCTCTGCTGACCTTTGACCACCATTATATCCAGAAATTCTTGTCAATTATTTCCACCCATTTCTTCAACTCCTGACATATAACTGTTTTCTTTTTTTCTTCTTTAGCTTTGCGACATTTACCATTTTCTACGTGTCAGGAACCTACATTCTATAAAGATAAAGGACAATTGTCTGCTGCCCGGATTCACTGGCATTGTTTTGGACTTTTGGTTACATCTTGCTTTGTGTTAATATGCTCTAATTATCACATCGGAATCTAATATTTTATAACCAGGCACTAAACATAATTCATTGAACTTTTTGGTCATATGTCATAATGTTGTAAGGGCATATCTTCAAGATATGGCATCAAAGTCAACCACATTACCATCTCAAATTTTCCCTTATCTATTCTCATCATTTCTTTACAATTTTGGGTATTGTGTACCAATTTAGCCAAGACAATGGGATATTTATCATTTCCATATAACAGGAATCTTTATTGAATTCCTAAGATAGTAAATTTTTTATTCAATAAGGAATTCTATCATGTTTTATTCACTTGAATGTTTTGGGCCTTGGGCAACATCTTACTTTGTATCAGTAAGTTCTAATTAATCTTCTAATCTAATATTTTATGACCAGGTGCTTATTATAATAGGTTGAACTTTCAGTTGTATTTTCTTTCAAGATGTGTCATCAGAGACAACTACATCATCATCTGCAAAATCTATTCCAGTCATTTTTTCCTTTACGTTATCAAACATTGTGCACCTGTTTTTGCCAAGACAAAACCACATTTACCATTTTCTGAATAACAAGAATTTTCATTATATTACCTAGATAGGACTTCTTGATAAATAAGGAATTCTGCCAGGTTTTATATCTTGTTTCATATTCAAAGATTCCTTTTTCCAATTCAGGTTCTTACACAAAAACATTTTAGATTGTTTCTTCCCCTTATCTTTTGGAGCAATGTTATTAGGGTCTAGAATTGGTTATTGCATGAGGGAAATGTCACAACACTTATTCAATGGAAAAGTAGTCCTGCGGCAGTAGAATTATCTAATCTTTTTGTCATCTTTTTGGTTCGAGAAATTACCCTATTTTCCATCATACAGAACACACTATTTTCCCCTGAGAATTGTACCTCGAAAGATGCCCTGCACATTATACAACATAGATAATAGTTTGAAGTACCCACACACCCTAGTTTGCCAAAATAACCCCAGAATGAAACATATCATAGTCATTACATAGAAGAAAGAATAGTATGTTTGATCACTGCTTTTAAAAAGAAATAAGATATAAAATATATAAAGAAATACCCCAAATGATGATGCAGAGATTTAAAAGAATTGTTAGCAGGGATGTGTAGAAACCCCTTAATCCTTTAAGTCTATTTATTAAGATTAGTTTTTGTCTGGATTTAGATTTATCATTATGTAAAATCTCTGATAGACATTTGTCCTAATCTTGCTTCAATTTTTTAACACGTTTCGGGTGTGGTATCCTACAGCCGTCTTTACCATTGAGACAGGGGGAGCCCCGCATGACAATCATGTAGAAACATTTGTATTCCATTGTCTATTATCCGGTTTGGTTGATTTTTTTACTGACCAGAATTTTCATTTCTTCCCAAGACCGAACCCCCATCAGATGTGACCAAGAACTGCATTTACCGCATCTAATCCTGTTGCAGCAGTGAATTACAAGGGAGAGACTAGAGAAACTATTAAAAAACTCAAATGGCAATGGGCAGGCCATGTTGCAAGAATGAAAGACAACTGATGGACATCGCGTCTCACAACAAGGATCCTCAGAGATCACATAAGAAACCGAGGCCGACAGAACACAAGATGGAGAGATGAGCAGGACAGATTCAGGAAATAATGGCTCCGCAACGCCCATGATAGAGAATTGTGGCGAATCCTGGGGAGGGTCTATGTCCAACGATGGACATTAAAAGACTGATGATGATGATGATGAGATGCCTTTCAAAAGTTGGACTAAAAGAGCGCTGAAAAGCTGTCACCAATGGTATGACCACCAAGTCAGGCTTTGCTATCATGTTTGGAGGGAAAAAAGGAATCATCAACTGCCGTGGGAAGAAACAAAAAATCAACCACACCCGACAATAGACAATGGGATGCAAACATTCCCATACAATCATCGAGCCAGGATCTCCTCCATCTCAATGGTCAAAAATACTCTGACTCATCACCATAAAGATGGCTGTAGGGTATGATGCCCAAAACATTGTCTTTCAAAAAATGAACTGAGGCGAGGATAGAAGTCTGTGAAGAACTTTACACTTATCAAGATTAACACAAAGAATTAAGTATATCTACCCAAAAGAGACTGAGTATAAAATCTAGTTTGATAAGGTTAATCCTCAAACTTATAATCATCAGAAACTGTAAACCAAAACTGCCACCTAAACAATCAAAATAAGTTACTTCTGTTTTTAAGTCAGTCTAATTGGTTGATTTGCTGGTTGTCTATGTATCATGTGTACTGGCCGCAACAATGGAGCTAGATGGTGGAAAATTTAAACATTTACTCCTTATCATTATAAAATGTTTTTCTGCTTTTTTGTCAAAATTCTCTCCCCTCAGGGTGAGGGGTCAATTTACAATGTAAGTTTATGCTAAATTTATCTATGGTTTTGTACCTAGAAGCTTTCAATCATGTTTTCTCTCTTAAATTCTGACTTAGTGATCACCACCAAAGAAAAGGTTTTATCATTTTTCAATCATCAAAGTATTTGCCCTGGCTACTTATGACCTTATGACACCTTTCAAATAAATTAGAAGCTGTCAACCAAAACTGTCACAAAAAAACTATAAAGATAAGTCTCTGCAGTTCTTGAGTTGGTTGACTTGGTATGTATGTATATAGTATCACATGAACAGGCTGTACCAATCAAGCTAGAGGGCTGAAAATCTAAAATATATTCCTCATAATGTCCAGAACAAACTTTTGTTTTTTGAAGATTCAATCTGCAGTGAAAATTTGTGCTAAATTAGCCCCTTAATGTCCAACTGCATCCAAATGTGTTTTCTGAAAATATGAACTTTTTAGAGATCCAACAAAAGTTGAATGGAATGATTTATTCATCGATCATCCCTTTTTATAATTTCGTAATTGATCACTCCCAACACAGCATGTCGCTAAAAGATATTGATCAGGGGACAATTTTGACAGACCGACTGATTAATCAGTCCTGTATTGATAAATATCATTTATCTTTATTAGATTGATGCAAAAGTTTCCAACCTTTTCTGACAAACCCTTTCATTCATATCAATTCATTGCATCATTACTCAGTCATCAAATATTTTCCATGGCTTCCGATTACTTCACACTATCTTTCAGATAAATTGTTTATTCCATTGTTAAAGAATGATTCAGCTTCTGATTTTATAAAGGATTCTTCAAAGATTTTTCAATACCTGGGAAATGTTGGCACCATTAACCAGACAGGGAGTGTTACATGGAGATAAACAAGAGATAGCCCGAGGGTGGTTGGTCTGAATGATGCACTTACTCTTGAAGAATTCTGAGTTACTTCCAAAGTCAGACAAATGCATTGAGATATACATGTGTGTACAAAGAGTAACCATACTTTGAAAACATGCTTGTAGATAATCAATATTTGATTTACACATAAATTTTATCATTGTTTACATTGTTTAAAAAGAGAAATTGCATCTTCCTTTAAATGCTTAAATGTCATGAGAACGATTTATCAATAATCAGAAACCGTCAACCAAAAACTGTCAAAATAAGTTTCTACAGTTTTTAAGTTTTTCTACCTGGCTGGCTGGCTATGAATGTATTGCATGTGCTGACTCTACAAACACAGCTAATGGCCTGAAAATTCAAACATTTACTCTTTCTTATGTATACATATATATATATATATATATATATATATATTTACATTTATACAAATATATACATTTAAAAATAACACCGACGCAACAGATTCAATATATACATAGGTGAACATACAATAAAAATGTCACAAGGAGTGAGTCATGTCTGTTGATATATTTACTGATCCTTCATCGATAAAAACATTTTTAGGGTAATCTATGTAAGTAAAACCTATTTGAAAAAATAAATATGTAGTAAATATGTAGTAGAAAATAATATCAATATCCAATATACATAAAACCTTATATGAAATGACAAACTAAATGTAAAGCATAAATTATATAAAAAAGGGAGGTACTGTTTGATCAACACTGCTGGGGTGCCATGTTAATATAAAAGTTTTGTTTTTAAAATGTCCCCAACAGTTACATGGTAAAAAACTGATGATCTAAGCAAAAGACAATTTATAATTGTATCATTATAACTAAGTATAAGGGAAACAATGAAAAAACACTTTTGAATATTACATGAATTGCAATGACAGACATTGGGAAACGGATGACTAAAATGACACAGAAACTCTATCAAATGTTTGGTAGTTACAGCTGAAAAGCTTTGTAGAAAATATATATATATATATACCTTATATGCATATATGTGTGTATACATGTACATATATATACATATATATACATACATTAGATATATGTATATATCTATCTATCTACCTACCTCGATATATATATATATATATATATATATATATATACATATATATATATATATATATATATATATATACATATATATATATATATATATATATATATATATATATATTCATATATTTATTCATTCTTTTTTTTCTAAGAATATTATCTCATAGAAATCCAAGTATATCTGTATTGTTTCCTGGGCAATAAATTGTAATAATATATCAAATAAAAGAATATAACAAAGAAGAATCATATTTAATACATAAGATATTATTTTTCTAATATGTTATTTATCTCTCATATCTTTGTAGAAAAGTATGTTTATCATTTCAGATTTAAAAAATTGCTGTCTGTGACAACGTGGAACACTGGTTATTTTACATACATATGTGTGTATGTATCGTTGCTCACTGTTTACACATCTCTGACAGTGTTATGGGTTTAGATACACATGGACAATTGTCAGTAAGACCCACTTCCGACTTGCCAGGCCTGTTCAGGATTCATTCTGGTATTCCCTAATGGCCACCCATCTTGGTATTTAAGTCTTTGGTATGATTAAGCAGTGAATTGAGCCATAGCCCACCAGAACAGAGTCGAACACTTGATCACTGGGCCATTATAATCAGTTACAAAAATATGTTTAAAATTACAAGCAGTGGTTTTGGGATCTGTGTTGATTTACACTTGAGCTGATGCATTAATTGCTTTATAGTAATTAATTGTTACACTAATTGCTTTTACATTAATTAATTGTTACATTAATTGTGTCCCAAAAACTGTGATGGTGGAAAAATAAAAATGATAAATAGGAAAAATTATTAATCTGATTTTCATTTCTATATTTCTATTCGTCTATTATATGTATCATATTGTAATAATGTTTTTCAAATAACGTAAAAGAAAAATCTAGTTTTAAGTGACTGAGTTACAGGTATCCCACTATGAAAGTTCGATTTATACCACTTCGCTTTCATGAAAGGCCTCAGACCACAATGGCTTTCAACTGTAACATATGGTCAATGTATTCATGAACACATATTTATGTACCTATCAAAGCATAGGGTCAAAAGTTAGCATAAAATAAATTTCCTGAGTGAATAATGTAGATTTTTTCAAATGAGCTTAAATTCAATTTACCGATTTGTGTAAGTTTCATGTTTTTTGACTTTAAAAATGTCTCACTCAAATTCTGCCATACAAATTATGATAAATAATTCTCGGGTCTCCATTATAGATCTTTGAAGAAAGTTTTAAAAAACATGGGCTTTAAATGCTCGTCAATGTATAAAGCTAAAGAATTATAACTTTATGGTCTGTAAATTGAAATCTGAAAAAAAGAAAGTGATAAAAAAAATTAATCGTCGTATCTGCTCATAAGGTTAGGTTAAATTATTGGGTAATTCATAACTCTGTCATAAAAGCAATAGAAGATGATTAGGGACTAGAATATTGGGAAAAAAAGTAGGGTTAGCAAAGATAAAACAGCTTAAATTTGGACAATGCTTCAGCGACTTTATTGACTGCATTTTCCTGGACCAATATCTTGTCGTTCCATTGTAATAGACAATGACGTTGACTTATATTACGATTAATGTTTCAGCAACATTTTCCAATTCAAGATCTCATACTGATTCTTTTAATAAAACTCCAAACTCTATAAGATTTCCAATGGTCTAATATTTCCTTGCCAAATTTGACAGGTTGTATGCCATTACTGACAATGCCGTCTTACCATATTTTTGTGGCAGTGAGGTCCTCTGATCGATCAGAAATTATATAAATTGGAGTATCTTCAAAATAGAATGTATGGAAACAAACGGTTTTAAATATGCTGCAATATTCTGGCTTGACATGGCATCATTTCATTGTGCCAAGTCTGCATTACAATATCTTCATTCCAAACAAATTCTTGTACCGAAGTTAGACAACCAAACAAATTGCTCTCAATGCTGGCCAATTGAAACAGCTCAGGCCATAATCAAAAGAATGATGTTCAAGGATAGATCTAAACCTTAAGATAGAGATTAGTTTAATTTACAGTTTGAAACAGAGATGGAAATACGCCATTTTATTTTAGGGAATATTACCAAGAATCTTTTGGTGTTAGGTGGCTGCAGATGCAACAATGGGTATCAAAACATATCATTCTCACAATGATAATGAAGAAAGAATTTTGCTCTTTCGAGTATATTTTAAATCAATTGTTTATCTTCTCAGAAAAAAAAAAGATATTCAAGCTTTTTAATGTCCGTGAATACATTATCTGAGAGCATTTGAGCTCAAACTTGATTTATTTTGTGCATCAGTAGGCATCTAAAGAAAAACTTCATAGAGCTGGTAAGGGTTTTAGGGCTAGCATAAAACTGGTAGAGAGAGAATAAGATTATTTTTTGAGTATGGGAATGCTAAAAAAACCTTTCCAATATAGATTAATGGCGATTGCTTCTTTGTTTCTTGCCATTTTAATCACTAGCGCTTTACTTAGAGACAACCAAGGAAACCTATATTCTGATAATCTATAGCAATGTATTTGAAAATGCTATCCAAGTTAACATTAATAATTTTTCATTAGTCAAATTTGAAATTTTTATAATTAGGAATTTGACTCCTGATGAGAGTCCAATCTTTTTCGTCTGTGGATGACAATTTTTGATATATTATTGAATGTTTAATTAAGAATTGTCATCCAAAACCGTCATCAAAACTGTCAGGTTTCTTCAGTTTTTCAGCTGGCTGGATGTCTTTCTGTCTGGCTACATGTATAGATATGTATATATGATGCATACACATTCCATGCCTGAAAAAAGGAATTAGACTTATTATTTGGGGATTATAAAAAGACAGATGGTTAATAAAAGCTAAATTGAAGCTCATAAGAAATAAAGAAAAATATCCATACTTTTCATAATTGTATTACCATTTCTTGTGTGTATGGACCAGAACTAATTATATGAAAAATTATCAAAGATTATCTAAAAGAAAAAATGTTTTTTTTTATTTAAAAAATACCTGCACAAGATTTGGACATTGTTGGTCCAAAATTACTATCGAGACCCCATAAAGCACTTTTTGAAAAAAAAGGTGTTTTTAGGTGCCTAGTGGTGAACTCATGCAAATTTCCAAGATTGTTGTCTCAAAAATGTGACCAGAAGCATCTGGAGACATAGATGTTCAGACAAGCAAAAAGAAAAAAGTCTAGAGCTTATTTTTGGTTAGTTAGTTGGTTGGTTGGGTGGGTGAGTCATTTGTGGGGCTATGTTGATTCAATTACTTCTTTCTATTTTTTTACTGTTCCAAAATTCAATATAAACAGACATCTATAAACGTAATATACCCTTTGTAAATGAGTCAATGTCAGGGATGGGCAAATCATGATTTTTGGCTCAGGAATAAATCATGATATGCTTCGTCTATAGCTCAGGTTAACAAAGCATTATATATTATAGCAAATTAAACACATCTTTGCGTGGCTTTTCTATAAATTGCTTAATCATCTTTCTTTCATATAAACCACAAATAAAAAGTCAATGGATACAAATTTGATTGCATGTTCACTGATTTTTCAGAAACCTTTGATACTTCTCCTCACCATCAATTATTTCAAAAACTCTGTACATATGGAATATCTTATCAGATTATCGATTAGATAAAATCATTCTCGGTGAACAGAAGACAGAGGACGGCAGTGAATGGATTGTATTCTGAATGGGACAAAATGTCATCAGGAGTACCACAAGGATCAGTCTAAGGCCCCATATTGTTTGTCATCTTTATAAATGATTTACCATCACATGTCCTTAAGACTACTGCTGTATGCAGAGGATGCCAAAATATATAGAATAATCGGAGAATTGAATGACCAGGTTATGGTTATACTAATAGGTTGATCTCCACTGCATGTTTCTAGTAAAAGATTCTAAATATGTAAAAGAAAGTACCAAAAGAGGGTAATGCTGGAATGAACAAGGTAACATATGATGAACCAAGTGAAGAAGGCCAACAACCTGGTGGTTGCAATCTGTAGGGCTTTTAGGTTCCTAGATGAGAAAAAGTTTCAATTATTGTATAAGGGATTGGTTTGTCCTCATCTGGATACATCAGTGAGTGTGTGGAACTCCCATGTCCTTGATATGATCAATGACATTGAATCAACACAGAAGAGAGCAACAAAAAAAAAGTTCCCCGGGATATCAAAAGAAAACATACGAAGAAATAAATTGATCACTGGACTTATCATCACTCAGATGCAGGAGATTGAGGATAGACATGATTGAAATGTTTAAAATCATAAGCAAAATGTACAGAACAGCAAAAGGAATTAAAAGAAAACCATACAAGAACTAGAGGAAACAAAGGGTCACTCAAGACGAAGAGATGTATAACAGAACTAAGAAGAAACAGTTTCACACAGTGCATCGTGCCAATTTGGAACAGCCTTCCTAAAGATATCATATCAGCACTGAGTTTTGATAAATTCAAGAAGGGAATGTACAAGTTGTGGAAGAAGCTGGCCTTTTGTTATATCCATGAAGTCATGATTACTGGCCCCTTAAGTGAAGGAGTAACCTACTCCAGTAGAAAGGACAAGTCCTTGTCCATGGAGTAAAATCTGATTTAATCTAATCATATATCTTAAGAGACAAAAAAGATATGACCGGATAAGAATCCAAAGCATTTGATTACACTTGTTATTTTCATGCATTCATCATTCTCTTCAGGTCATTTGAAATGTAAGACACACTTACCTCCCTTGATGAACTCTTTCCTTTATAGAAATGAAAAAACATGTTTGGTGTACATGAAGCAAAAAAGATTAATATCTCAAGGATATAGAAAGATTCTGATCTTCTCAGCCAGCAGACATAACAGAATCTAGACAGAAAAAACTGAAAAAAGCTAAAATGATGAGCAAAAATGTGGAAAAGAAATGTTAAGAAAAAAAAAATGACAGACCAGCATCAGAAAAGCTTGTTATCATAAGACTATTCAAAAAGTTTTTTGGACAATTGACCTCCTTGTTTGCGTTATTTCGGCTGCTCCATTCTGCAGCCTTCTTCAGCTGTTCTATCCAAATAAGATGGTGGTAAACTGAAAATTTTTCCAATGGTAGCAACACTATAATGTTTGATTCAAGTGATATATTTCCCTGTCCTTGTTAACAAAACTAACGGCGATCATCATAATTATTTATCTAATCACATTCAGGATTTTATTACCACTAATTTTATCATTATTACTGTTATAAATTTTCTAGTGGTTATTGCCAAAGATTGAGTAACCGATTTAATTAATTCCGACAGAAATATATAATTAATTTGATATTTTTCTTTATTTGGCCGCGGTATTCCAGATGGTTTAACACTTGACAACATGCAGAATGAAATTAAAGAGCTGAGTTCAAACTCTGACTGAGACAGTTTGAGGTCACTTTGCGCAAATGCTCTTGGGAAACTCATGAATCCATTTCTTCTCTCGCAAACTAGGAGTAAAATAGCTGGACAGACTTGGTTCTCCAGCCTTGGGAAGGCAACCAGTCTAGGAAACACAAAATCTGATTCCGTACCAGGGGACTGAAACCCCTTAAAACACTTAGATACAAACTTTAGCATGGTTTTTGCAGCTCAAGTAGTCAAACTGATTCCAAATCTTTTGCTCCATTACATAAATCAACAAGGCCGAGAGGGAAATGTTATTGACTAGGGATCTCAGAATCCCTGTATACTTCACCTAGGCTTGTGCCCTGGAGAGGTTACTATGCATTTAGCAAAGGTTCATTTATGAAATTTATATATAATTATATGCATATGTAAATTTATCATATGAGTAACATATAGCACCAAACTTTAATGAAATTAGTGTTGGTTGTACTTTACAGGGCTTTGATTTTGAAATGGTAAATTGTATTCTGAAGAAATTCTTGCCTTTCAAAAAGAAAGTTGATCAAACCAGCAGATTCTTGTTGGTTAAGAAATATGTTCAGCATTTCATCTTGGTGATCAAAAAGATGAAACAAACAAGTCTGGTTTGTCCCTCAGGAGAAACCATCATGAAACTAAAGTCTTTTGGTAGAATGACATGTTGGGGCAGATCAATGGAAAGATTGAAAAAGGGGTAATCAGTGAATAAGTTAATCCTCTCATTTTCAGTTGGGCAGTGATCACTAAAAATGCCTGAATTTAAAAAAAAAAACAAGGGTGAAAGCTGCTGGACACAAACTAAGGGATAAATTTAGCATAAACCCTCCCACAGAAGATCTAATTTTGGGGAAGTTTTCAAAATACAAAAAAAAATTTTTTGTAGACATTGAGAAAAGTGAATGTTTAAAATCTTCAGCCCTCAAGCTCTGTTGGAGCAGCCTGTATGCTACATGTAAATACATAGCTAGACCCACTTAAAAACTGAAGAAACTTGATAGTTTTGATTGACAGTTTCTAACTGAGTAATCAAATTGTGAGCTTTTGGTCGTCAGCTTCAAATTCATCTTGTTACTGAAGTTTGGTTGAATTTCTATTTCTACATCCAGAGAATTATGTGTCACTAAGGTGATGTGAGGTAAGGTGCTATTCATATTGTCTCTTTGGAGACAAGTAAATCTCTGAAGTCTGCCCACGGGTTAGTAATTTAAATGTCATGTCTCTCTGCTATAGACAATCGGAAAGTTTTTGGTGCAAAGATGAATATATCCAGTACAGCTCACAAACTCTCAATTTTTTGTCTATTGCAGTCTCTCCACTTGTACCATAATTATCATCAGCCTCAGCTTTTTGACATCCATCATTGGGGGAAAAAAAACCTTCCCCAAGATTTGCCAGAACATTATAACATGGGTCTTATGGAGCCAGTACTGTCTGAACTTGTCTAGTTTGTCACGCTATCTAATATTCTGCCGGCCACAGTTTTGCATGTGATCTCTGGGATCCAAGTTGTGAGTCATAATATCCAGTAGTTGTCTGCCATTTTTGCTGCTATATTGGTCAACAAGGCTTTCAAAAATTCATTTATCAAAGTATCTAATCTGGAAAAAAACATAAGAAAACTTATATTATATTTTGGGGTAGAACCATCTTGGGGCAAACTTTTATTTTTTTTGATTAGTATGGCTTTTTAACCTACTAATTGTGTAACTCATTAAGATATCAAATTTTTCTGCAAAGCTGAATATACTGGGTGAGAAAAAAGTCTATAATCTTTGCATGATTATGCACAATCATTTTCTAAAATCTATGCTAGATAGAGGCATGAATGTTTATGTAGACAAATTAATACAATTCATCTTTCTGTTTAGGTGGTGCTGTAATCATCAGTATCAAAATAGTGTTTCTAAATGTTCAAAATTAGATTAGGATTCTATACTCATCCTGTATATTTTTCAGTTTGAGAGCATTTCTAAAGAAGGGATTGAAATTCTGTCCTTTGATTGGATATATATATATCTTTTAAGAAGAATGTTGATGTCTAAATGGTATACAGCCGTTATTTTTTTTGGTGTGTGTGTGTGGGGGGGGGTAAATTTGTGCTTTGAATAAAGGTAGGGTAAAACTGTCCTCCACATGCAAGCAGCTATTTTATTGCAACTGAACTCACTCACTGGCACTTTTCCCTGTCTGCCATTATGGCATGCCAGTAATAAGAACTTGGTCAAGAAAACTGCTGATGGTTAAGATTACAAGGGGAACTGAGCTGAAACATTATTATCATCCTCTTTATCATTATTAATAAGTATGATAATTTGTGCCCTTACACTGACTATGGCTTCAGCCGTCTCAGCTTGGACTTGGCATACAACATTTCTTCTTACCCAGTGCGTGTGAGATATATAAAATAGACATATAGGCAACAAGAAGCCAAAGAGGCATCAATCATTGTAGACTTCAACAGTCTTTTCCTGCCTGAAATATCACTTGCAGATGATATATCTATAATATAATTGTGTAACATAAATATAATATAATTGTAATTAATGTAACTAATAATTAATAACTAGTCTGGTTAATCACTTGATAAAAAAAGTTAATATGACCAACATCTTTTGGCAGCACTCTGTCTTCGAGGTGATCAGTGGATAAGTTTCTTCTTACCCCTTTTTTGGGTCATCATCATCAGTCTTTTATCGTCTGTCGGTAAGGGTGGAGTGATTTCAGTCTGGAAGTTCAGTCTTGGCCATCTTGACAAACTCAAATGTACTTGGTACAGTCGTAGACTTTTTCACTCTGTGTTAGACTTTTGATTACACCTGTTTAAAGAAGAAACATTGTTGTCTAAGAGCTTAATAAGAAGCCCTCATTTTCTTTTTCAGATATTTTCAGTCTTTTAAAGTCCGTCTTTCGACATAGACCTTCCCAAAGATTTGCTAGACTTCTCATGGACATCATAGAGCCAATACTCTCTGATTTTGTCTGGTTTGTCAGTACATCTTGTTTTCTGTTGGTCTCAGTTACACATGTGATTTCTGGAGATCCATGTTATGAGTTGGGATGTCCATTGGTTGTTTGCTATTCTTGCAACATGACTAGCCCATTGCCATTTGTTTCCTAATGGATTCTATGATATCTTGGACTCCTGTTTTTTTTTCCTGATATATTGTGCTGTCTTGTGGTTTCTCCATGTGAGGTTGAACATGATTCTTTCATGTACACATTGCATGGTTCTCAGTTTTAGGGTCAGTCTTTTGGTTAGCTTCCATGTTTCAGCTCCATAGATGACTATCAGGGGGATCTATTGATTATACACCCTTCTTTTTAGAACTAATGGGATTATCTTGTTCTTGAAGATTAAACCTACTGTTGTGATGGTTCTCCATCCTAAAATGATTTTTCATTTGTTTTCTTCTTCTTTTGAGGATTTCATGGAGATTCATTGTCTTTGATTGGAAATGATCGGTAAAAACGTCTGAATTTCAAAAAAAACAAATGAGAATACTACTAAATACAAAATAAAGGATTGATTTGGCATGAGCTTACATTGTAAATTGAACCCCTCAGTATCTTTACTTTGAGGGTCAATTTGGAAAAAAACTAAAGAAAAGTTTTTTCTTGACATAGAAATAGTAAAAGTTGAAGCCTTTGGTATAGTAAGTTCAACCTCAAGCTCTATTGGTTAAAACATAATCAGCCTGCCAGCCTGCCAGCCAGCCAGCCCACTCAACCAACTCAAAAACTTAAGGAACTAGTTTTGACAGTTTTAGTGACAGTTAAGGTAGATGGTTTTTAATTAAACTTAGGAAATGAGAAATTTCTGATTAGTCTGACCAGTGACCAATCAAAAGGCAAGTATAATTTTTAATTAAAAGGTGAACAACTTATGCATCAGATATTGATGCAAAAATGAAATTAAAAACCTGTATTCATTCAAATTCAGCAAAAAAATTCTTCGATTTCATGGCGGCAAAATCTGATAAAGATATAATTATGCCTTTTAATTAAAAATTATACTTTTCAGAGACTTAGTATGACTTTTGGGGCCACGTCAAAACAAAGATTAACTTGTTTTAGTTATAAAAAATCGTCCTGAAGTATTACTTATTTGATATAAAAATTATTACTTATTTTATCACGTAAATGTAAAAAAATTAATTATTTATCATTTCTGTGACATATGGCATGAATTAAAAAACATAATCACGATTAAACCTTTATTCATCCAAACTGACAAAAAAGTACTAAATCAAGAAACTTAGTACAATTTTAATAAGATTACTTCAGTGTTGACATTCTCCTCCAATGCTTTTTGACCAATTGTGATTGTAACTTGCAATAGTTCTATACTGCTGGTATTTTGATTATTGTTTTTTGTCTTGGTTTTATCTTACCAGTTCAGTTTGTTTGGTAGGCCCGTTTATTGTTTGTTATCTTTGTAGGAGAATAAGGCAACACCTATCGCTTTTCATCTATGCTAAGTCTATTATCACTTTTATGATTTAATGACTTAATAATTTACCAAATAAATTATTGATGAAAAAGTTAATAAGATTATTAGATGGATTCATATCTCAAATCCTAATTATTTCATCGTCACCTATATTTACCACACTCTTTATTCATTTGCTTAAGGCAACCTGTATTCCAGCGAGCGGGACCTTACAACATAATAATGGGTCGGATCCATACTTCAGAGGAACCTGATCTGAAAGACCCTGATCCAAAGTGCTCACAATAAGCAGCTTCTTCTGTGTATTTTATGTCATTCAGAAATTCATTATATATTCTACTGTTATACATTAAGAAATGGACATTTGTGGTCCGACATCATAAATTGCATTACACTATATAGAGACTTATTCAAAATGATCTGTCATTACACGGTTAATGTATCACTCACCCAAGACAACATAAATAGAATAAAGAATAAAGAAAATAGGGCTGCTGTAGGAATCAAACCTGTCACCACAAGGGTAGCCACTTCAACGTAGCATTCCTCTTACTATTGAGCTAAACAACTGTTTGTAATACCAAGGCCCAAATAACTGCTTTCACGCCTAATCTCATCTTGTTTATTCTTGGTCTATTGGTCTCTTTTAACGCAACATTCCTCCAGCAGCCCTATTTTTTGTAATTGTTTATTTCATTTACATTGTCTAGGACAAGTGATACATTATCCGTGTAATGACAGGAGATCATCTCCAATAAATTTCTACATAATATAATGCAATTTATAATCATTTCACTGTTAAAAACTACAAGCCAACAACTACAGCAAGACAAGAGTTAAATGGTATGAAAAACCTGGTTTTAGTTCATCACTTTATCCCACAGAGTGTCATTTATAGTGTATCGTAAAGTTTAACCCTATGGAAGACAGAGACATTAGATAGCAAATACAAGATGCAAAAAATTTTTAAAACGTAGATTTTCTGGACAAGGAATCAAGAATTCTCTCTCTTGCTGGGCTGCTGTCATTGATAATGATTGTGATTATATCATTGATAAATAGTATTTAATTGAATTTCATTGACGTTTATTTTTAAATCCTTTTTGAAAATACATAATTTTCCAAACACGAAAATATGTAATTACTTTCCAAACATGAATATACATAATTATTTTCTGAACACCTTAATACTTCCATCTTCTGATGCTGAAAATGGATAAAGCTAGGGCTATTTTATCGGATGGGCATTCTTGGCAGTTGCCTGGTAGTTTCTCCGATTAGAGGGGCTCAAAATTCAATTTGAAAATAAAAACCAAATTTCAATAGGTTGTGGTTGGAGGATTGTTAGGGGCACACAACATTGCTTTACCTGGAAATCTCAAATAATCCTGGATATAGTAGGAGATATTTTTTCTTGACACAATGAGTGACATTTGTTTTTTTAATTTTCTGATCACGTTAAATATGTTTAGTTTATTGTATTCAAACATTGGAAATTTCATTTGAAATTAAAAAATTTCAAAATTCAATTCAAAATTTTGATTCAGAATTGAACATTTCAAATTTCATACAAATTCATCATTCAGAATTTTAATTCAGAATTAAACATTTTAAGATTTCATTCAAAATCATTATTCAACATTTTTATTCAGAATTAAACATTTTAAAATTTCACTCAAAATTATCATTCAACATTTTCAGTTAAGATTTTATTTATGCTTTTTTTATTTAGTGAATTTTGCTTTGGAATCAAAAGAAATAATGTGCAATCTTCCACCTTCATGTCGCTCTTTCAATATGAGTGGCCAATAAAAAAACAAGATATCCCACCTTGCATAAATGACTAACCATAGCCCACTCATGGGCTAGAACTAACTATCTAAAAAATTATCTTAAAAAATAGATCTTTTATCTAAAATTATCTATAAAATGATATCAACACAAGATCTGGATGTTGTTGGTTCCAAATGGAACTTTGGAAAGCACTTATTTGAAAAAACAATGAGATCTTTTTGGATGATATTTAGTGCAAATTTCCAAAGTTACAGCCCCAAAAATGTGTTCAGGGGCGCCCCTAGAAACATATATACACACACACACACACACACACACACACTAATTGACAGAGATGAGCCAAAAGAATCTGAGTCCCACTTGGCTGGTTGGTCAGGTGGGCCATTTGTGAGGCTATGGGGATTCAATATTATTAATCAATCAAACACAGACTAACCGTGTTATTTAAGAACTTCTGATTTATTCGTTTATTTTTACTTTTTTTCATATTCAAACCGATTGTATAGTCTCTTGACATTCAAGGAGTACTTGATTGTCTTATATTTATCCTAGAAGAACTATTGATTTTTTTTTGTTATGTCAAAAAAATATTTTTTTGTTATTAGTTTAAATGTTATTCTTTGCAAATGATTTTTTTATATTATCATTTATCAAATTATTCTTAGTTTATCACATGAATAAAAAAAGTTTCCTTTTCTGCATTACCTGATTTCTAAAATAATTCTCAGAATCTTGCAATCTAATGAGATTAACTTTACAAATAACTCAATACAATAAGAAAAACAAATGAAACGCTATAATTGATATCTCTTTAAATAGATCATTGGTTTTATTTTGTAGATTTTATCATGTAACCATACCTCTAGAAGTTGATTAATAGAATTATAAAGCAGGTCTGGTTAGTCACTCAATAGAAATTGTCACATGACTAATGTCTTTTGGCAGCATGCTGTGTTGGAGTGATCGATTAAAAAAATTTGCAAAGTCTGAATTTTCATAAAGACAAATGTGAATGCTGCTGGACGCAAACTAAGGGAACAATCTGGTATAACCATACATTGCAAATTGAACCCCTTGTAAAAACCTAATTGGAGGGTCAGTTTTCAAAAAAACAAAAACAACATTTCTTATAGACATAATAAGGAGTAAACGCTGGCAATTTCAGCCCTCTAGTTCCATCGATGTGGTCTGTTTACATTGTATATACATAGCCTGCTGAACCAACTTGAAAACTGAAGTAATCTGATTTGACAGTTTTGGTGACAGTTTTGGTTTACGGTTTCTAATTATATCAATAGCCCTATTTTTTAGTAATACTGGCCTTAATTCCTGACCATTGCAAAGTCTGAATTTTCATAAAGACAAATGTGAATGCTGCTGGACGCAAACTAAGGGAACAATCTGGTATAACCATACATTGCAAATTGAACCCCTTGTAAAAACCTAATTGGAGGGTCAGTTTTCAAAAAAACAAAAACAACATTTCTTATAGACATAATAAGGAGTAAACGCTGGCAATTTCAGCCCTCTAGTTCCATCGATGTGGTCTGTTTACATTGTATATACATAGCCTGCTGAACCAACTTGAAAACTGAAGTAATCTGATTTGACAGTTTTGGTGACAGTTTTGGTTTACGGTTTCTAATTATATCAATAGCCCTATTTTTTAGTAATACTGGCCTTAATTCCTGACCATTGACAATTCTTTGCTTTCCAATGGATTTTATAGAAACATCATTGATTATGATAAAGTTATTTGTAATGCTTTTCTATTCTACAGCGATATGTTTCTACAATACATATCATATCAGTATACTGTCAACCGTTTCACAACTCACAATAGTCTTAAAAACACCGGCTTCCTTGTTCTCCGCTCATTTTACTTGAAAAAGTTCTTAAAATAACTAAATTGTTGGAAAAGAACATTTAATTTGTTTCAACAAATTTTCCGATATCGTCATTCAAATTTCATATATACATATATATACATATATATATATACATATATATATATATATATATATATATATATATATATATACATATATATATATATATATATATATATATATATATATATATATATATATAGAGAGAGAGAGAGAGAGAGAGAGAGAGAGAGAGAGAGAGATAGAGAGAGATATATAGAGATATAGATATATCTTTCGATTTTTGCTTATTCACTGTCCATATCTGCTTGATTTCTTTCTTAACAGAATGATTATGAATTGTGTTATATTATATTGAAAGTCTTATTTGAAATGATCCCCCATTATTACATGGTTAATATATCACTTGACCTTGACAACATAAATGGAATAAACAATTAAAGAAAATGAGGCTGCTATACATATATATATATACATACATATATATATATATATATATATATATATATATATAAATATATATATATATATGTATCAAAAGTCATGATTGTATTCACTATGTTGTGTAATGTGCATACAGCCATGTCTGTAATGTACATGTCAATTGATATATAAAAATTTAATTTACTAATAATCTTGGTCTTTAACTGATTAAAACTATTGTGAATAAATATTTCTTCTACTTTATAGGATTTTACATTCATTTTCCTTTGTCACCAGACTTGTTTAATCCATTTCAACCTTCTTCTTTTGTATATATATTTATTTTTTCAACCCAGAACTCTATGTCCATAATAATTGTGAAATGTGTGAAATTCTGTCACCTTTTCTGGTATTTGAGCCCCTCTTTCTCGGTTGTTTCATGAATATTTAGTAGGAAATGTCCATTGCCTGTTTCCCACCTCTTGAGAGATTATTACATCTTGCATTGTTTTTGTTTGATATGTTTTTTTGCTTTTTTTTCTTGAAGGAAAAGTAATTAGGGTTTTAGAGCTAATAACATTGAATAAAGACAGATGTGTAGGACGGAAAGGAGCAGAAGGAAGTATTGAATGAAGGAAGGGAATAAAGAAAGGAAGATGGAAGGAAAGAAGGAGGGAGGGAAAAAAAGAGGGAGGTAAAGCAGGGGAGGGAAAGAGCCGAAAGAAGAAAGGAAGGAAAGAAAGGAGTAAAGGTAGAAGAAGGGTGGTGTGGAGAAAAAGGGAAGAGGAAGAGAGGAGAGAGGAGGAGAGACAGGAAGGAGGAAGCGGAGGAAAGGAAAAAAGGAAGAAGGGAGGGGAAGGAAGGAAGAATGAAAGGGAAAAAATTGAAGAAAGAAAGAGAGGAAAGAAATTGAGAGGAAAGGGAGGGAGGAAGAAAGGAAGGTATGACCGAAAGAAGGACAAGGAAGGAGGGAGGGTGGGAGAAGGATTTAGATAAGTAAGTAGACGGAGGGGGAAGTAGAGAGAGGAGGAAGGAAGGAAAACAAAAACAGGAATGAAGAAAAGAATAGAGCGAGGAAAGAAGGAAGAAAAGAAGTTGAAAAAGACAAAAATATTGGTGGTGCGAAAGGGTAATGGAGAGTCGCTGTTTCTGACCTAGTGCTCTTTAGATATGGCCTTGTACAGAGTTGGTTTAATTTAACACAAATCTCTATGGACAACACATAGAGGATATGAAATGACATTAGGAGAATGAGATAGATAGATAGATAGATAGATAGATAGATACGACTAGACTGGGATAGATAGATTAATAGAAAAATAGATAGATAAATATGACCAGACTGGGATAGATAGATATGACCAGACTGGGATAGATAGATAGATAGATAGATAGATAGATAGATAGATAGATAGATAGATGGATTTGATCAGACTGGGATGGATAGATATGACAAGACTGGGATAGATAGAATAACAGAAAAATAGATAGATAAATATGACCGGAGTGGGATAGATACGATCTGACTGGGATAGATAGATTGATAGAAAAAATTATAGACAAATATTACCAGACTGGGATAGATAGATATGAACTGACTGGGATAGATAGATAGATAGATAGATAGATAGATAGATAGATAGATGGATGGATATGACCAGACTGGAATAGATAGATAGATAGATGGACATGACCAGACTGGGATAGATAGATTTGAACCGACTTGGATAGATAGATAGATAGGTATAACCAGGCTGAGATAAATGGATAGATGTGAACAGACCGGGATAGATAGATCGAGAGATACAAAATGCTGAATGAAATAAAAGCAAAGTAGAAAACGAAGTCACGGGTAAGCAAAGACAAAAAGATGGAAGAAATAAAAAAAATCAATACAAAATACTCAAAGAATAAATGAGTGAAACGCATCAGAAAGTGGAACAAATAATAAACGGAAGGTTGAAAAGAAAAGAAAAGAAAACTGCAGCAAGATAAAGTAAAAGAAATTCGAAGAAAACAATTAAGGTAAGTGCAAAAAAGAAAAAAGAAAAGAAAAGCAAAATGTAACCAAAACGAAAAGAAAGAATGAAAGAAAGAAGAAGGAACAAAATGAAGATCGAATAGTGAAGGAAATGACGAAACAAAAATGTCGGAATGTTAGCCATATCTTGAAGGAAAATGATTAGGATTTTAACAGCTAATAAGTGCTAAGAGGTCTTTGAGAGTTCCTGCCAACAATGGTCGATGAAGCGTACCGAGTTTGTCACCAGAATGACAATGTCAACATACTTTGGCAGTCAGAAGTGCAAGAAGGATGACAACGAAGAGGCGGCAAGAAAGAAGCGAGCCTAACAAAACTAACGATATTGGGGGGGGGGGTGAAGAAGAAAAAATGAAGGGAAAAAAAGAAAATGAAGAAGAAAAGCACAATAAGATAATTTCATTTTATTTATTTATTTTTGTTGGGTATTATAGTTTTTCTTTATTACGAGCTCCTTTTTGATTTTCTATTCTTCTGCTTTTCTTTAGGTTTTTCTCGTATTTTATAGACATTTGTTTTCAAAATATTTTGTCTTTTTTAATGATATTAGGTTAGCCACCTTTTTTCTTCATAATGTTCGCTCCGTAATTTTGTTAGCGATGGTTGTCACACAGCTGATGCTACGGATGTCATTTGTCTAAATATAACACTTCCACCTCGGGCTGATATACGTTTTCAGATTAATTTGAAAACCTATACTGATTGTGGATGCACTTCAGGAAGGGAGAAAAATGGAAGAAAAAATTGAGAAAAATGAAGGAAAAATTGATTGAAAGAACAAAAAAAAAATGGGAAATAAGATAATTATTTTTACAAGTTGAAAAAGGAAGATTATGAAAACGTGTGCGGGAAGGGAACGAAAAAAAATTTTCTTCGTTAGAAGAGGTTAAGGTGAAGAAAAACTAAAAGAGATATTAGGAGAAAGAAAGAGAGAAAGAAAGAGAGAAAGAAAGAAAGAAAGAAAGGAGGCAAATATTAGAAAGAGAGAAATTGAAGAGAAAAAGAAAGAAAGTATAGAAAGGAAGAAACACTAACAGAGGGTGAAACAGAATAGAACAAGAAAACGTAAAAACGGAAGGGAGAACGGATGAAGAGAGAGAGAGAGAGAGAGAGAGAGAGAGAGAGAGAGAGAGAGAGAGAGAGAGAGAGAGAGAGAGAGAGAGAGAGAGAAATAAAAGAAAGAGAAGTACAGAAAAAGAGGAAAGCAAAACGAAAAAAGAAAAAATCAGAACAGTGGAAAGAAGGAAAGAAAGAGAGCAAAGGAAATGATAGAAAAGAAAAGTAAAAGAAAAAAGAAAAAGAGAAGGGAATTTGATTTAAAAGAAAGACGATGGGAAAGAAGGGAATGTTGTTGGGAAAAAAGGAAGGAAAGAAAGGAAATGATAAAAGAGAAAAATGTGATTGAAAAGAAAGGAAGGAAAACGAAAAAGAGAAAAATGGACAGATTATGATTGAAGAAAAACGAAAGAAAGAAAAGGAAGGAAAGGAATGTATTCAAAAGGAAGAATGGAAGTAAGAAAGTGAGAAAAAAGGTAATATGATTGAAAAGGGAAAAAGTAAAAAAAAGTCTGACTGAAAAAATAAATGAAAAAACAAACAAAACAGTAAGAATTAAAGAGGAAATAGAAAGAAAAAAAGAATTGAATGTCATTAGAAATAAAGAAACAAACAAACAAAAAGAGAGAGAAAATGTAATTGAAAAGAAAGAAATGAATCGAAAATGAAAGAAAGAAAGAAAGAAAGAAAGATGAACAGATCGTGTATTTGAAAAGAAAATAGAGGGAAAAGGAGAATCTAAGAGAGGAAGAAAAGAGAAATGTGATTGAAAAAGGAAAAAAGAGATAGCGGAAAGGAAAAAGGAAGGAAAAAGATCGTTGAATGAGGGAAAGCGGACAAAGAAAGAGAAAGTAAGAAAGAAATTGTGGACCATCAAGAAGAGAATGCAGAAACCTGATAGGAAAGAAAATGTGGACAAAAAATGACAAAATATTAAATTAAGCAAATGAAATATGAAAATTGAAGTTGTCCAATTCTTTGCATGCTGAGGTTTCATTTTACACATACACACACACACACACACACACACACACACACACACTCGCACATGTGTACGCGAGAGTATACATGCAAATTACTTTTACAAAAAGATATATGCAAACATTCACATTTACATGCCGAATATACAAGTAAATTGAATCCATTACATATAAACAAGACTAGTTCACCCTAGTCGTAAAAAATTGACGGCTGTGTTTAAGTAATTTTGCAATTGCAATAACAAAAAAGCTTAGAATATGACGAAAAGGTGGGAAGCTAATTCAATTGGGAAATTGTCACAGAATTCAAATATCATTGTGTACAATCATCTTTCTGTTACAAATAATAAACATAATGAAATAGTCTTCCAAGGGAGGTAACTCCTGTGCAAAAATATGGAAGTTATTTCCTTTGGGTATTACTGACATACACTTAGCATATATAGGTAAATTTGCCCTTGAACTGGAATTAGAACGGAATAGATGTTTATTAAGCTCAGTACCAGATCGTAAGTATGGGACACTCATTGGGGCTTGAAGTAACTACTTATAGATAACTGGTAATTACACGTGAACAAATTCACGAATATTATTACCTTTTTGTGAAACAATTTTCTGAGAAAAATATAGTTGCAAATTTGTTCCAGAATACTAGTCCATAGTTTCAAAATGTAGGAAGAGAGTACTTCTATTAACAAAGGTTTCAACCCTGGGTGGGCGAGCTAAGTTTCACTAAGAGCAAACCCAGCAAACCATTAAGTTCATTAAGCACAGGGAATTTTTTTGCAAGGGAAATATTTTTCTATTCACACGATATCTTCAAAACTTCCCAATGAATTTTAATGTCATTTTATGCGAGGATGAACGCGGAAAAACTGACTGAATTTTGGAGCTGATTCATTCCAAATTATCTCACAAACGTCGTTGTTATATATCCAAACTACATGATATCGCCAAGCTAGGTAAATGTATGTGTATGTGCACATGTAGGTACTGAATAAAGGATATGTGCTTTAGCGGCTGAGGTCAATGATGTTATGTACTGGCAATTTGTGTTGTTTGATAATTAAAACAGTCTGGTCTCTGGACACTTGTGTTACTTTGCGGAAATGAAATGTGTTTTTGATGTTCATTTTTTATGATGCATGTGCGTAGAAAGTCGAATTTCGTGGCCAAATGCATTTTTATGTGTTTCGAGTGCATTGGACTGGTCATCAATTTTGAGTGCTATTCTGCGTTCGTAGATTTTTTTGTTGATTAGTCATGAGGTTTCTCTAGTATACACTTGAGAGCAATCCTTACAAGAGATTGCATGTTTGGATACCTCGGAGTTTTTTTTTTCTAATGAGGTCTTTGATCGTCTTCCTCATATATATGAACAAACATGTATAAATGTGTATATATATTCGTGAAATATCTATCTATCTATCTATCTATCTATCTATCTATATATATATATATATATATATATATATATATACTTTGAGAGTCATCGTTGAACTTTCCACGGTGTTGGAGGCATCGGAACAATTACAAACATTTTGACTGAGGGAAAGTAAAAAAGTATTCCTAAAGATGAACTGAACAAAGACCAAATTAATGCTGAACGATGGTTCCCCCAAAGACCATAAGGATAAAGGCGAGACTCTAGACGCGTAGGTTCACCTACGACTGATGATACAGTTAGAGAAAGACCATGAAAGTGAAATGAAACGACGCATAATGATTGGCTGGAAAGCATTCGATTTGATTTGAAATATCAATGTGCTTAAAGAGTAAAATATACTATGGATGCATTATACCAGCTATGCCATGTATTCAAAACATGGGAATCAACAAAACGAACAAACTTAGAAACTCACTGAGAACGATAGAAAGAGCAATGCTATGGATAACTCTGAGGGACAGAAAAAGATCATCATGGATGGGGGGGGGTTAGAGTGAAGAATATTACACATCTAAGCAACAAAAATGGAAGTGGGCTGGACACTTAGCAAGAAGAGTTGACAACAGATGGAACAGAGAGCTCGCTGATTCGTGACCATGGGACAGTAAACACAGCAGTAAAAGACCAGATACAAAATGGAAGGATGAGATAGGAAGGTTTACCGGTAAGACATGTCAGAGGTCAGCACGATCGCAGTCATTGTTCTGTTCTTAATTCTTTATATAATGAAACAAGGAGAAAACTTCAAAAACGTAAGTTGTAGAAAAAAAGCAAAAAGAAAGTGATTTCTGAAAGGCTCTTTCAGATAATTTTGGATAAGTATGCAATATCTCCGTGATAACTAAAAATCAGGAAAACTTAATTGTTGGGAAAAGGCTTCGAGAAACCATCATACGATAGCTTTGTCAGCGTTTCCTGTTTGAACTTTGACAAATCATGGATTCTATGTATATTTTCGCGATTGAATGGGCTTCAACCATCGTAGTCATCAAGGATGGAGAAGAGTTTTATCTTTATTTACACAAACATGTATTTTTTATGTGTTTATTTGTTTGTTCCAGTGCTCCTGGCCAAACCGTTTTTGCCTAAAGACTTGAAAATTGGTATTAGTACTCCTCTAGACCTTTTCTAAAAACATTTTTTTAATCTTAGAAAAAGGCTCTTTTTTACTCTGGGGGGGGGGCCTTATTCTTAAAAGAAGGGTGAATAACCAATGCATCCTCCCAATAGTCACTTATGGAGCTTAAACATGGAACCTAACCAAGAGACAGATCTGCAAATTGAAAACAATGCAACATGCAGATGGAAGAATTATGCTGGGCCTCACATGGAGAGATCACAAGACAGCACAGAATATCCGAGAAAAGACAAGAGTCAGGGACATCATAGAATCCATTAAAAAGCTCAAATAGCAGTGGGCTGGCCATGTTGGACAACCGGTGGACATCACGACTCACGACATGGATTCCCCGAAATCACATGCAGAACTGAGGCCGGCAGAATATTTGATGGAGAGACGAGCTAGACAAATTCAGAAAGTACTGGCTCTGCGACGCCCATGATAGAGAAGTGTGGCGAATCCCGGGGAAGGTCTATGTCCAACGACGGATGCTGAAAGACTGATGATGATGATGATGATGATGATGATGATTCTGACGGGTTCATTTGTTCTGATGTTCTAGCTCTCCTGGTCATACCATTTTGTCCACAGATTTGAAAATTTGCTTCAGTAATCCACTAGCCCCCTTCTAATAATGCCTTTTTTCATTTTTGCGGAAAAAAACGAACCTTTTTTTTTTTTTTACCTTTTTTGGTACTTATCTTGACGGGTTTATTCATAACATCTAAATTTTCCAGAAATTAATTTTTGAAGTCTATACCTGATTATATGCGTTTTTAAATCTTCAATATCATTCAAACCTGATATTTTCCGACTATTTTTGGACTTCCTCGGTAAATTTTGATTTTTTTCGGTAATTTTCAGGTAATCTTTAAACTTTTTTTCAAAATTTCACCCCACCTTTATTTGGAAATTTTTCTTTACTTTTCACAGAAATTTCCAAATTTTTCAGAATTAAAAAAAAAATTTCTAAAAAAATATTTCTGAACTTCTACCTATTGAATGAGAGCGAGTATATTAACTTTGTTGGAAATATCTGTGATCTCTTTAAGTTCAAAAGATAAACACTCTTTGTCACGCGTTCAATCAATCAATAAGTATATCATTTATATATTTATGTATGTGTGTGCACGCATACACACACTCACACACTCTCCAATATAATTAAATAGTAAGATATATATGAGTGTATGTGTCTATACTCTAAGATGTCAGCACCTCATAGGATAGAAACAAAGGCATGTCCAAAATCAGCAGGTCTCAAATTACCTACAGCATCGAGCTTTAGATCGAATTTTACAAAAAAAAAAAAAAAATCGATTTCTGTGGGGTCTGCATCCGCGCTCTCAGGAAACAAGTCAGTCGAAAAATATCTTTCCTTTGTGTTCTTTTCACCGAGGATTTTCTCCAAAACTATTAAGGATACATTCTTACAATCAAACTATACGTATATTTTAGATCAGCATCATCCAAGAGAGGGGGGGGGGTATTTTCCATCATTTATTTGAACTTATGAGAGGAAGCTCTCGATGCTTTTTTTTTTTCCAGTTTTCATAAGACATATCTCTGATACGATCTTTAATTGTAGTGACTGATAACGAAATTGAATGCAAGTCTTTGATGCTTTCTCTTCCACCATTTACCTATTATCTTCGCGGGAAGTAGAATTAATTTCTCGACTATTGTTTGAAGTTTATGATTTTCCTATTAAGAGAGACACTTCATAAGATAACAGTTTGTTCATTATTGCTACCAGTAGCGAATCTCTCATAAATGTCTGATTCGCTTGTTGTTACATTATTATAAATTTAGACGAGCTTTTTTTTTTTTTACCTTCAGCCTTTTATCACAACTTTGAATCGTAATTATGCGGCAACGATTCAATAGCACAATCGGTAAATAAACGACTATTCACGGTGAGAATCGAACTCACACATTTGGTCCTGTTAACGTATGGTCGCTTGTAACGATTCAGCCACAGGGACTTCATAGTTTAACGGGGCCTGATTTTACACCTTGAACTCAACTCCTTTCATCCGTATTGCACACTTGTTGATGTTAACAATGCAGCCTTAGTATCAAAATACAACGATATTTCAATTTTTTGTTTTCAAATTTATTCTTTGATTAAGTTTGCTACATTATTATAAATTTTGACTAGCTTTTTTACCTTCTTCCTAACTCTCAGTTGCTTTTTATAACAACTTTGAATCGGACCGTAATTCCACGGCAACGATTAAACAGAATAAATAAACAAATACAGAGCACGCCTACAGGTTCCATAGAATTAAGCCCCAATTTTTGAGTTGCCATAAAAAGCAACTGAAAGGTAGGATAAAGATAAAAAGCTTGACAAAATTATTAATATTGCAATACTTCATCCAAGAAAAAATTTTTAAAAAATTTGAATATAGTTTGATGTTATTCATTCAATACCATCTCAAAATAAATGAATGAATAACAGTCGACCTACCAGCGTATTTTTCATGTTTTGAGTCCAGGTGAACCATTACACTTGGCTTGAATCAAATCTTTATATTATGCATTTAGATTTATCAACATTATAAACACAAGTATGAGTCCATATTCTAAGCATTGTATGATACTTGCATATTCAGTACGTTCCTGTCTTCTTCGATAATTAAGAATACCTTTCGTAAGTCTTTTAACGTCCGTCGTTGGACATAGACCTTCCCCAGGATCCGCCACATTTCTCTATCATTGGCGTCGCAGAGTCAGTATTTTCTGAATTTGTCTAGTTCATCTCTCTATCTTGTATTTAGTCGGCCTTGGTTCCGCATGTGATCTCTGGGGATCCATGTTGTGAGTCGTGATATCCATAGGTTGTCTTTCATTCTCGCAACATGACCAGTCCATTACCATTTTAGTTTTCTAATGGATTCTATGATATCTCGGATCCCCGTTTTCATCCTGATATATTGTGCATTTCTCAATATGAGGTTGTGCATGATTCTTTCATGTGCACGCAGCATGTTTCCCAGTCTGTGGGTCTGTCTCTTGGTTAGATTCCATGTTTCAGCTCCATAGATGACTATCAGGAGGATGCATTGGTTGAATACTCTTCTTTTTAGGATCATTGGGATGGTCTTGTTTTTGAATGTTGAGCTTACTCTGCTGAAGGCTTGTCATTCCAGGACGATTCTTCACTTGATCCCTTCCTCCTTTGTGGGTTTCATAGAGATTCGTTGTCTTCTGTACTTTGTTGATCTCGGTTTCGTACGTGGTCTCTAGGGATCCATGTTGTGAGTCGTGATGTCCATCGCTTGTCTTTCATTCTTGCAACATGACCAGCCCATTGGCATTTGAGTTTCCCTAATGGATTCTATGATGTCTCGGAGCCCCTGTTTTCTTTCTGATATATATATATGTAGTACATATGAATAATTAAAAAAAAAACAATAATTGTGAAACATGCTGTAGTTTTTCAACAAAACTTTCGCGGTATTAGAATCACATCGAGTTCAGAACAAACTATATCTGCGACCACTGAATCAGGCATATGGATGGATGGATGAAGCAACAAGGGTTAAGGCAACAACTGCTTGCTACCAAGCACGTACTACGCAACGAACTAATTACGTTCCGTTGGTTTTCCAGAAGAAGAACAACAAGCGCCTTGCCGTTCGTTGAACAGACAATCGGCGTCGTTACCCCCGGTGTTTTGAAACAGGAACGACCACACCAGATGGATCTTCAATCAGTGGATCTCGCCCAGTGGGAACATCCAGATGGATTAACCGTCGGTAATCTACGCTAATCTAATGTGTCCGACTCGCGACGGATCTCTCGTCTTATGTAGCATCGGGCTCGTCGAGATCTGTTGGCCTCAATTTAATTCATCGCATTAATTTGAATTTTCAACTGCAGGACCCCAATCAGACGGATCCCCAGGGTCATGCAGACTACAGTTTCAAAATAAGAGATATAGAAACATAAATGTTCAGTTTTTCTCTCTCTCTCTCAATCAATCACCCCCTCCCCTCTCTCTCTCTCTCTCTCTCTCTCTCTCTCTCTCTATATATATATATATATATATATATACAAAGATAATTCAATGATTCGTGGTGACCCCAAGTTTCATGTCAGTAAATGCAATCATCAGACGGTCTACTTCTCCTGCTAAGGGGGCTCCCTATGTGAGGGGTGTTCGAAGTTTTACACACACGCATGCTCGCACGTTCACACACACACACACACACACACACACATATATATATATATTCTAATGTTTTACACACACACATATATATATTCTAATGTTTTACACACACACAGACGCACGCACACACACATATATATATACATATATATTCTGATGTTTTACACATACTTTGATATTATGGTATCATGTGTAAATTATCTCTTGTTTGGGTCATTAGTTGTGTACCAATGTAACCATTTCGGGGACTAAGAACAAAACATTGCACTTGCGCGGTATTGATCAAACACCACCTCCCTTTCAGCTATAATTTTGATATACATCATCATCATCATCATCATCATCATCATCATCATCATCATCATCATCATCAGTAGTCTTTTAGCGTCCGTCGTTGGACATAGACCTTCCCCAGGATTTGCCACACTTCCGTATCATGGGCGTCACGGAGCCAGTACTTCCTGAACTTGTCTAGCTCGTCTCTCCATCAAACATTTTGCCGGCCTCGGTTGCGCATGTGGTCTCGGGAGATCCATGTTGTGAGTCGCAATGTCCATCGATTGTCTGCGATTCTTGCAACATGGCCAGCCCACCGCCATTTGAGCTTTTTAATGGATTCTATGATGTCCCTAACTCTTGTCTTATCTCGGATGTACTGTGCTGTCTTGTGGTCTGTCCATGCGAGGCCCAGCATATATATATATTCGCAAAAGTTTCCAGTGGTTAAATTCTTAACTGAGAACTTAGCATTTAGTTTTCGGAGATTGATAGGAACTTTTGCCCTCCATATATATATATATATATATACATATATATATATATATATATATATATATATATATATATATATATATATCGACAGAGAGAGAGAGGGGGGGGGAGAGGGGAGAGTGATGTATAGATACATGTTCTGTTTTCAAAACGATGGAATGACGATTGAATTTCAATCTCATATCTCGAGACATTAATCGAAAATTCCCGGGCAACTCCATTCATATTGTATATCGATCTGAAATGTCAAGTGTATCCTGGTATTGAAATCACAGGTCGTTTTTGTGCTACGAAGAACACATCTCGCCACTTGCAGAGCCAGGGTTACAAAGTGAAACACCGTCAGATAAATTATATTTGAACCCAGATGCACCTTCATCATTTAGCCATCCTGTTTTCATCAACTGTAACATCTAGCATGCCATATTCACTTGCTAGTGATCGATACAGTCGACCTATTCTATCAATGGATTTATCGTATTGTCTTCGAAGTTTTGATACACAGCAACATCCTGATTTTGTCGAAGGGTTGGCCATGGGATAAAGAAATGTTGATCATGTTTCGAGGGGGATCCAGGAAAACTTTTTCTTTTGAGCAATATATTTCCATATACTGATACTAGTTCAAAGTATGAAAAATCGAAACTTACACAGTAACCCCCTTATAAGTTTTACGTATGAACACATTTCTTTTTTTTTTTGTCATTTTCCTTCTGCATTCTTTTCTCCTTTCCCCTTCCATCTAGTCTCCTTCTTTCACCAATCTCATCATGTCAGAAACCATCAACCAAAACTGTCACCGAATTTGCATATATCTTCCTTTTTTTTTAAATATCTTTCAGTTTTCAACTTGTTCTTGCTGGTTGGCTGGATTCGTATCACATGTACAGTGGAACTAGAGAGCTGAAAGTTCACTCCTTATTATGTCAAGATATCTATCTAATTTTAAAATCTCCTCCTTAATGTTTTTTTTTTTTTGGTGGGGGGTTCAATCTGCTACGTAAGTTTAAACTAAAGTAATCCCTTACTTTGTGACCGCTATATTTAAACTTGTTTTCTGAAAGATCAGACCTTTTCAGTGAACCCTGTCGTGTCTGCTCTTGTACGCCTTCTTGGCTAATTTACTACATTCGCTGGTGATGTGGTTTAGAGTCCCTTTCTTTCCTCCGAATTTCATTTTGTTGCACTGCTTCAAGCGTTTTGCATGATATCTTCCCTATTTAATTGCGCATACTTTTCCAAACATGTTTTGGCCATCTGGACACAGTCTTCTATACTGAAAGTCCTCTACCGCCTTCTTTCCTCTTCATATAGTCTATCTGTGTCATGTCTGGGGTGTAGAACCTTGTGCATCGTCATGCGTCCTCATTTGCTACATCAATCTAAGAGATGACCTGCAATTCTTACTACCACTGTCCATGTGTTCATTCTTGTTAACAATTTCTTCTATTTAGCTTGGTCTCTAATATTTTCCTTATTCCCCAAAGGTATCTTTTTTTTAATTTTCTATCTAATTTCTTCCTGTTTTATCGCGTTGCATGTCAGAACCCCTAATCATTTATATCAGTCTTGAGTTGTTGATGTTCCAATTTTTTTTGTTGTCCGGTAAGTCGATTCAATCTGCCACCATGAGCCTTTCCCTTTGTATTACCATTAGCGTGTATTTCTTTATTCTGATTCCCATTCCAATGTCAACAATGTATTTTTTAACTTTGTTTAACAACATACATTATCATTATTATTTTGCATTTACACACCAGTTGCCTGGTGGTCTCCACTGGAGACTTGGGTGACTGCAAGTCTCCTCAAGTGTTCAGCCCTCCTCTTCAAATTGTCACAGTCTACATCAATGCAGTGGATTACAGTTTTACATCAGTTGCCTGGTGGTTATCACAGGAGGCTGAGTGACAGTAAGTCTCCAAAGGTCTCTAGCCGTTCTGTCATATCGGCCACACCTGTCTCAGTAGCAGTGTGATTTGTACCGCCCACATCAAGCCTTTTTGACCGACTGTTAGGCAATTGCTATCAGCTGGGGGTCGGAGGTCACATAAATCCAGTACTCTCCTCAGTATTCGTGCAGTCAACAGTAGCGCTTTGGTTTGCATAGTCTCAATCCTTGCTCTTATCCCCAGTTCATTGTTTTTGGTATTCCCGATACTATTATCATCATCATCATCATCATCATCATCATCATCATCATCATCATCATTATTATTATTATTATTATTATTATTATTATTATTAGTAGTAGTAGTAGTAGTAGCAGCAGCAGCAATATTACTTTCTGTTCCTTCTCAAATTCCTTTCCCATCTGATTTCCCTTCATCTACTTTTTTGGTCTTCTCTCCTTCTTTCAAGCATTTCCTCTTTATTTTGTGGCTATTTTCTTTACGATTTTTCTGTTATATTCATCACTACTTATTATCATTTTTTACTTTCCATTTTATGCTATCAGTATTATTATCATTATTATTATCATTATTAGTAGTAGTTGTAGTTGTAGTAACAGTACTTTTTTCTCCCTCGTCAATGATTGATTGGGCTATATAACAGTATATCCTAACCTTTTACTCAAATGTAAACTAATGTATTACCATCGATAATGACAGAAATTCCAGTTGAACGGACCCCACTGGGATACAGCAACGAAGCATCCATTTCTTTCTGACCTCAGTGCAAGAATGCTGGCAAAAATAGTAAAAAAAGAAAATGGCCACCAGGAACCAGTGACTCCATAAGAAAAGGTTCACCTCACAAAGTTTCTTCAAGAAAAATACAGAGCCAGATTTTTCTTTGTCACTAGGTTTTGCTTGTCTCCATCCATCTTACCCCAACACTATCCCCAACAACAATTATAAGCTCTGCAATGCATGATGGGAAATTCTAGGGACTACTATCGAACTGACTCTTAGGTTTTACTTTTTAAGTTCTCTTTTTTTCAAATCATTTTATCTCTTTCTTATTCGTTTTTTTTTTCACCCTAGAGCCAAGACTGATTGTTTGAAAAAGCTTTGCAGTTTGGTTATCATTGTTCGAGTGTGGTCCACATCATGCCAAAATGCTCGTAGCACTTGTCTTGTATTCTGAGATTCTTCGAGCTACATCTTATTCAATTTTCTTGCAAACAGGAATAGCAGCTATACTGGAGAGGGAACCCTGTGTTATCAGGGATAAATTTCTGATCAATTAACTCATTTAAATGGCATGAAAGTTAAGTTTTAGAAACCATTGACCAAGATAGTCGTCCTCAGTTTTTAAGCAATTCTACCTGGCTGACTATTTATCTATCAATACATAATACATACTGGCTGTATTAATGGAGCTAGAAGGCTTGAGATTTATACATTTATTCCTTATTATATCCAGAAAGAACGTTTTTGCATTTGTTTTTATTCAAAATCTCCCCAAATAAGTTTTTATTAGTGGGGGTTCAATTTACAATGTAATTTTTTACTAAGTTAGTTCTTTAGATTGTGTCCAACAGTATTTACTCATTTTTTGAAAATTGGGACTTTTAAGACATCATTGCTCCCAAAAGAGTGAGAAGTAACTTATAAATTTGTTAGCTGATCACCTCAGCATGCTGTCAAGAGACATTGGTGATGTGACAGTTTCTATTGAGTGACTAACCTGACCAGTTCTATTGATTATCGATACAAATTGTTTGTGAATTTTTATTTAGATTTCAGGGAAAAAGTCTCTCATTTTACAAAGGCATCAATGCATGATTAGAATGGAAAGAATCTGTTTGATCGGCCGTTTACTTGCACGGGAAATACCCTTCCAGCAATTTGTTCATACATTCACCAGTGGCATATGGTACTTTGAATCTTGAGTTTGCTGCACGCTATGGATACACTGAAAATGTAAAAATATATTAGTGTCTGTAAAAAGCAATGAACAGTTCAAGTACTTTGGCATGATGTAGAGAGAGTGGTCCCAATTTTATAAATTATTGAATTAATGGAAAACAGAATTTGGATTAGATACTATTATCAACAGATAATATTGTCCGATCCAAATTTCGTTTTTCTTTCATCAATTCTCTTATTTTTTCCTCTATTTGTTCGCTGCTTGTAACATCGAAATATCAAGGATGTGGAACTTTACAATTTACCATCGGGACCACCTTCTCAACATCGAACCAAAAAGACTTTTACTGTCTATCGTCTTTCATAAACACTAAAATATATTTTGTGTTTTTGTGCATCCATAGCTCAAAGCACACTCAAGATACAGAGCATCATATACTACTAGTATTCACTCATGTTTATCAATTTCTTTGTCTCTTTGTCCTCTCAATATCTCCAAAAGTTCTCAATGAATTTCAGTGGTATTTTGAAGAAGGGAAGGTTACAGGGTAAAAGAGAGTTGGATAAATTCTTTAGTGTATCCAGGATTTTTTTACAGTTGACCATATTCTACATTGTAGCTATAAATTCGTACAATACATTGAAAAGTTCTTAATGAATTTCACGGAAACAGATCTGGTTAGTCACTCAGAAGAAACTGTCAGGCAACCAACATCTTTTGGCAGCATGCAGTGTTTGGGGTAATCAATTATAAAAATTTGAAAAGTTGGTGATCAATGAATAAGTTACTTCTCTCGCCTTTTGTAGGTCAGTGATCACTAAAAAAGGATTTTATTACATTCTTCTCAAAGCTTTATATGAACTGATTTTCATTTACGTTTAAGTGAGAATAGCTGTGACAGAAGTATGAGCTCTTTGAGTGCTTTCAAGTCATTCTATTGTTTTATATTTTAGCAATAGAGTAAGCTTTATGTTTTTTAAAATTATATATATATATATATATATATATATATATATATATATATATATAGGTAAATTCTGCACAGAGAAAGAAAACTGGCTTTGACCTGAAGTACTTTTAGACTGGTTCAGTTTAAAGCATATATACATCACTGTTCTCCGCTTACACCCTCATCGAAGGTGTTGCAAGGTACTCATGGGCAACTGTTTGTAAGATCCACTCCTGGCTTGCAATTGGCAAAGTTTTATAATACATGCCTGGAATTTTCCAATGGTCACTCATCTAGGTACTGCCAGGCTCCTTGTTGCATAACTTGGGTGATTTTACAAGAATCTGTGTATCCAACATGATTTGGCTGTAACAATAGGCGTCTGCTACTGCTTTTCTAGGGCAGAGGGCATAGGGATATATTTCTGGAAGGACAAAAGAATATAATTGGAAAATATCCAAGTGGCATCCCTACTGCTAATGAAGAATATAACATCTTTTTATTGGGATTTTTTGTTTGGTGTTGTATAAAACAGTTGAACAGCGACATTATCAGTTATTGACTATAAAGTTTGAACTTTCAACCCTCCTTCACCCAAGCTGAGAAGGCTTGATCCAGGGGTGAGCAAATGCGCCTTCCCTCCACCCCTGCTCAGCATACTCCCATGTCCGTAACCCCTCTGCTAGTGATAGTGTCAAATCCTAATTTTATTTTCTGTCAATTCTCTAATTTCTACAATCAGGACCACTTTCCCTACATTGTGCAACAAAGGCTCCAACTGTCCATTGCTTTTTACAGACACTAGAATATTTTTACATCTTTGTGCATCTGTAATACACAGCACACCGAAGATACAAAGCACCACATGCCACTTTATATATATATATATATATATATATATATATATATACATATATATTTTACAGACACTAGAATATTTTTACATCTTCGTGCATCTGTAATACATAGCACACCCAGGATACAAAGCACCACTTACCACTTTATATATATATATATATATATATATATATATATATATATTTCACAGACACTACAATATTTTTAAGTCTTCGTGCATCTGTAATACACAGTACACCCAAGATACAAAGCACCACATACCACTTATATATATATATATATATATATATATATATATATATATATATATATATATATATGAACACCAATCATTGGCACCAAATGCATATATGCAACTACCACGACCACAAAGCAAATCCTGAAAAAAAAGGATTGGGTTCTATTTCTATTTTTATTTTTGATTGAACTGAGATGAAAAAGCAAAGGACAAAGAGAGACTGAGAGACAGAAAGAGGAGGGAAGGGAGAGAGACAGAGTATAAATGTGTGTAGGGGGAAGGTTTTTTGTTTTGTTTTTTTTAATTTTCTTTGCTTCTCTATCTGTGTAATTGGGTGTCGTATCTTCTGGTGAAATGTCCGACAGTGATGGATGGTGTGTCCGAGGCGATCCACTCACGTTCCAAATGAAACAGTGAATAAAAAGTCATTGCTTAATTGATGGAATGTCAGGGAGGCTGGAGAGAGAGAGAGATGGAGGGAGAGGGGGTATGGAAGAGACAGAAGAGAGAGAGTAAAAGAAAAAGAGGGAAAATGAGAGAAAAGAGAGAGAGAGAGATGAAAAGGAGGGATGTGAGAGAGAAAGAGAGAAAAAGAAAGAGAGTGGGGAAGAGAGTGAATGGAAGAGATAGAAAAGAGAGAGTGAAAGAAAAAGAGGGAAAATGAGAGAAAAGAGAGAGAGATGGAAAGGAGGGATTGAGAGAGAAAGAGAGAAAAAGAAAAAGAGTGGGGAAGAGAGAGAATGGAAGAGAGAAAAGAGAGTGTGAAAGAATAAGAGGGAAAGTGAGAGAGATAGTAAGAGAGAGAGAAAAATGAAAAGGGGGATGAGAGAGAGGGAGAGGGAAACAGGGAGAGAGAGAATGAAAAAGACAGGAGAGAGTGAAGGGAAAAGAGAGAAAATTCAAGAGAGAAAGAAAGAGAGAGAAAAAAAAAGACAAAAAGGGAAATATGAAAAAGAGAGAGAGAGAAAGAGATGAAAAGGGGAAATGTGAAAGAGAGAGAGAGAGAGAGGGGATGAAGAAGGAATGAAAGAGATGGAAAAAAGAAAGATGTATAAAGAGTATAGATAAAGGACAAAGGAGAGAAAGATAAGAAAAAGGTTTCAGGAAGGTTAAAGAGAGAGACAAGAAAAAGAGAAACAAAGAAAAATAGACAAGAGAAGAAAGAGAAAAAGAAAGTGAGAGAGAAAAGGCAAATGTGAAAAAGAGAGAGCAGTAGAAGAGGGGAGACATCAAAAGAAGGGAAAAAAGAAAAAGATAGAAAAAGAGAAAGATATGAAGAGAGAAAAACATAGACAAGCTCAACTGCATTAGGGTCAAACTTCATTGCTTCATTAAAATCTGAAAGGTGTACAAAACAGAATTAATTTCTCCATACAATATTTATCGAGAATTTACCATACCATTTCAACTCCTTTATTTATAGTTCCTGTGATTTTGATTTGTTAACTCTTGAGGAACGATCAACCTGAGTTGGGCTTTAAAAGTTGAATTTATCCCCAGTTTTTTGCATACATCTCTGTGTCACTGTTATTCATGCCCGATGTCACTGGTTTTTAGTTTGGTCATTGTCATCCACCATTGTTGTTACATACAAAAATAAAGTCAAAACTCAATAGTAAGAGTTTGACAAAAAAGAGGGAGAGGGAGAAAGAGGGAGAGAAAACTGAGAAAATGGGAGAAAAAGACATTGGAAGAGAGAAATTGAAAAAAGAAGAGGGAGTGAGAGACAGAGAGAGAGAATAAGAGCCAGAAAAATAGAAAAAGAAAGTGGCTTTTGAGTTAAATAGTCAGAAGAGGAAAAGAAAGAGGAGGAAAAAAAAAAGATAAAAAAAGGAAGAAGTTTAGGGAAAGTACATACCAGAGAAAATCAGCAAAAATAAAATGGTAACATTTTAGATGACCAGAGAGAGAGAGAAGGAGGAGTAAATAGTTAAGGAAAAAGAAAGGATAAGAGAGGGAGAAAAGGAGAAAGAGAAGTGAGGTTTGAAGGAAGAGAGGAAGATAGAGACATGGTCTAGTTAGTCTGGTCAGGTCTGGTTAGTCACACAATAGACACTGTCACGTGAGCAACATCTCTAAGCACCCTGCTGTGTTGGGGTGGGTGGGGATCAACTGAAAAGATGAAAGAAGGGTGATCAAAGAATGAGTTATGTATCTCGTCTTCTTGTTGGGCAGTGATCACTAAAAATGTCTGAATTATCAAGAAACAAGCATGAATGCTACTGGATACGAACTAAAGAACCAATTTAGCATAGATTTATACGACAAATCGAACTCCCCTTAAAAAACCAGATTTGAAGAAACAAAAACCATTTTCTCTAGACAGTAAGATGTAAATATACAAATTTTCTGCTCCACTGGTACAGCCTGTGTACATAATATTCACACGCATAGCCAGCCAGCCTGCCTGCCAGCCAGACCAGCTTAAAGACTGAAAATCTATCAATTTTAGTGGCAGGTTTGGTTGACGGTTTCTATCAAGAATTATTCGGAAGGTGAATGAGAAGAATTGACAGAGAGAATGAGATGAAGGGGATGATTAAAGCATGAGGTTGCCACACTTGAGATGCTGGACGCATCTTAAATTCATAGCATCAATATTCAGTCATTCTGATATGATTAAATATAGTTATTAAGTTGTTACGCTGTGAATATCAATATTTTTGCACCATGGAGAATAATGTTAAAAGTGAAAATGTTATTGATATATTTGCATTTGTTGCCAATTCAATGCAAATAGTGATATGAATTATTACTATTGGAGGTTTTTGAGCCATCAACAGCAATGATGTCTTTCCAAGGTGTTACACTAATTTTACAAGTACAAATTCAATGATGATATCTATGATGCTGAATCTAATGATGGAAATAGGGCTTCGAAAGTAGGTATATGGTGAGGCTTGGTTTTGGGAAGTAGGTATAAGATAATGTCTTTATTAGTAGATATTGAACATACAAAAAACCTGGGAATTGAAAGTAGGTATGTGGTGTATTCCTGCGTATTCATCCATTACCTTCACTGGTTGTATCTAATCTATTTTCAAATGTGTTACATGCTTGTTTCAAGGTTTAATGTAGGGTTGAAACTATACGTCTGCACTGTCATCTTATCAGAAAAAGATGCACTTTAGGGAATGGGGTACCCTACGATCACTGTGAATCAAACAAATGTAAAAAACAATGAACAAAATTTTTTTTACTCGAGAAGCAAGGAAGAAAATTTTTTAAATGAAGGATGAAAATGCATCAAAAAAAAAGAGCAAAAGAAATGCAAAAAAAAATTATAAGGAAAAAAGGAAGAAAAAAGAAAAATAAGAAGGAGAGTAAGAACAAAAAAGAGAAAAGGGAAGAAAATGAAGAAGAATTTAAAAGCAAAGAAAAGGGAGAAAAAAGAAGAAACGAAAGAAAGAAAGGACAAAAAAAAAGAGAAAAGGAAGGAAAATAAAGAAGAATTTGAAAGTTATAAAAAGGAAGAGGGGAAGAGAGGGCAAAAAGAGGAAGGAATAGTGGAAAAGATAGAAAAAAAAAGAGAAGAGAGAATGAAATGAAAAGAAGGAAAGTGGGAATAAACTTGAAGATCATAAAAAGAATAAAAATGACAGAACCCGAAACACAAAGTGGAGGGAAATAAACAGAAAGAAAGAAAGAAAGAAAGAAGAGAAATGACAGGGAGGAAAGAAAGAAAGAAAGACAGAAAAAAAAGAGAGGAGCAATAAAAAGAAAGAAAAGAAAGGAAAGAAGGGAGATAAGGAATGACAGAAAGGATGAAAGAAAGAAAGAAAAAGAGATAAAGGATGAAAAGGAGCAAAATAGAAAGAAAGGGAGAAAAAACAAGTGAAAGGAATGAAAGAAAGAAAAGGAGCAAAAAAGAAAGAAAGAACATGTGAAAAAAAAAAAGAAAAGGAGAAAAAAAAGTGAAAAGAATGAAAGAAAGAAAAAGAGCAAAAAAAGAAAGAAAAAAGGTGAAAAAATGAAAGAAAAAGAGCAAAAAAGAAAGGAAGGAGGAAAAAGCAAGTGAAAAGAATGAAAGACAGAAAAGGAGCAAAAAAGAAAGAAAGAAAGAAAAAAGTAGAAAACAGAAAGAAGAACCAAAAGAAGAAAGAAAGAAAGAAAGAAGGTAGGAAATAGGACAAAGGAAGGCTGTACTTTGTGAAGAATGTAGAATAACAAATGTTCTAACCTATGAGTGATGACAAAAAGAATGAATCTTTGGTGCCAAGGGAATCAAGGAGAACATAAAGAAAAGGGAGAACTAGCAAGTCGGAAAAAGAGGAGAGAGTTACTTTGTAAACCATTAGTCTTGTAGAAGATGTATCTCAAAGACACGTCCCCATTTGTCTCCTATTTTTACTTCAACTTCAACACGTAAGCACTCATCAAGCTTTCGGGTCAGGTTTTGAGTTGGTGAAGTGGAATCAGTTTTTGAAAAAACAGATTGACCGCCTGGTGAGATAAACGAGTGGACGTGGCAAAATTACAGGCACCATTGGCCAAAGGTAGAACCCAAGGAAGATTTGTTATCAAAGCAGGAAAAGAGTGCCTACCGTGGTGCAATGGGGTGTGTTTGTGGCCAAATGGTTGATGGTATGGAGAATGGAATCAATAAAAATTGGTTCAAACTCCAGCTCGGACAGTCTGCATTCATTTTGCATTAACGCCCTTGAGAAAGGCATGAATACACCCCTTTCTCAACTGTAGGTATAGAACAGGGCAACTGGAGCTTCCATCATTGGCTTTGAGACTGAATCTGAAGTTGCAGTGGTTGTTTAGCAAATCTTGAAGACGAATATGCAAGTGTTTTGGTTTGATCCTCATGGGTATCTCACTATCATGGCCTTGTGCCCAACATAGCTGCCTTTAATGAACATTTATGTCCTGTAGCCCACTATTAATGTGTTTTGTTTGATCTGCACTAGATACCCCTGTTTTGTAGCCCTGTACCAGACAAAACTAAGTTTAATACATTTACATATAGAACAATTGTATGCATTTGTGTTAAAGTAAGAAGGATTAGATTTTCAATCCTTTCGATACCATTTAGTCAGTAATGAAATGTTGTTGAGTGAGATTGTGTACTGTGTGACTGTCTCATTCATGATTACTGTGTAAGTCTTTCCTCACATCATAGGCCAGATTTTTTTGACAAGATATATCACCCAAGTCTGTTGGCCCTCCTATCTGCCCCTGAGTTAGAATCCATGTCAGACCCCTACGTAATTACCCTCAAAAGATATTATCTCATTTTCTTCTATCTCTAATGTTAGAATCAATAAATAAGCATGCATTGATTTTGACAATTTTCCAATTGGTCTCTCCCAACATGGTATGCTGCCAAAAGACATTGTTCAAATGATCATTTCTATTGAGTGAGTAACCAGACCTGTCTTCAATGTAAGAATCAATAGACATCATGATCATCATCAGTCTTTTATCTTCCATCTTTGGATATAGACCTTCCCCAGGTTTTACAACATCTCTCTATTGTGGGCGTCGAGGAGCCAATATTTTCTGAACCTGTCCAGTTCGTCTTGTCATCTCATATCCTGCCGGCCTTAGTTTTGCATTTAATCTCTTGGGATCCGTGATGTGAGTTGTGAGGTCCATTGGTTGTCTGCCATTCTTACAACGTGACCAACCCATTGAACTTTGAGTTTCCTAATGGTTTCTATGATGTCTCGGACTCCTGTTTTTTCCGTAATATACGATGCTGTCTTGTGATCTCTCCATGTGAGGTTGAGCATGATTCTTTCAAGTGCACATTACATGGTTCTCAATCTTAGGGTCAGTAATAAACATACATTCATTTTAACGATTTTTTTAAAAATTTTCACAATAAAAAGCACATTGATATGACTGTAGAATCAGAAGTGGTAATTTTGAATAAAGTTAGTTAGGGCTGAAATTTCAAACTTTTGATGTTATCTAATAACAAAACAAAACATAACTTGTAAATTTCTCTAATGATACAAACAGAAAAATGAATAGTCACGTATATAATAGAATATATATGATTGAAGTATAGTAATTCATGATCTTTATCAGCAGCAACAACCATTATAAGTCTCCTGCTCGACAATGACTTTTCCAATCTCTTTCCATGACGACCGTGATTGTGCTGACCTCGGCCATGTTTTACTGGCAAATCTTTTTATCTCATCTCTCCATCTTGTCTGGTCTTTCCCTACTGTGTTTACTGTTCAACAGGCACCAATCAGACAGCCTTTTGCTCTATCTATTGTGATGTCTTATTTCTACATGTCCAGCCCATCATTGTGGTAAATATATATATATTGTAATAAATATTTTGTAATATATATATATATATATATATATATATATATGAAAAACATATTTTGACATAAACAGTATTTGAATTTGATTAACAGACAATTTGATTACCATTATAATGCCAGTAAACATTTTAAATAATTACAAACACAGCCATATTTTTGCTGTTAATCAAATGTTTATCATCTTCAGAAATATTTGAGAGTGATCTTCGATTTGAATTATCTATTGCATAAAATGCTTATCTCTGTCTAAAGATAGCAAAGATCAGAATATTTCAACAATTTTTTCAAACAGTCCAACAAAACTGTTAACTTTCTCCGGTTTGCAAATGATTGTAGCTAGCAATGTATGTATCGTGCTGACAGGCCGCTCTGATAGAGCTAGACAGGCAGCAAATTCAAACTATTTCTCGTAAAAATTTTTTTTTTTTCTCTTTGATCCCCATCCAAAAGGTTTTTAGTGCGTCGTTCAATTTACAATGTAAGTTTCTGCTCAATTGGTCCCTTAGTCTATATCTGGCAACATTTATGCTTGTTTTTTGAAAATTCAGATTTTTTAGTGAAAATGGTGGGTGAAGTAATTTATTCATTGATCACACCTTTTTTCCAATTTTTTAATTGATCACCTCCAACACAGCATGCTGTCAGAAGATATTGGTCACGTTATGGTTTCTATTATGTGACCAATCAAACCTGTTTTGATTTCTTCCATTCGACATTAATGCAAAGAGAGGAACTGATGATTTTTGATTTACAGACAGTGCCGAAGAAAAAGAAATTAATGTGTTCATTGTTCTTACTTCAAAAATTCACTTGCATTTCTTTGCAAAGAACCCCAACTTCAAGTGAACTATACTGGATTTATTTTTCCTTGATAATTCCTGATTCTTTTTTCCTGTTGAGTGTTGAAGATAAGGTTTGAAGTCTGTAAAAAATCATTCAATTCTTGTTTCTGGCATACGAAATGTCTGTAAGACAAAAGATGATATAAAGAAGAGAAAACGGTAAATATGTAATCAAAATATGACCCTTTTCAAGTATTGACCTTTTTCTAACAATATCTTAGGACATCTCTATAAAACTCTTTAAGCATGTAAAGCATGAATTATGCCTTCCTCTCTAGAATTAGTTTCTTTAATAAAAAGTACATTAATAATTACTCCTTGGAATTCATTTTAAAATTCATTTCATTATAACTCCTTTAATTGTTTTAAATAAATTAATAAAACCACTGCTTGTAATTTGAGTCTACAGTAATTGGAGAATGGGTCTCAAAAAAAAATTGGTCTTACATAAAAATCTACTTGGAATTTTGCTGGTATGTATTTACATGTATTTGCTTCAGTTAAATAATTCATTTGACATTTCTATGTATGCTTAACTTGAAATTTCGGTGATTTGTCATGTGTTCTTAATTCTGTGTATGAAGGGCCTCCCGAACTTGAAGTGTGCTGGGACCCACACAGTATGAATCTGGCCCTGCTTATAATTGAACATTATATTATGGATATAAAGTTTAAAACACTTGAAAAGATAATAATCTGTTGGAGAAATATGGAGAGTGCTATAAGATTTCATATCTCAATTCTCTAAGCTTAGACACTCTCAGCTGATGAGGAACTGACAGGGAGAATTTCACTCAGTTCCATATATGATATTGTAGCTGTTGAAGTCCTTAAGTCTCTAGAAAGTACTCGGCCATTTGTTTATAGATGGTTCGTCACTGCAGTTGATAATTCTCAGGATTGGGCCACCCTCAAGGTTTATCATTGGTATCCATATTTTCATACTTGATTCTATCGAACCAACACGGAACAGTTTGCCCTTTTTTTGCTTTCGTGACGTTATTAATAGTTTGGGTTGTATTATCTCATAAATTGAAATTGTACTTGAAAATTACTTTAATTAATCATTGCTGTTGATGGCTCAAAAACCTCCAATAAGAACAAATAATATCTCTACATTTAATCTGCAAACAAATGCAATTATATCAGCTAATCTTTCACCTTTAACATTATTCTCTATGATTTTAGAATAAAAAGAAAGACATTCCAAGTTTAATAACCTCATTTCAGATATTCAGAGAAACATTGAAATTACAAATTGTAAAATCTTCAGCAACAGCAGTATAATTCAAATTCTTATTCAACTTAGATGAAGGGATAAAGATGTGCTGAATTTACAAGTTGTACAGAAAATATCTAGCCACTTGTTTTAACAAAAAATAGGCTACCCAGAGCAATGTTACCTTAATCTCCCTCAAAATACTCCCTATGGGATCTTACACACACTTACCAGAATCCCCTTAATGTTCCCTCTAATTTTTTGTTGTGGGCACAAAAATCTTATGTCGTGCAAATTTTTTTCTTGTGACAAAAGTATATGAGCATTTTTGAATTTGACTTGGGGAACCAATATTTTTTCTATAAAACCTAAACAAACTATTTACAGAATTTTAAATCTTTTGTGTGCACATATTGATTTCTTTTGTGTGCTGGTTACAAAATGTGTGTACATGCATGCACAGCTAAAAGGAAACTATGATCCTTTGTACTTTTCAAAGTCCTTATCACATTTTCTTAGATACTAACCAGACAGATCTTGTGTAAGTACTCAGTGCTAACTAGTAATGAATTCACAACTGCAAGACTCCCCACTAAATGACTGATCTAAAGTTTGGTAATTTGATTATTCTTCCAATTCTTTTAATTGAATCACTTAGCCCCGCAAATGGCCCAGCCAACCGACCAGCTAGCCAAGTGGGCTACAGATTCGTCTCTCTTTTAGTGTCTGTGTTTATGTTCCTATCTATGTGTGTATGTGTGTTTGTATGTCTCTTGGCAATCCAGGTCACATTTTTGAGGCTACAACCATGAAAATCTGCATGAGTACACCACTAAACACGATCTAAAACATTTTTTTGTTTTTTCAAAGAAGTGCTTTTTGATGTCTATGGTCATTTTGGACCACCAATGCACAAATAATATGTTAATATATTTCAGATAGTTTCAGATAAAAGATCTAATTTTTCAAGATATTTCAGGTGGTAAGATCGTTTTTTTTAGATAATTTTTGATCAAATATTTTCATATCAAAAGACTATTTTTAGAAGATAATTTTAGATGAAAGATCGTTTTTAGATGATTTTAGATAGAAGATCTATTTTCTCGAGATATTTTAGAGAGAATATTCATTTTTCAATGTATTTTAGATGAAAGATCTGTTTTTTAGATAATTTTAGATAAAAAGATCTTTTTTAGATAATTTTAGATTAAAGATCTACTTTTTCAAAATATTTCTGATAAAAAGATCTTTTTTTCAAATAATTTTAGATAAAATATTTTTTGTGATAATGTCATATCAAACGTCAATTTTTTCAGATAATTTTTGATGAAAGATCTTTTTTTAGATAATTTTAGAGAAAGCATCTATTTTTAAGATACTTTTGATAAAAGATCTGTTTTTTTTAATAATTTTAGATGAAATATCTTCTTTTAGATAATTTTAGATCGAAGATAATTTTTTTTAGATAGTTCTTGATAAAAGATCTATTTTTCAAGATATTCCAGATAGAAGATCTATTCATTAGATAGTTTTAGATAATTAGTTCTGGTGCAGTCTATGGTGATTCACTTATGCGAGGTACAGATATTTACTTCCAATTCTTTTAATTAAAATTTTTTTTTAAATGACAGTCTCTAAGTGTTGATGATCCCTTATAATGGTTTTGAAATGAATTTAGCAAATTTAAGTGAAAAAAAAGAAAAAAAAAAGAAAAACAGAACTTTGGATAATATTCAAGAAACAAAATGGATGAGAAGCTAAAAATGAAAAAAAAAACTTTCTTTTTAATTTTTTTTTTTTTCTTGACAGTGAACCCTAAATCCACTACTCCATCTCCCCTAAAAAAAATGAAGATGACACTTGATTGATGAGACAGGCATGTAAGGTGTGGCTCTAGTGGTGATACCTGCAGGGCGGGCACTATGAGGAGAAGTATCCGGATTTGTCGGGCTTGAAGTGAATTAAAATTCTAATTTCCCAAATAAATTCTGGTATGAAAAGTTCATTTGTTTGATTAAGCACTCAATTTATTGGTACCGACTTTTATTCCCAGTGGAAATAGACTGTTATCTTGGATGGTCCCCAGTCATTTCATTCTCATGCAGATATATGAATACTGAAAAACTGTAGTACCTAGAAAGCAGCTTATTGTGATCACTTTGAGACAGAGCCTTTAACAAAAACTTTCTTTTAATTTGATTTTTTTTTTTGACAGTGAACCCTATCCATGTCAGTTTGTTCATATCCAACTGGCTGTGATGAACCAAGAACATAAAAATTGTGACAATCCACTATTATGAATTCATTGTTATGTTATTCATAGTTGGGAACAGCTTTACATGATAAAATATTATTATGGAATTATCTATTAAATGATGCAGTTCTTTATGTGTCCTTTCAGCACTTCATCCAGACATGTGAAGAACTGCATCTTGACAGTTTTTTGCATCACAAAGTGCCTCATGAAGATGGCAATAGAATTTTGACAAAATGCATCAAGCCTATCTTTATGATAATACAAATTTCTAGGATGTAACACATTTTTTCACAAAACTACCCCTTTCACACTGTTAGATTACTTCCAATATATATATATATGTATGTCTGTGTTTGCTGTGTGACAATTTGGGAAGTAAATTCTTGCTCAGACCAAATTACTTACAGTGAGCAAAACAAATATCATTTGAATCCCACCTGAGGCTTATTTCTCTATATTCCAATCATCGCCATTGTTTTGTTCATTGCCGTAAGTAATTCGTTCCAAGCAAAAATTTAGGTCCCAAATTGTAAATTCTCTATTCACTATGTCAAATACTTACATGTATTACTCATCATCTGTCTGTTCATATATATTGACCTATTTATATATGCATATCTATCTGTACATTCATATCTATCTATCCCAGTCTGTTCATAAGTATCTGTCTATTACTATCTATCCATCTCAGTTTGTTCATATCTATTCGTCAGTTCATATCTATCTTTCTCAATCTATTCATATCTATCTATCTCAGTCTGTCCATATCTATCTGTCTGTTTATATCTATCTGTCTGTTTATATCTATCTATCTATCTATCTATCTATCTCAGTCTGTTCATATCTATTTATCTACGGGTCTGTCCATATCTATCTATCAGCCTAAAATACCACTATGACAATTCTTTTGGTCTGGGAATTTTTAAAAATCTCTGTCATATAAAACAATGATAATCGCCTTTTCATTTAAAGCCATTTCAACTTACAAAAGGTTTTTATAAGTATACTATTAGATATTGGAGGAAAACAGTATATATATATATATATATATATATATATATATATATATATATATATATATATATATATATATATATGTATACCTATAAAAATATTTATATATACATCCACAATCTCCAGCCTCTCTCTCTTTTTCTCTCTCCCTATAAATAACTAGCTAAAACCTGTCCTACTGGGCAGTTGCCAGCTAGTGTATATATGTATATTTCTATATTGCAGGGAAAACAAGGGTTCAGTTTAGCATTATGGTGACATTGCAAATAGAACTGCCCTCTAAAACCCTTACAAAAAATTTTCCATAAAACCTTTTATTTTGAAACATTCCTCTAGGTCCTTCGAAAATGCATGACAAATTTGTCCTAAATTTAGTTTGGCTGCGTCAAGGTTTAAGGGGAGAGACACCGTGACAAACCAAGCCAGTTGTTTTGTGTAATAAGAAAGAATATACATAGATATACTTTCTGGTGAAGAATGAGAGGGTATTGCTAGTGATATTCCAAGACTTCTTTTTGTTTCCATAAAAACTATTATCTACTGGAATGCAGGCTATGTATTTCATGTAAGGCTTCACCACTCATTTTTGCAACAAAACCTGAACCTAAAGTGAAAGTGAAAGTAAAAGTAGTAGCTGCAGACCACATGGACTTATTGTTGTGTCCACTTAATATTATGCATTATATAGACTTGCCCAGGGGAGTAAAGGAAAGAGAGAAAGAGAGAGAGAGAGAGAGAGAGAGGGGGAGAGAGAAAAGAAGAAAATTGTGAATGAAATATAGATGAATAGAGAAAGAGAGAGAGCAGAAAGTGTTATATAAAGAGAGGAATTAAAGAAGCATCTATATGAGGTGTGTCTGGAAAATATGTAGCCATTTTGAATCTTGAGAAGTGGTCACATGGCACTGATATAACTTGATTATGAATCAGAGGACACTTTACTGTGCAAGTATGAACAGACACTCTCCCATAGAGCTCACTCAGTTGGTAGTGAGACACCATTAAGTGAGGTTGAGTACTGTGTGACTGTTATATTCACAATGACAGAGTTTACCTGTTCTCCAGATTTTGTGCAAGTTTTTTTCTGGCAAAGCAGGGAGCCAGATCTGTATGTGTGCTGGCAGACCTGATTAATGTGATGTTTGGCCCAAAATAAATCAGCACGTGATGTGAAGAATGACTTGCTCAGTCAATGTGAATACTACAATGCACAGAACACAAGCTAACTCAATGGTATCTCACTGCTGACTGTGCACAGTAATGTACCTCCTGATTGGTCGTTAACTTACAGCAAGGCCACATAACTAGTTCTCAAGATATTCAAAACGGCTGAATACTTCCCAGACATACCTTACATAGTATTAATGCCCACTTTGAAGATATGATTAGTTATGTAAAGTCATTGGCTATTGACAGTGAGTTTTATCCCCACTTGATGCCCAATTATTGTGGCCTTGTGCCAGACTAATCTAAGCTTTTTAAGATTATTCCATAGCTACAGATTGAAAGTTCACTAACATATAGAAGTTTGTCTGGAATAGATCATCAAAGTCTACAGTATCAGCTGAAACTGTAGCTCAGTTCAAACAATGACTGCAGAAAGATGGAGAGGTGAACCACACCAACACTACACCTATAGATTCTCTCACTAAAAAACAACCCTCTATCTTTAGCTTAAAAAATGAACCTTTGTGTAGTCTAAAGGCTAACTCACAAAAAAAAACAGATTAAACAGGACCTAAACATCAATTGGACACATAATTTTGTCACGGAGAATTAACTGGCAATATGAGTGAAATAGAAGAAATTTATAAATAACTCAAGTACCTCCAAAATTTTGAAAAGGCTCTTGAAACCTACAAGGGGGAGAGAAGAAATGTAATTATCTTATTCAAATATTTTTTTGAGTTTATTCCCAGTTGTATAGTTGTACCCATGGGTGTTTGTGCTCGGGGAGGAGGACTGAGGCATTTGAACCTCCCAGGATCAGACCTTCTCCTTTAAAGCAAACGGGTTCAATAATAATGCAGTACAATATTATTATTTGTAGTAACAGGGTTGCTGCTAAGATATATTCTGAATAGCTATATCCTTTTACACTCCAATGGAAAACAGATTATTCAAGAATCTAGATATTTTTAGATGTTTTTTTATTCTATTATATCTGATGAGTTCATAAATAGAATTTATTCTGACCATATTTATTCTGTGATGGAATTAAAAACGTGACTTGAAGTTTCAACATTATGGTTGTTCAATTATTTTCTGAGATGGTGATTTTTCTTCTCTTTTTTATTAGTGATTATTATAATCATTAACAGGTGCAGATCCAGGGGGTCTGGACAACCCACTCCACCCAAGTCTTGCTTGAACAAAATACTATTTAAAGAATTAATGATCAAACAATCATCAAGAAATAGCAGACCATTATGAAACTGATCAAAATATATAAATGTGTGTAAGTTGAGTTCTTTCAAAATAACATTTTTCTGCTCAATATTTGAGTTGACCTATACATGGGTAATAGTCAGGTATTTATTTGTAGAAATAATTTTTTCCAATTTGGATCTCACCTCCCAGCACATAATCCTGGATCCTCTCCTGATTAATGTTTATCTTTTCTTCTTTCATCAATTATTAATACTTTTAACTGTTTTGTTTATACATTTTTTTTTCTTATTTTTTTTACAGCCCTTCGTCATACTTTGGAGAAAGAGATGCTTGGCGGGGGGTAGGGGCACAAAAAAAACCCCATCCCCTGCCGTGCTTCTCTTTCTCCTTATTTAACCATATTTTAACGGCTTTTATTTTTCCACAGGCTTCCCCCCACTCCATAATTCGTCATTATTTTTTTGGCGACTGCTATTTTTCTTTGAAATTACCGTCTTTTGTCTTCTCTCTCATCTTAACGAATACATTCAATCGCTAGGAAGGTGAAGACACTGCCAGACTTGGAAATAGTAATGCCAAGGATACCAGAGAAGGTGACACAATAGAATGAAAAAAGGACAGAAAGCCAAGAAATTAGACAAATGACGGCAAACGTGCCGGGCGTGTCCTCCATACAACCAAAAGTCATTAGTCTGTCCGTCTGGTCATGAAAGAACTATGTTCGATTTTACCTTGCGACAGAAGAATGTCTTCATTGTTGTAGAGCCACATCCCACATAAAGATAATCTTATTAACTCAGCCAAATGGGAATATATATTTTAAACAGAAATAAATTATTCAAATCGGATTGTGGTTGGTGTCTTGAAAATTGGACCATTTGTCTGCGTCACGTTGAATAGACTTTGGTGGTAAAGGGATGGGGAATGTTTTCACCGAGTTACAGGACTCGAGCCTCAGGACTGGATGAAGAATGGAATAGATTTCTGTTTACTTTGGTGCTTGATAAGACAATGGCAAGGTTAGGGGTTAGGGCTAGGTTTGATGATGATAAAGAGACGGTTTAGGATGATTGATCCATTTCTTTGGTGGGCCTTGTGCAACATCTTCTAAAAGTGTCTCACAAAAATGGTGGACATTATCCCTGTTTTTTATGAACCGTACAAGAGCAATTATTTTTTTCAGGAGTATCTTTTAGATGAAAAAGAGCAGATCCAGGATTTTACACAGTGAGGGGGTCCAAATTTATTTTTCTTACACCATCTAGTCAAGTAGACAATGGATTTAATACACTTTTGTTTTTGAGCTTGATCTATGATTAACTTGGATTATTTGAGGTTTCATTCATTGAATTTTTTTTAATTTTAGAAAAAAAAATTTCAATTGTGCTCTCTCTTAGGAAGGTGGAAGGTGGGTTCAGATTCCCTTGATCCCCTAGATCCATGCATGGGGACGCTGACTTTTTAATACCAATGATATTCAAAATTAGCACATTCTCACACAAAACTATGTGCAAGCCTTGATTCAACTTACCATATATTTTTGATTATAAGTCAAAATCCCTTCACTCACAAAGTAGCATGAAATTAACACATTGACTAATAGTCAGTGATAGAGACAGGATAAAGCTCTGAGAACAAATATCTGAGTGGGCAGTAATAATGGTCGAGCACAGAAATATGGAATCAGCAGCACCAAGGATGGAACATAAGAGGACATCTTGGATTAAGAACCCTACTGGTCAAGCACCAGATACTCACAATAAGAAAATGGCCCTCATGATAACATTATCATAGAAGAAACGGCCCGGCAGTTGTTTGCTGAATCTGAAGATGAAAAAACTTCTATGGATTTAAGTGAACTGCTTTATATCAGTGTTTCATTTTTCTAAGTTACTTTTCAAATAGATAAAGATTGCATTTACAAGTTACCATTTATTCATAAAGAATCAAAGACGCAGAACCAGAGAAAGTAGACCAATACATCTACCTACAACAACAAATCTCCATGAAATCCTCGAAGGAAGAAGAAATCAAGTGAAGAATCACACTACGATGGCAAGCCTTTGGCAAATCAAGCTCAACTTTCAAAAACCAGACAATCCCAATAATCCTGAAAAGAAGAGTATACAATCAATGCATTCTTCCGATAGTCACTTATGGAGCTGAAACATGGAACCTAACCAAGAGACAGACCTACAAACTGAGAAGTATGCAATAGAAATAGAAAGATTACAAGACAGCAAAATATACCAGGAAGAAAATGAGTGTCCCAGACATCATAGAATCCATTAGAAAACTCAAATGGCAATGGGCTGGTCATGTTATAAGAATGGTAGACAACTAATGGACATCACGACTCACCAACATGGGTCCCCAGAGATCACATGCAAAATCAAGGCCAATAAAATTTAAGATGGAGGGACGAACTAGATGAGTTCAGAAAGCTTTGGCTCTGAGACGCTCATGATAGAGAGGTGTGGCAAATCCTGCGGAAAATCTATGTCCGACAAAGAACAAGAAAAGACTGATGATGATGTTGATGATGATTTATTTATAGATATTCGATGTTGAATATGAAATATGGAGCCAACATGAGCGTGTTTTTTCTGATTTTTCTCACAAAAGCAAAATCATCAAGTGCTTTGATTACAGTCCTTGGCTCAACTTCTATTTCAAGTCATCCAATCTGCTTACCTTTCTAACACAAATTTTACCTCTACTTATACTCATGGTCAACATATTCAGAAATTATCATATTTCCCTGTCTGCCCTGTTATATACCCATAATCGGGGAGGAAAAAAATAGTTTCATACAGTGGATCCACAGTGTCTCAGCTAGAGTTTGAGCTTATTTCACAGATTCCATTCCCTGCACCGTTAACTGCACTCATACCGTAGTCTGAAAAATATCAGCTCCACAGCGTCCATGATAGAGAGATCTGCCAAATCTTGGGGAAGGTTTATATCCAGAAATGAACACTTGAAGGCTGCTGCTGCTGCTGATGATGATGATGATAAAAACACTGCTTCCATTCTTTATGCTGTTAACTTTTAGGCCACCTGCACTTCCGCTATCCTCCATTTTTGTCAAATTTTGATTACTTATGAGCAGGGTTAAAATAGAAACTGTCAACAAAACGTGTCATCAAATGAGGGTCTGTCTCTCTGGCTATGTATGAACGCATGTATCATGTGTACAGGCATTACCAGTTGAGCTAGAAGACTGAAATTTTTCACATCTACTCCTTGAAATGTCTAGAAAAACGTTTTTTAGGGGGAGGGAGCAATTTACAATGTAAATGGTGCTAAATTGGTCACTTAGTTAGAGCCCGGTAGTGTTCAGGCTTGTTTGATTTTTACAAAATTGAAAGTTTTCAGTGATCACCTCACAACGAGAGAAGTGATTTATTCATTGATCACCCCTTTAAAAAATTTTTTTGATAGATCATAACCAGAAAAGCATGTGGCAGTTTCTATTGAGCGATTAACCAGACCTGTTTTGTGAGTTAGTTGTATTTTTCTCTTTAGTGCTTGTTAGTTTCTGACCTTGTTCCAGATGATAATGCATCAAGTGTTTTTCGTTCACCCCTCATTTATGGCAGTCAAATTTCAATTACTTTGACGAAGACTAAGACACTCAGGAAAGCACAGTATGAAAAAAAACAAGGGTCAGAGATATAGATTCAATCAGAAAAACTCAAATGGCAATGGGCTGGACACAATGACTGCCAGACAATCAGTGGATATTACAACTCACAACATGGATCCCCAGATATCATATGTGAAATTGTGGTCAGCAAAAATTTAAATGTAGTGACAGACTGGACAATTTCAGATAGTACTCGCTCTTTGATGCCCATGATAGAGAGGTCTGGCGAATTTTGGGGAAGGTCCAATGTTGAATGACAGAGGCTCAAAGGCTGTCTCCATTCTTTGTGCTGTTAGCTCTTAGGCCAGTGCAGGCACTTCAATCAACTTCCATTTATGGCAGTCAAATTTTGATCGCTTATAAACATAACTGAATTTTATCTTTGATAAAGGGCAAAATACTGATTGTACTTTTAAGCCCTAAGATCTTCTTCCTCTTGAATAGACTTCACAAAGGTAAAGAAAGGGAATGCTTCAATCTCCTGCCAATTAGACAGTCAAAATGGCCCCTCATGCTACTTGAGCGAGTAATGATGCATGTCTTATTTGAATGCTTCCTCATCATCAAACATAGTTGGTTATTATCCTTCAGCCTTCTGACGGGTCTTAACAGTCAAGGAGTTTCAACTGAATTTAATGAGCAATTCATTTTATACAAAGATATATATGTTATTGCGTGCTTGAATGCATACATATATATATATATAAATATGTAAGTATGTATTTGTATCTGAGAAGGCTTAAATGTACCACACGCACAAACATATAAGGATATATAAACCCATGTCAGTATATGTATACAATGATAGCTTACTGGAAAAGGACAATCCGTTCAACATGATGTCTTGTTAGATGAAAATTTATCATGTGAATCATTCAACCTATGTGATTTCAGCAAATTGCTCCAGATAAAGATGTCCAACCCCTGAAACGTTAATAATAACAGTGTCAATAATGTATAATGTACTTATTGTTTTTTAAGTAATGTATAGATACGAATAAACAAGTAAATAATTTAATGAATAAACAATTGAATCATCATAGCTATGATCACTGATCTGACCAGACAACATCCAAGGTGGTATGGTATTCTTCCCTTTTCACACAGTTGTTTTTGCTGCGTTAGCACTGCTAGACATATTATTTGGTCTAGAACTTAGTAAATTTACTTGAGTACACCACTAAAAATCCTCTAAAAACTACTTTTGGGATTTTTAAATGTTTTTTTAAAGAATTTTGAATAGAATTTTTTTTACCTTTAATTTTGTGACAGCCTTAGCGGACATTCTTTTTAGTGTAGAACCTAGCAAATATACGTAAGTATGTGAAAGAAAAAAAGGATTTGGGGGTTCAAGTAACGTTTTTTCAAATCAAATAGTAGCAGTAGAGATATACACACAAGCACACACCCTTTCCTATATTCCAACAGTCACAATCGGGTCAGAAAGTCAACAGTAATTTAAAACATATATTTCTTATTACTTGAAGTATTGTAAACCATGACTGCTCAAAGTCTGGGTTGGGACACCTCCTGGGGTCCTATGAAGATTATTGGTTGGGGTAGCAGAAATCTTTTTAAATTTCTTTTTATTAAAGAATAATGTTTTTTTTGATCTTTGGAAAAAAATGCTTCTTTTTTTGGTGAAAAACTTTTTGATGATTGTGTCAGTGCTACTGGGCATACTATGGTGATAAACTTCATAACTTAAAAATTGAAAACTGGAAATTCATGCTGAGTTTTCTTTATATCAAAAGAACAAATACTACACTTTGATCTTTGTATTTACTCACCTTCCCACAAGAGCAAGATATGACACGAGATCGTTTTTAATGTGGGGTTCCGTTCATAGGAAAGCTGTGAAAATTCCTGCAGTCCCCGAAAGTTGGAACCTTATTTCCAATAAAGGTTAATAGTATGGTTGAATTGTTTTATATAAACCTAGCTTAATGCTCCAATACAAAAAGATGGTATTATTTTTTTGGTGGTAACAGATGTATACCAAATATATCTTTTTGTAACCCCCGCCCACACCTAAAAATATATCCTTTCCCCTCCCCTGGAAAAGTTACAGCGGATACCTATGATCATGTTTTTCACTGATTTGTATTCAAGATTCATGCCTTCCTCTCACGAAAGCAAGCTACAATAGCCAATTCACAACAAAAGTGCATGATGGTGTGGCACAGATTTTTGTTGAATTATATATTTACCTGTGAATGAACTCTTTTCAGTAAGCCTCAAAGAGTTCTTATCTCACCATTCTTTTCGTTCCAGACATTATTCTTTTCTCCTTTTCTTAATCTCAAATCTGGCTGGTCATGGTTGCAGGAGGTGGGTCTGGGATAAGAAATAGAATCCTTTGTTGGATTATTGATCACCTGCAGAGGGCCACCCCTACCATTTGCATAATGTCACAAAAGATGCAATAATAGTGGACAGAAGACAGAAGTGTTTGAATTGCAAAAAGGTATATGCATAGGTTAGTTAAGGGCAGGGCGGGATATGTGGGAGGGGAGTACACAATGGTATGGCATATATCTACTTCTCAATTTTCAGGTTTTTTGTATGTTGAATATATACGAAACATTACCATACACCGACTTCCAAGTCCTACTGTATACCAGGCTGTGATAAAGTGAATTTGTGTCTTGTAATGGAGAATTCTGACCAAAAGTGCCTCCCAGATGCTTGTGTTAAAATTTTGCGCATTGTTTCTAATTGGAAAATCGAATCAGTCAATCAATAAATAACTAGATGAACCTTTTTGCTATGTTTATTTAACCAGAAAAGATAGTTTAGATCTTTCATTCTTTATTTTTCTTATCACTCTGTCTCCTGGGTGTGTTCTTATGTCCTTGCTAATCATTTGTTCCACCCTAGGGACATTTGCGCTCCTTAGAGGCATTATTGCATAACTATGCTTTTTAAATGCTGTTGTATACCTAGTTCTTGAAACTCATTTCCATTACTGGTTAGGAGGGTAATTAGGAAGAGACAGTCAAGAAATGAGAATTCCAAGGGAAATTATGAATCACCACCGCACGTATATGCTACTCTTTACCTTGTAAATTAAGCAGTGCCGGTGGTAAAAGTTACCTTGATGAAAATGTACTACCAGTATGGTATGAATCAATAATTCATGATTGAAAAAGAAAAAAAAAACATGGACTCAAACTAAGGGCCCAATTTAGCATAAACTTTCGTTGTAAATTGAACCTTCCAAAAAAAAGCCTATTTAGAGGTTAATTTTCAACAAACAAAAAAGGCATCTTCTCTACTAATTGATGGGTTGCTTGCTAAATTTAAAATTTCTACCACAAATAGTTAGGGCTGGGCAAAGTCTGGATAGATAGATGTATACAAGTTTCAGAAGATGAATAATCTAAACCTAGCAACAACGATTAAATTGGTCTGTTTTGTGTTGTGGTGATTAATAGTGAGGAAAAAAGGAAGGCAAAGGAATTCAGAAAGAGAAAGAGAGATAGAGACAGAATAGCAAAAGAAGGTATTAAAAATGTAAAAAATTATAAAAGATTTTTTTTTAAATTAAAAAAAAAATCTTCCACTTAGACACGAGGTGTCGGGAGAAAGTGGAGACAGCTGTCGTATCATTTAGTTCATCCATTAATCTCCTTTATTTTACTTGAACAATTTATTCTAATCAACCTCTAGCTGGCTGGGCATGTTGAAACTCCACCACAGCCTCGCTAACGAGATATTTTGAGAGTACATCCTCTATTCTGTCAGTTACACACCTTTCATGTCACTAGATGAGGGGTCAGACTTTCCTGGTTCAAGTTGTCTGTTTCCTTGACTGGTTGCCAACTGAGGCTGAAGAGCCCAGTCTGCCCTGGTATTTGCCCTTGGCTGGTAAGATAGAAGATGGATTCATCTTTTTCCCAGAGGAATTAGTACGAAGTGAATGCAAATCGTTTCAGATAAAGTTTGAACAGTTTGCTGATTCCATCTTCAGTGCTATTAACCATTAGGCCACCTTCACTTCCAATAAAATAATTCATCATCATCATTGTCATCATCATCATTGTCATCATCATCAGCCATGTAAAGTTATTACTTGGACAAGGGCCTTCCCCTATGGTCTGCTAGTATTTCTGCTTTTGGGTTAGGCACAATGACTGGAATGTTGTGACTGTAGTAACCAAGAAGAGGAAAACAGTAAAAAAATCAGTGTAAAAAGAATTTATTATGTGGCAAAAAAAAAGGACAAAATTCCAGAGGGGGAAGAAAGGGCCAAGAGAACCCTGTGTATGCCTGCATATAAGTCGACTTTGAAAGTAAGGAGTTAATTCAAGCTTAGTCCAATATTTCCCAGATTAGTTGACTCTCCAACATATGGCAGCATTGTGTCCATCAGAGTGTCGAGTTTATAGGGTCTAAACAAACTAATATGATCAATTAGGCAAAATTTCAAGTCAACTTAAATGCTGATATATATGGTACTTTCAACATAAATAAAATTAAAGTGGGCATATATGGTACTTTTGACATACATAAGATTTGAAATTTGTTTGTATCCATCAATATCTCTCTCATACTACTCCACCAAATTGATTTATCAATCCATCTATAATTAATTCCTGACCGAAAACCAGAAGTTGGTAAATGATGGGATTAAATGTAATGATAGTTTTGAATATGAGAGAAACAAAGAATCAACCCACAGTCGGCCCACAAACTGCCGCCTGACCAATCAGCTAAATGGGTTACAGATTCTTCACTCTTGTGCATCTGTGCATGTGTGTGTTTTGTTCTCCTGGTCACATTTTGGGGGCTACAACCTTAGAGCTTTTCATGAGTACACCATCTAAAAACATTGTTTTTTTTAAAAAGTGCTTTTTTATGTCTCTTTAGTCATTTTGGATCAAAATGCTCAAATCTTATGCCGGTATGTATCAGACAAAGATCCATTTTTTTAGATATTTCTAGATCACTTTTTTACATGATTAGTTTTGGTGCATCTGCGGGCTACGATGATTTATCTATGTGAGGTACGGATATCATTTGTGAGTTGGTGAAGAGTAATAGTTAACTATTAAAAGATAAAGACTTTCTCCATTGCAAGATAATCCATTGTAAGTTATCCATTGCAAAATAAAAGCCCTGATGCACAGATAGAATTGAGTTATCATCAATCACAATGGAACAGAAATCTTATTGAGTTAACTCTAGAACTGCAATGAGAGAAATTTCCGTCTTTCACTGTAAATGGATTAATTCCAGATCCAATACCAGAAGTTGATGAATGATGGGACTAGATGCAGAAAACAGATGCAGATCCAGGATGGGGTTCCCACAATGGGCAAAACACGATTGATTTTTTTTTGATAAGCAGATAAAGAAGTTTAAGAATAAAAGTCTAAATAATTCTAAGTATTCACAAACTAACCATAAAAACTAGAACATTATCATGTCCAATGTCTAATTAGACAGATGGAGCAAATAAAATAAAAAAAATTGGACCCTTCCCATTCTAAAAACCTGGATCCACCCATGATAAGACAAAAGAGAATGAGATATATATCATAGAATCAGTGCAAACGCTCTTCTCTTTTAAAAGAATAAATCATGAATTCCACCACTTAATGCCGTCTGTTAACGGAAGAATCATCGTTTACTGCCATTACACCTGTGTCATAATTAACAAAGATGAAAGACCAGAAATTAATCAATTAACTAATTAGTAATGTGTATATTCACTATTTGGAAACTGCTTTGTCCTCTTATTAAAAGAGTCAGCGACAAATTCCATAAGTATAAGGTATGCTTTTTCTTTTACTCTTTTGCGTTTAGTGATTGATATTTATGTTTTTATCTAGAAGTAAGAACAATTATTTAATGTCTAGTGTTTGAAGTTTTAGCTTACCACACTCAAAATGTCGCCTTTTTTTACATCAAAGAGAATAATGCTAACACTGAAAGATTTACTTTAATGTAGATACATTTCTTTTTTGTCAGATTCAGTGTATATAAAGATATAATTCATTATCATTGGAAATTTTTGAACCCCTTAATAGAGGTGTAATTTGTGGAGGTTTTTCAGCAATTAACAGCAACGTTGTCTACCCAAGAAGTTAGACTAATATTCAAGTATGATTTCAAATTAGGACACAATGCTGCTCTTGCTGTTGTTAATTATTTGAAAGAATTTAGAGTGAATGCTATTACAGTGTGAATTGTTTAGCATCAGCTTAGTTTGTTTAGGTCTGGAAATATCGACATCAACGTAAACCTTGAGAGGGACCAAAACCTGATCTTCATCATCATCATCATCATTCTTTTAACCTCTGTCATTGGACATAGACCTTCCCCAGGATTTGCCACAATTCTCTCTCATGGGCGTCACAGAGCCAGTACTTTCTGGATTTGTCTAGCTCGTCTCTTAATCCAATACTCTGCTGGTTTCAGTTTCTCATGTAATCTCTTGGGATCCATGTTGTGAGTCATGATGTCCATCGATTGTCTTTCATTCTTGGAACATGACCTCCCCATTGCCATTTGAGGTTTTATAATTGTTTCTAAGATGTCTTAAAACTCCTGTTTTCTTCGTAATATACTGTGCTGTCTTGTGATCTCTCCGTGAGAGGTTGGGCATGATTCTCTCATGTGCGTGTTGCATGCTTCTCAGTTTGCAGGTCTGTCTCTTGTTTAGGTTCCATGATTCAGCTCCATAAGTGACTATCGGGAGAATGCATTCGTTGTATACTCTTCTTTTCAGGAATTTTTGGATCGTCTGGTTTTTGAAAGTTGAGCTGGCTCTGCCGAAGACTTGCCGTCCTAGAATAATTCTTCACTTGATTTCTTCCACTTTTTAGGATTTCATGGTGATTTGTTGTCCTTGGTAGATGTAGTTGTCTACCTTGCCAAGTTTTGTATCTTCAATCTTGACAGTTATATTCCTATTCTCAATATGATTGTTGCACATGATTTTCATTTTACTGAAGTTTATGTGTGGGCCGACTTCTTTGTTTTCTTCATTTAGTTCATCTAGCAAACCTGATCTTAATGATAGAGAACAATCGACAGGAATGGACAACGTCTCACAATGGTTTGAATACTTTCTAGGGACTTGGACTTCAACAGTGACCATATCATGTCATCTCAAGGCAATAGGAAAGGTTAAACAGTTAGAAAAACCAGCTCCACATGATCTGATTGGAATGAGCAATGACAGGGTAAAGACCCCATACATCAAAGGTCACTGTGTCTAAGATTGGTGAAATGGGATATGAAGTCTTATGTTTATCATCTTACCAAGCATTTTCAACTTCATATGCGTAATAAAAGGTCTATTATAGGAAAGCCATAATTTGCTCTTTCACTGAATTCAAAAAGCAACATTTTATATGAAACAATCTAATATAAATCAGTCTTCTCAGGACACTCTGCCTTACACCTGTGCAAAATACACTGACATTTCACACTAAATGTCTCATACTGCTACAGACATTCAATTAGAAAATATCTATACTAATTACAAGTTAAAATCAAGATATCTGCAGACGGACTAAGTAAAAGAAAGATTTAATTTTACAACTTTCTGAAAGTGACACCAACAGATTATAACCGAGCTAGCAGAGTTCCTGATGAGAATGATGGTATCATCTCTGCATGGATAGCTACTTCTATATAAGATCAGAGTATCAGTGTTCTCCTTGCTCTCTACCTCGGATCAGAGTGTAGCATTTGAGTGCTACTTCTTGGCACTTCTGCCTTGGATCAGAGTAGTACCTGTACACTTATCGAAAAATGTTACACCAAAAAAAAATAACGTCTATTTCTTTCTTATATTGTTGTCTGGCAACAATTCACATAATATCAGTTATTAGCAGTATCAGAGATAATAATATGACTGAGTTACATACAATAAAACTATGTATACATATATAAGCAATGTATTTCATGAATATGGATTCTATGATCTTTTTTTTGTCCAATGTTTTAACTTTGTATCTATGCACACAATTTTGTTACTACAAAATTCTTAACTGAACCAAACATTTGTTAATATCTTCTTGATAGCTTGTCACGATGATAAAAAAAAGTTCTTAGTTTCCAAGATTCGAAGTATCAGACCACCGACAGATGGAGACAGAATAATGTCTTTATTGGGTGTGTGAATTTTGCCATGAAACTGAAGTCTTAAAAAGGTTAAAAATTTTAAAGAGACACAATGCTTCAATCTAAAGCAATTCTACAGTAATTCAAAAGCTAATCTGATTTCTGACTGGCATTGAATTCTAGAAACTTTTCTGAATTCCCATTCTAGGAATTTTTATTCACAGGAAAAGTGAGAAATTTTTTAAAAATGAAATAGAAGATAGAAAAAAAATGAAGAGGAAAAATGCGAAATTAAATTGAAGACTTTTAAAAGTATCCTCTCGTCTTGTTGAGAATATTGCACAATATAATGTATTGCATAATATGATATTGCGCAATATGATAAATTGTACAAAGTGATATATTATACAGAATGATATATTGTACAATATGATATATTGTATGACATGATATATTGTACAAGATAATATATTGCACACGTTTATGGGTAACTAAAAACTCTCACTGGTTTTTTTTTCTAAATTTACTTACTGCTGGTACGTCAAGAATTCAAACAAAATATCTTTGCCTGTCTGTGTATATATGGTTTCACTTACATCTCTCTCTGTCTCTCGACAAAATATCTGCCAAAATTCTCGACAAATTTCAATGACATTTTCTGAGAGGGAGGACCATGACTTGGGGAAAAATTTCATCCAATTTGGGCGTGAATCTGGGTATTTTTTTTTCTTCTATCGAGAGATATTTTTTTTCATTTTTTTCGGTAGATTTATATGCATTCACACTGATTTATCTGTCTATCCACACTATATCTCCAACAGTTCTGACTGAATTTCAATGTCATTTTGTGGAGGCTGGTCCATTGGTTATAGAAGGGTTAATTGAATTTTGAGGGTTGGACCAGGAAATGTTTCATTTGATAGATATTTTTCATATTATATTAAGACTATAGTCACAAATATGGGTAATCAGGACTGACAAAGTTACCTTCCCTACATGTGAAATGATTTTCGCATGGTTTTCTAGTTTGTCGATAATGAAATAAGTAAAACATTCATTATATTTTTTTTTTCTTCATTCACGCTGACATTCAGATGTCATTCATTGTTTTTTGAAAAAAATACTTTTTATATCGTTGAATTTCTGAAAAATCCCTGTCGTGAAAAATTTAGTCATATGAAGTTAATATCATATTTTTCTACAATCTTTCTACTTGATAAAAATGAAAATTTTGATGATAAAATTTCATTCATGACACTTGTTTTGTAATTTTGTTTCTTGTTGTCTGACTTCTTGTAACATATGTACGTTACACAAAAAGATTCTCCCAGAGAATATGTGATATATAATGACACAGATTTTTATTGTCAAGGGCATGGATATTTTTTAAATAAATGGGTTGCAGAGATTTTGAAATTCACTGAGCAAAGGTTATTTTTCTATTTTATGGTGTGCAACATTGTCAAATCAAAGGCTTGTAGAAATTCTCTAACAAATATCTTTCTGAAATGCATCATTTCATTATGAAAAGAGTCAGACCCACCGAGAGAATTATGGAACAAGCATCATGAATGGAATTTTTTTGTCAAAATCTGTGTTTTTATCGAGAGGAAAGATTGTAGAAAGGTATTAGAATAACTTCATAAGACTGAATTCTTTACAACAGGGCTTTTTCTGAAATTTGACTATGTAAAAAGTGTTATTCTCAATAAACGGTAAATGGCATCTGATCGCCAGAGAAAAAAAAAAGAAAATAATGGATGTTTTATTTACTTCATTTTGTCTTTTATAGTATATCTTAGACAATCCACCAGTTGTACATATGGAAGGCCTGAGACTATGAATCAACTTTGGAAGTATGTGGATTTGGCAGCTCAAAGGTATGTGGATTCATGTCTTTCCCAAGGCCATTAGTGTTAAGTAGATAAACATCCTTACCAAAAACTTGCTGTATTGACCATTAAGCACTTGGAGCACAGGCCTTCAGCCCACCAGACTTAAGGTGAGGGAGCCTGAAGTTCACCTGTGCTTCAGACTTCTATCAAATTTAATCTGGTTTTACTTACACCTACTGACAATCAATTGTGTTAATTCATTTATCCTTATTTCTTGATATTTTTCTACTTGTCAGTAATTTCAACCACAGGCTTGGGTTTACAGTTGATTTTGTGACAGACGAGTTTGAAAAAATGTCTTCGTCCGCAACTACAATTGAAAACTATACACTTTTTTAGCTTGAGATCAGCAGCAGCTGTTGTAGATGACTATTAGAATTTGTGCATGAAGCCATGTTGGCTTAAGATCAGCAGCGGAGATCATAGTTGATGATTTAAGATATTTGATAAATGATGAATAAAAAAGGATTTAAATAAAAATAAAAGGCAGTCTTGCTTGACTCAGACCAGTAAGTTATAAAATTGCACGATATAAAATTTTGTTCAATAAAATTGACAGTACAGCCATAAAACTTTACAGGTATGAGCTAATGTCTGAAATATTTTTTTTTCCAATCAACAACAAGACAAAAAAAAATCATGACAAAAAAACGGAAAAGCAATTTAATAGACTGCGAACATTTTGCAATATCTCCAGATGGGAAGTTCTCATGGGCTGGGTCACCTTATTGGACCCCTCCCCATTCTGATCTCCTGACTTGAGTCCAGAAAAGAAAAAAAGGTGTCAATTGACTTGATGATAATTGGCTTTTAGTAGTTAATTGTCTGGCGACTAATTCTTTAAATCTAGTTAGTATAAAGCCCCAGGGGAGTCCCTATCCAATGAGAAGGGTGCAGTGTCTCCTCTGGTAGTCACAGGGTGTTGGACGAGCTAGAACACCACCCCAGACCACTTAAACAATAGGCGATGAATAATGGACCCAAAAATGCAGGAATACCAGAGGAAGAGTTCAACAGGAATTTTCACTAATCTAATTATACATATCTATATGTATATATATAAATATATATACATATATATATATAAATATATATACATATATGTATATATATATATATATATATATATATATATATATATGTGTGAACATATGTACGTATGTTAGCATGTGCGGATATATGTGTGTATGAGAATACTTACTCGCTTATTTAGCTGCATATTTTTCACCTGGACCAGAAAAGGTATTTGAGTCCAAATCGAAGGACAGTATTTCTAATGTTGATTTTAAGACAGGTGGGTCATTCCTTTTCCAATTAAATGTACTTTGTTTATATTCACATATATAATATAAATACATATATATATATATACATGATATATGTATATAATTCATAATTAAGCAGTTTGTTTTCTTAAATGCATTTTTTTATTAAATATGACAGAAAAAGAGCAGCTTTTAAATTTTTTACTAATCTTTCCATGTTTTCATATAAGTAAGCTGATTTTTGTTTTCAATGTATATAGATATTTTGCAATGTATAACGCACTTTCAAAAGCATCTTTTTACATTTTTAATATCATGGAGTGTTGTACAGTTCAATTTCATGTTAGTATTGAATCTTGTTAAATATTTTAGATTCTATCATTAAATTTTGCATTTGAAGTTTACTTTCTTCTCTTATTCAGTTGCTATTAATGTAACGTCATTTGATGGTATATCATCATCATCACATCATCAGTCTGTTAGCATCCATCATTGGACAAGGATTTTTCCAAAGATTCACTTGACTTCTCTATCATGGGCATCGCAATGCAAGTACTTTCTGAGTTTATCTAGCTCGTCACGCTATTTTACTTCCTGGCGGCCTCATCATCACACCTGATTTTTGGGGATCAACATTGTGAGTTATCTGCTATTCTTGCAACTTGTCCAGCCCATTGCCTTTTCAGTTTTCTTTGATGTACCAGGCTCCTTTCTTTTCTTTAATATATTGTACTGTCTTATGATCTCTCCATGTGATGTTGAGAATGATTCTCTCATTTGCACATTGCATGGCTCTCAATTTGAGGGTCAGTCTCTTGGTCAGGTTCCATGTTCCAGCTCTATTAGTAACCATTGACACATGTGATACATCGGTTGTATACCTTTCTTTTTAGAACTAGAGGAATTTACTTGTTTTTGAAAGTTGAGCTTCTTGTACCAAAAGCTTGCCTAATAAGTGCGATTCTTTGCCCGGTATCCTCTTTTTTTTTGATGACTTTATGAAGATTCACTAGCTTTAGAAACTTTTTTTTGTTCCTTGGAGTTTTCCAATCATTGAATATATTCAAGCAACCAATCAATCAATTGATTAAATAATTGATAATAAGTCTACTAACTGATCATGAGATACACTTGACATACTATTACCTCGACTGAAAAGTATATTGTTAGGTGTAGGATTCTCTGACTTCATTATATGCAGGTATTATCATCCAGTGGTTTGTGTATTTTTAGATGTGCCTTTATTGCATTTTAATTTGAGAGGTGACAGGTCAAGCATTGTGATGATATTGTTCTTGTGTGTCCTATATATGAGTTAGGTAGATATTTATGATAGGGGACATGATCCCCAAAGGGGCAAATGAAATCATACATATATTGATATATATAGAGAGAGATATGGAGATGTACGTGGCTTTACTTATAAATAAATGTCCATTACTATATATGTGCTTTGTTAATGAATGAATTAGCTGAAATGTTATGGTAACAGTAAAGGCAGTAGTGCAAAGGATGGGTTCAATAGTCCAAACTGCTGGAATGTTCGAGAAAGCTTCTGTTTGGATTTTTCTTTTCTTCCTCTTCGAGTTCCATAGTCGTAATTAAAATGTTAATATTCATTCTCAAAATACAGATATCTTCCATACAGATTTTACACCTGAAGAAAGCCATAGAATAAATCAGCCAAAATGTTATAGTAAGACAAAAGAAACACAAAATATGACGTTAGTCATCTGAAAAAATTTTGGAAACAAATTTCGACGATTGGAATGTTCGGGTAATGTTCTGCCTATGTTTTTTCTTTTCTATCACTCTCATGCCATTGGAAACAAAAGGAATTTTTTTTTGTCTCAGAGGGAATAAGCCATTTGCAGAATCTTGGTAATAAGAAATGACTGAAATTATTCTGGGTAAGAGCAATAACTTTCTGACTTTGTTGATTTCATCTATGTACACATGAACCTTGTGGCAACAATATTGGGATTTTTCCCCTTTCTTATGTCAGTGGTTACGTTTTCAATTTGGTTTGAGAAAATATTAATATGGATGAGTTCAACATGCTCTATTTGATTGCCAAAACTTGATGATAAATAAATATTTTCAGATAAAACACGGTATGATACATTTGTAAGTATATATACACATATGTCTTTAACTATTCATGCATATATTCATGAATATCTATATATATATATATATATATATATATATATATATGTGTGTGTGTGTGTGTGTGTTTTTGTGAAGAGTTCATTCATAATATATATAATGTACACAATACTTGTGTATATCGGTAGAGTATAGATATATATGCATTTATATCTATACTCCTACACACAGGCAAGATTTAACTGTTTCTTTTTCATATTTATGCATAAATATAGTAGATAATATGTACATAAGTTTTTTGGGTAATCTACTAAAGAAAGTCCTGTTTCAAAAAATTAGATATGTAGTATAAAATAATATCAATATACAGTACACGTAATACCCTGTATAAAATAGCAAGCTACATGTATGACATTAGCTAAATACTGAAACATAGCTGTAAGAGTGGAATTGTTTGATCAACATTGCTGGGTTGCCATGTTGATGAAGCAGTTTTGTTCTTGAAATCCCCGAAACAGTTACATTGTAAACAACTGATCTCAACAAGAGGAAATTCATATGTTGTACCATAATAACATAGTATTTGTAAAACAGGGAAAAAAAAACACTGAAGGGGCAGGGAGGTGTATGTATTCATGTAGGTGAGAGTGAGATTTGGTTTGAAATGAGAAGGGTCTGTAAAAGGCAGGGTCAGATACTAACACCTCCCCTTCTACTCCTACTAAACAACCTAATGAAATAGACATATCCCTATTTCTTTCCTTGATCTCAAACATGTAAACAGAAAAATTTTCTGTGAACTGGTGCAAACTTTTCTGTTGGAAAAGATGGCTGGCATCTGTTGAAATGCATCAAAACATACCCATGGAATAATGAAAAATTTTGAGATTTAATACCTACTTCCTCTTAAGTTTTTCTTTTCACCTTCCAATTATCACTTCCATCAACATTCTGTTGGATCACTTCACATCTACAATACAAACATGTATGAATAAGTACCCACAAATATGCATGAATTTTTACTATGTAGTGAGATACCTGTTAGTGTTTTAAGCAACATCTAGTTGAGGATTAATAATGGCAGGTTTTTATTGGTGAAAATGTTTTTATCATGATCAGATTTTTGGTTGATTCAAATTATTCTTAACATTAAAAGAAACACCTTTTTTTGGTGTAATGTTTGATTTCTACATCAATAAAAAAAAAACTGAAGAAATTGACTTATATGAAGCAGGGAACATAAAAACAGAACTATTTTGGAATTCTTATGCGTGAGAAGAAAGTATTCTTCAACCTGACTGGAAAGTTCACATTTTGGTAAGTTGCCAGGAAAAAAATGAGACTATAGATGCTCTAGTTTTTTTTTTGTGTGAAGATCTAGCGTAGGCAGTGTTGCCAACTTTATTTTCAATTTTACATCTGAAATTGAGTCGAAAAACATCTTAAAATCACCTAGAAACATTTAGATTCTCCAGATATACATCTAAAATCTCTGAAATGTATTTCTTATTATTAATGGATCAAATGTGGCTCTGATCTTCAACATATATTTTATCGAAAAATTATTTAATTATTGTTAAAAATATTTCTTACTTTATAACCATAAATTGAATAAAGATGTTACTTATTTTAGCAAAAATCATCTAAATAACAATTTCTAACATCTAGTGGCAACCAGTACATCTAGAGTTGGATGAAAACATCTCAACAGGAAATACTGAGCAACGGACATAACTAAGATTTCGGTATGTCAGTCAGTGTAAGCAATTAATGTTAGTGAATATAAAAATTAGTGATTTTTATGCTTACTTTTTGACTGATTGCCAAAATATCATCATAAATACTACCAAGTCTAAGTAGATAAAATCTTTTGAAGTATTTTATGTACCGGGTTTAAGTGGCGTATCATTTATACAGACAGACAATGGAATCGGCAAGCTGACTTCAGACTCCGGATGAGGATGTTTACATCCAACATAAATTTTATGTTCACTTTGCACTAATGCCCTTATGAAATTTTTTTCTCCACCCCTCCAGGTATAGGTTGAATAGAAGGACAGACTGGGCTTTCTAGCCATGGAAGGCAATCAATCTAGGCAATGGATATCTATAAATTAAAAACTAGGATCTAGTGTCCCTAAGGCAATTTGATTTTTTTCAGTCTTGTTCTTGTGATTCATGCGATGACACAGGAAACAAGCTGAATCAGCCATGGCCTCTTCTCTTGGATAACATTGGAGTGTGTAGAGAAGGGACTCCCTGCATGGTCAACCACCTGTCTCCTATACAACCTTGCTCATGATTGTGCACAGGAGAGTTTGAAAGCAAAACTTTTTCTCTATAGATCCATACCTTCTCAAGATCGTTGGATGGTAACAATGTTGGTCAATGGAAAACTTTCCAAAACCTCCAATCATACAAGCTATTCCAATGGAGCTAGTGGGCTGAAAAGTTAAACATTTACTCTTTATTATGTTTGGAAAAAAAAAACCTTTTTCCTTTTTTCTTTTCACTCCCATAAGGTTTTTAAAGGGGGGTTCTATTTACAATGTAAGTTTATTCTACATTTGTCCTTTAGACAATGTCTGGCAGCATTCATGCTTGTTTTTTGAAAATTTGGACATTTCAGTGCTTAGCACCCAGCAAAAGTCAAGAGGTGTAACTTATTCGTTAGTCAACCCTTTTGCCAATTTTTTAATTGATCAACCCCTACACAACAGCATGCTCCCAAAAGATGTTAGTTGTAGGATGGTTTCTATTGAGTGATTAACCAGACTGTTTTATTGAAAGTGCTGACCAATCATGGAGTTTTGAATGGACTCAACAAAGAATATCCTGGAAGTGATTGGTCATGAGAATGTGTTGCATGTTTAAGAACTTCCCATCTGATAAAATAAAAAAAAACAAAACAAAATGAGCTAGCACAAAAAAATTTGATCTTGTTCATAAGCAGCATAATATTGTAATTTCAGTATATCTATGTATATACTTCTGTTTTTATTTGATCAATTCTCTTATTTCTTTCAATCAATGTGCTGTTTTTTAAAATCAGGTGAACATGGGAGTGAAACTTACAATCGGGACCACCTCTATACATATACCAATATAAGTTCATTTACGATTTCACAATCGTAAACTTCATCGAATGAAAAAGAGATAAAACTTAGAGTGTTCCAACAGTTTTTAATACCCGGCAACTCATTAGTGATATTTTTTTCGACGACTAAAAAAATTTGGTGAAACAGGTAGATTAACGGAAATCAGATATTGTTCAAATTGATTTTTTTTTTAAATTGTCGGATACTTTTATGGTTTGTGCAATTAATACCTCTTATCCGGTCTATTTTTGAAAATTGAAAATATGGTGACTGTTTACATAATTGTGTCTTTAATAAAGAGAAGGAGAGTAAGAGCCAATGTTGTTAGAGAGGGGTAAAGTAAGAGAGAGAAAGATTGATACTAAATCTTCTGAAACAAGTGTGATTAAATAAAACCTTCTAAAACTAATATGATACTAAATTTCAATCCTTAGCCAACAGCTTACAGGCAATACAGCAGACATGAAAAATGTGAACATTCTAGAATGAGTTTGAATAAGAAATTAAGCCTCCCACCTCAAATGTATTTTGGGGATTATTTTCAAAATCTAACTTGCTAAAAACCTGCCTGGGGCTTGAATGAGTACCCACAGAAAATTTCATGGCATTATTTTGTGTGTTTCTTACAGAAAGCTGTCACATACAGACAGATGGATAGATGGAAATTTAGTGAATTATAATCTATAATAGACTAAAATTCTCAACCTTGAACATCCAATTGTTCATGAAAATTGAATCCTGTGTTGTACTTTAATAGTACAGAAGGGCAGGATCAATGAATCAGAATTTGTAGCTTGCAAGCATTTAGTGCAGGGCCTTGAAATTACGGTCGTCTTAGCACATTTCTGCTATTTAGTTGATCCATGGCTGATTTATCAAGACAGAAAATTGACGTGGCACAGAATCAAATTACGAAGTAATTTTCAGTAAATTTGAACCTCAAAAAAAATGGGAAATCGAGAAGTAGGTATATGCCTTCCCTTATGTATCCTTCATTTCTACACCTACATATATATATATACATATACCCCAGGAATATGATATGAGAAAAGTAGCCAACCTATATTTTCTCTTCACTGAAGATTTCCATTGCATTTTCAAGGGCTTCATGAATCTAAGAGTTAAGGACTCCTTTCAACATTATAAACAATATATGTATGTTATTAAGGAATGGATATATAATCCAACAGAATATTTATGACTACATTATATTATTTGATATGACCTCCTGATGTTACACAAAGAATTGATCACTGGCCTAGACAGAGTAAATTGAAAAAGTGCCCACATGGACAGCAATGGAACAAATTGAGAAGAGTTGATATAAAGCAGTTATTTGCGTCTTCACCTTCTTGTCAGGCTTTTTAGCTCAATAGTTGAAAGTGACGCTACCTTATCAGTCAAAAGTTTGATTCCTACAGCAGCCCTATTTTTCTTGAATTGTTTAATCTATTTACAATGTCTAGGCTGAGTGACTCATTCTCAGTGTAACAAATGGAGGTAATTCCTGATAGACTTCCTAATAAAATGACGCCTTTATATATATATTTATATCAAAGAAATATTGGAAAGATTATCTTTAGTTATTAATACGCACATATATTTGTGTGTATAAATATATTAATTGATTGTTGATACTTATTATTGAGTTTAGATGTATATACAATGCACATGCATACAAATACATATGTATGGGTATATCTGTTTTGTATTAGATTAACTTATAGGTGTGAATAATTTCACTTCCATGTTGTACAATACATATTTGGTACATGAATATGTATGCACAAGGTCTGTCTATAAAGAGACCAAACTTTTCATACAGCACAAAGTTTGGTTTCTTTATGGACATATGTCAGATAAGTATGTGTGAGTGTCTGCTTGGGGGTGAAAGGTCAAGACTTCTCACTGAGGGTGTGGTGATTTGAATATTGGGACCTTGTAGTCAATATAGTACAATAGTGCAGTATAATGGTTTAATGTAACGATAACTTAATGTACCCATATAAAAAGATGGTATTGCCAAGTATATCCCTTTGCGTATTTTTCCCATTATATATATATATATATATATATATATATATATATATATATATATATATATATGTGTATATATATATATATATATATATATGTGTATATATATATATATATATATATATATATATATATATATATATACATATATATATACACATATATATATATATATATATATATATATATATACACATATATATATATATATATATATATATATATATATATATATATATATATATATATATATATATATATATATATAGTCTATCTTCATGAAAAATTTCCTGGATATATTTGTATTTCTATTAGAAACTTTCAACTGAACACTATCATCACAGGTTTCTCCAGTTTTTGAGTGATTCTGACTGGCTGGCAATCTATGCATATATGTGTCATATGTATAAGTAGCACCTTATTATGTCTATCATGTTTCAATTTTCCTAATCGATCACCCTTAACAAGGCATGCTGCCAAAAGACGTTGATCACGTGATAGTTTATATTGAGTGACTAATCAGGCCTATGTGATTTTTATTGGGAAAAGAAACTACTGTTGTTTCAGTGGAAGAGTCCATTGTTTCAAGTGTTAGGCTGGATATATTCTCATCAACAAAATTGTTGCCTTCAACTGAAAGACTCCATTGTTACAGAGAGAGACACTGTTGAAATCTGTTCATTGAATTAGTCGATATAAGTATATGTGTTCATTTATAAGTATACATGTGTATATACATATATATACATATATGTATATATATATATATGTGTGTGTGTGTGTGTGTGTGTATGTGTGTGTGTGTGCACGTATGCATATCACTGCATACCTATATATACATACCTACATATACATATATATGTTTGTACATACATATATATATATATATATATGTATATATATATATATATATATATATATATATATATAAATATATATATGTATGCACATATATTTTTTCTTTCTCTGACATATTGATATTGTCCCAAATTATGATATTGCATATATATATATATATATATATATATATATATATATATATAAATATATATATGTATGCACATATATTTTTTCTTTCTCCGACATATTGATATTGTCCCAAATTATGATATTGCTTGCAGCCTTTCTTACCTGAGGACAGAACAATTGAAACGACTCAATAATCCCCTCCCCTCACAAAAAAAAAAAATGAATTAAAAAGTAAAAATGCACAGACCAAGCCACCCAACCAACAAAAGTGGGTTGGTTCCAAAATTTTTTCTTCCTCTCCGTCCCTCCAACACATCAACTTCTTTGTGTCGTGTGCACCCCCCCTTTCTTCATCCCTGCCCCCTCAAATCTGTCCCTGCTTTTTAGAAATTGGTTGAAATCAGTGGAGAGGAAGAGGAAAATTGGAAGGAAGTTGAAAATACTCAAAATGGAACTGGGCCAAAGTCTGATAACAATAGCACACTGGTTGGGACACACAGACATGCACACGTACATACATACACACATACATACATGCATGCACACAAACACACACACACATATACATACATACATACATACATATGAACAGATGCATTCGAACACATGCATACGAACACACGTGCCTACACACAAATACATACATACATGCACACAAACACACATATATATACATACATACATACATACAAATGCATATGCATACATATAAATACATACATACATACATACATGCAAATACATACATGCACACAAACACACATATATATACATACATACGTACGAACACATATGCATACACATAAATACATACATACATACATACAGATACATACATGCACACAAAAATACACATATATATATATGATTACATACATATGAACACATATGCATACTCACAAATACATATATATATGCATATCCATACATATCAAAAACACAATGCATGCATACATACATACATACATTAACATAATCACCTACATTCATGCATATGCATACATATATACATAGACTCACACACGTACACATGCATAAAAGCATACAGGTATACATACATGGACATGCATACACACACACATTCATACATATATGTACATATATGCACACAAAAATACAGACACATTCATGAATGCACACAGAAGAATACATAAATACATACAAACATTTACACAAGCACAGATACATATATGCACATACATTCATGCACAGAAACATACAGACATATGCTTACACACAGATGCATACAGACACATACACATGCACACACATACATACAAGCGCGCACACATATACACGCACACACATACACATACATACAATGCTTATAAAACACACACACAGAAAGGTATCACTTTTCAAATCTTCATTTTACACCTCTTTTCAGCTTTTAAAAACAAACCTAAAAGTCAGACCATAGATGCAGAAGTTCATTCTCAAGTTGAGGCAGGGACACTCCCTCAAAAGCACATTCATTGAGCTGTTCTTCCCTTCAAATGCTTCTTTCTTCAAATTTTCTTTTCAGTATGTCAGTCAGTGACTGAAAGGAGTTAACTGCACCTCAAAGCAGCTAGATCTAGCGCCCAAAGGGCTAAATTGGCAAATTTTGTTTTGGTATGTCAGCCCGTCAGCCAGTGATGGTATATAGATACTGAAGATGCTAGCACATCTGGAAAAGGTAAATGAAAATAGCACTCAGTGTTTGTTCTGCAGCCAGTTGTTATAGAGATAGTGTGCACCCTCTTTCTCTCTCTCTACTGTTTCCCAGTCCTCTGCACTTCCCATCACTAAAAATTCTGTTGACTCAGCCTAACATACCATCTTCAACACTTTCAGGGTTTGAGAATGCTGGAAAAATTTTCTTGTCCACTTTGCCATTTTGGCTTACTAAAGATTTCGATAGGAATGTTCTACTTTCAGATTGTGAGAGTATATATATACATAAGTTCTGATTACTGGGATCTTTTAACACACACTCACACAGCACACACCACTGAAGATGGGAAGAATCCCGAAACATGTCTGGACAATTTACAGGTAAGGATTAATAAACCTTACCTCTAACCACCTAACTCCCGAGTCTGTCTCACTCTCTACAGTACACATTATATATATATACATATATATATACATATGTAAGTTTCATTGTACGGTATTAGCATTTCTTGTCGATTCAACCTTCAAGTAAGTTTTTTCCAATTTTCAGATTTCATATTTGATATCTGGTTTGAAGGAATGTATAAATTTTCAAAAATTCATGTCCCATGTGTTGTTTTGAGTAATCTTAATACTTTTGACCATCGCTGGTCTTTCTCAAGATTCGTTGTCAGTCCTAGTTTCAAATTTTGACTATTTATTATCAAGTGTCACCTCTGTCACTTCTGTTGGTAGTGAAATGTGGTTGTATTTAATTAATTATTGAAAGAGTTTTGGGGGGTTATAATTGATATACGTGGTGTTGTATTGTTGTTAATTGGCATTTTAAGATAAATTTTAGTCTCATTATTCATGATGTACATATAGGCAATTGATTGAGTTTACAGTTGATGAAAATAGTTCTACAACCATTAGAAATGTTGATACTGTTTAATGAAATATGTATAAAAGAAGAACTGCAGCCTAAATACTCTATATTTATATATATATATATATGTATATATATATATATATATATATATATACATATATATATATATATATAGTATATATGGTACGAATCAGGCTAGCAGTATAACATAACTTAATAATATATCAATAATTCGCTTGATGAGGCCTGAAGAGGGCAGAAACATGAGCTAGTTTGTGTAGCGAATCCACATTCTACTACCTATATATGTATACATATATATGTATGTATACATATATATATGTATATATATACATGTATGTATACATATATATATATATATATATATATATATATATATATACATACATGTATATAAATATATATAGTCTTGAAAGCTTTGCAGCTTTAAACACTAAGCATTAAAAAACTTTGTGGAAAGATTTTTTGTGTCACTTCAGTCACGTATTCCCCAATGTTCAATGCTATTTATGATATTTTCTTTGGTGTTTTTTCAGTGTTTCATACGTATTTTTTTCATTATGGGACAATGTATAAATCATCTCTTGTTATGATCATCAGTTGTTTAACATGTAATTGTTTCGGGGCTGGGGAGATTTTAAAAACAAAACAGTTATATCGACATGGCACCCCAGCAGTGTTGATCAAACACCACCTCCCTTCATTATATAGTTTTTGTCATACATGTAGTTTGTCATTTTATACAAGGTTTTATGTGTGTTATATATTGATATTGTTTTATACTAAATAATTATTCTTTGAAACAGAGCTTGCTTACGTAGCTTAGTCTAAAAATGTTTTTAACGATGCGGGATCAGTAAGTATAACAACAGACATGACACGCTTTTCGTGCCATTTCCATTGATGTTCTTCCATGTGAATATTAAATCCGTTGTGTCAGTTTTAATTTCAGACTGCATGCAAACCAACTTATGATATCATCTTCAAGAATATTAATTATACAGAAAAAAAACTTCTTCAAGTCGTTTCTCTACCAATATATTCAACCAAAGAATCAGATAATTATTTGCCACTAACCTTAAAGTTCAATTTTCTAGGTTGTATGACATCAAACTTCCATCAAATATATTTTTTAAAAACACTTTTAATTATCAAATAAAGTATTTTTATATACATATCATCAAAGATTGTTAAAAATAACAGACAAACTCTATATAATCTTTTTATTAATTTTTCTCTTTTTGAAGAGTAGCGTTATTTTTATAATGATTCTATATTCATATTTTAAATCATTAATACATCTTTTTATATGTGTAACTGAAACAAACGCAACACACTAATAATGTCATCTGCATGTGTGAATGCTACATGCACTTTAGATATATACATATATATGTATATATATATATACATAAATATATATACACACATATATATATATATATATATATATATATATATATATATATATATATATATATATATATATATATATATATATATATATATATATATATATATATATATATATATATATATATAAAATCATTGTTAATCGCTCATTTCTTAAAAAGTATTACATATATATGCATTTACACTCAGTCACATATAAACACATACATATATACATGCTGGCTTATACATGCTTATACACATATACAAAAACACTGTTACCCACACTCTTACACTATGAACATACATATATTTACATGAGCAGACTTACACACGTACATGCATATACATATACACACACAATTATTCGCACATATGTTTGCATCCACATTCGCACACATAGATACACACCTATGAATCTATGAAAATATAAAACTATATAACAATAAGTTTGTATGATAATGATGAAAAAAAAGCAATTATTTTACTCTAAATTTTCCAACATAATCTTCTTCCTTGTCAATGCACTTGACTCAATGTTTCTCTTCTAATTACATTGATCATTGAGTAGAACTTTCAGATAAGAATTCAGTTAATAAAAGTATCCCCCCAGTATAGAACATTTTGATATAGCGTGGTTTGCAATCTAAGGTAGACCCCGACATTTTTACTTATATATATAAAATAGAATTTCATCAAAAGATTTATTCAATGTGACTAAAATATTAAATTTGCAATCAATTGATACATTATTTCCTGATGTTTTATACATATATTTCTTTGATTTTGTGATGAAAACATCATCTTTGTTTATCAATGAACTTGTAATTGACTTTTAATTGTCTTCAGCTCAGTTATAATGGAGTTATCTTTCTTGGACCCCAAGATCTGCATTATAAAGAGGGACTACTTTAACTGTCTCAGACAAAGGAATTATTTATCTCTTCTCATGCAACGTGCGCTTTAGTGAATCATGCTAAACCTTATATGGAGAGATCACAAGACAACACAGTATATAAGGAAGAAAACAGGTGTTCGTGACATCATAGAAACTTTTAAAAAACTCAAATGGCAATGGGTAGGCCATGTTGCAAGAATGAAAGACAACTGATAGACATAACGTCTCACAACATGGATCCCCAGAGATCACATACGAAACCGAAACCGACAGAACACAAGATGGAGAGATGAGCTTGACAAATTCAGGAAATACTGGCTCCGCAATGCCCATGATAGAGATTGTGGTGAATCCTGGGGAAGGTCTATGTCCAACGACGGACGTTAAAAGACTGATGATGATATGCAGATTTACAATGTCTATACAAACTTCAAATGCAGCTTGGTTGTTGAGAACAAAGTACATCCATACATATAAACTTATACAAATACATGCACACATGCACTTACATATACTTACATACATACACACCCACTTAAATTAACACGCATATAAAACTCATACACACATGCATACATATACAACTGCACTTTGTCACACTTGGGTACCTTCAGTACATAAAAATAAGCTTCAATACCAAAAAAGAATCCAAAACATGCAAAAATGACACAAAAAATGGTTTAAAAGGTGAGGGAAAGGTGAAGAAACAGGATATGACCTTCAAATATACGTACAAATCTCATTCATTCTAAAGATTTATTTTGAAGATTTTAAAAATTTACCAGATTTCTCTGATAAATCATCTTATGAAGGAAAGAAATTTGCTGTCAGAAAAATAACTGGAAACGGGAGCTCGGGCGGCACCCCTAATGCTCCTTCTCTTGGCTTGTCTCACTTGGTTTCCCCCTGGGTTGTGTATGTACTACAACTGCAAATAAGATGAATAAAGAGAAATAATATTTATTTCACTTATTTATTCAAACAGAAACTGCTTTATATTTTTAATTGACTTTGAACTTGAAAATAAGAAATGCAATAAATATATATTTTTTTTGAGACTTTTCAGTTGATTTTTTCTTTCATCATCATCAGTCTTTTAACATCTGTCATTGGACATAGACCTTCCCCAGGATTTGCCACAATTCTCTATCATGGGTGTTGCTGAGCCAGTATTTCCTGAATTTGTCCAGTTCATCTCTCTATCTTGAGTTAAGTCGGCCTCGGTTTCTTATGTGATCTCAGGGGATCCATGTTGTGAGACGTGATATCCATCAGTTGTCCTTCATTCTTGCAACATGGCCTGCCCATTGCCATTTCTCAAATTTGATAGCAATTCATTTTTTTAAAGCATTTCTTATATTTTTCTGAAGTATAGACTATGATAGTATAAAGCTTATTTGAACATGTCAATTTAAGATTTGAATTACCACCTCTTGTATATCTATCTCATCATCATCATCATCATCAGTCTCTTAATGTCCATTGTTGGACATAGACCTTTCCCAGGGTTTGCCACACCTCTCTGTGGGCGTCCCAGTACTTTCTGAATCTGTCTAGCTTGTCTCTCCATCTAATACTCTACCAGCCTCAGTTGCGCATATGATCTCTGGGGATTCATGCTATGGGTTGTGATGTCCATCGGTTGTCTGCCATTCTTGCAACATGGCCAGCCCATTGCCATTTGAAATTTTTATTGGATTCTATGGTGTCCTAGACTTCTGTCTTCTCCCAGATATATTTCGCTGTCTTGTGGTCTCTCCGTGTGCGCATGTTGTACGGTTCTCAATTTGATGGTCTATCTCTTGGTTAGTTTCCATGTTTCAGCTCCATAAGTGACTATTGGGTAGATGCATTGGTTGTATACCCTTCTTTATAGGATTAGTGGGATCTTCTTATGTCTGAGGCCCTTGATATCACTTCAGGGCGGGCTGATGTTTCTAGTGCTGGATCTTTACGTCAATATTGCAATTTGGTCTGGTGTTTGAAACATGTCCACTGTTCGATGACAGGCATTCTCATTTTTTTTCTCTTGATACAATTTTCTGTAACACTTATACCCATTGGTTACCATTCTATTGACTTGTGAACTTCTTTCCCTTTGAGGTTCTTTTTCAAAGGAAATCGCCATAGCTCTATCCAAATGCTCAAAGCCTCAGATAAATCTTTTGTCGATAAGGATAGGGGTAATTCATCACCCTTGTTTTCTTCTTCTGCATCTGCTTCTTGTTTGCATGAGATTATCATTTGATAATTTCTCACCATGTGATTCCAGTATCTCCACTACGTCATCTGCCTCTACCCCAGTTAACCCAGCTTTCTGTGCCAATCCAACAATCTGTTCATGAACTTTCGTTCATTGGTGGCTCAAGTCCAAGGGAATCGCCAATACATTTTGGCCAGATGTTTTGTCAAACGTAGTTTATATCTGTTTGTTTTACTTCTTGCCATGCAACACAAAGGTTGCCGATAGATTTCACGATTGTTGTAGGCTAGCCAAAATTCCCTTAAAGTAGAACTATTTTCATCATCTGTAAATTCAATTAATTGCCTAAATGTGCACTATAAATAATGAGACTAAAACTTAATTATTCCCCAGAATTAAAGATTTCCCCCAAAATAAGGGAAGTTACTCTTGTGAAAACAAAAGAAATATTTAAATCAAAGTTATAATGAAATGACATTAAATGAATTAAGTTAATTGAGGAGGGCTTCTGTATACTCCAGCATATTTGTGTAAAATGAATAGAAAATGGTTATTATTCCTTTCAAACTTTGTTCTTGTGACCAGGACAGTGATTTTCATAAATAGTTGTTTTATAACTTTGTATGTTGAAAAATGTTCAAATTCCCCATTGGATAATTTGAAATAAGTAGATTTCAAATCATCACAAAAGCAAAGATTGAAAGAAATGATAGCCATTTTCTATACTTTTCAGCTTTAATCTATAAGAAAATAATGTGTATTAAACAGGAACAAAAAAAATATGTGTAAATATGTTGTATTTATAAAAACATGATACAAATTGCATATAAACACATATAAATCTTGTTAAATAGAAGCAATATTGTTTATTACCAGGAAGTCAATTACACACTTAATGAAGAGTGAATATTATGATGAAGTCAAGGAAGAGAAACATACAATGTTTTCAAATTACTTCTTCTAAAGGAAGAATAGAACAGAATAAATTTTATTTTACCAAATTTACAATAACAAATTAATCATAAAATTTTTTTGATTAATACAAAATTTGGTGATTAGAATGCAAATTAGGCTTAAAGTCTTACAAACAGTAGCCTCCTATTTATTTTCATAAACATTTTGATATTTTAATTTATTCAATTTCTTAAATATTCTATTGATAAAAGATAAAAATGAAGTTTTTTTGAATTTTAAATTAAATTACAATATTTCTTTAACAGTTCCCCACTCATGAGATTGTTGTTTTTATTTTTTCTTAAATTTTATAATTTACTTATCACAATACATATTTATAAAGCATTCTTCAAGGATTCAATTGAAACTATCTCTACCTGAATATACTAAATCTATTTCTGGAAAAACTTTTATGAAATTATTCCGAGTCAGTATATAGCTTTATGTTCAATTGAATTTCTTCCAAATTTCATTTCTTTCTGTGAGAAGAAGTTACACGAATAAAGAATATTGATGATATACAAGGGGATGGAAAGAAAATCCCTATTGAACATTGATAATAACTTCATTATTTATTAGTCGATTGTAGTCAAACTAGCTGTACTTCAGACTATACAATGATAGAATTTGTTTGCTGCATTGAAATTTTATAAGAGAACTAGCATTGTCCACCAATATCTGTAAGTGTTTTGGGTATGGCTTCTTTGCAGGAAATCCTATGGTATATTCTATCTATAGTTTCAAAAGGAGTCATCAACACTCAAAGAGTTTTTCAGGCAATCAGACTGATTGACTCAAGTAATCAAATAAGAACCGTTGCTTTCAACATGATTTGACCTAAGGTATTAAAAAACGTCAACCAATACTGTCAACATAGGTTTCTTCAGATCTTTAGTGTTTCTGGCTTGCTGACTGGCTGGCTGGTTGTTCATTTACCATGTATACAATCAACACCAATGGAGCTAGAGGAATGAAAATTTCAACATTTACTCCTTACGATGTCAAAACAGAACTTTTTCAAACCCCCTAATCTCACCCCTCACATATAGGTTTCTAATGGGAGCGTTCAGTTTACAATGTAAGTTTATGCTAAACTGAAAATTCAGTTTGTGTCAAGCAGCATTCACACTTTTTGGAAAATTCAGGCTTTTTTAGTGATCCAGCACAAGGTGAGAGAAGCAATTCAACTATTGATATCCTTTTTCTAAATTTCTGATTGATCCCACCCAACAGGGCATACTGCCAAAAAACATTGTTCATGTGACCATTTCTATTGTTTGACTAACCATGTGTGTATCTGTGTGTCAGACACCATTTTTACAACACATCACAATACAATAAAATATTGCTTTTCTCAACAATAAAGAGCCTGACTGTTATATATCAATCAAATAGTAATTTGCCCTACTTACACAGCCATTAAATATCGCTCAGAGTTTGGGGTGTGGCTGTCAAATGCTAATTTACAAAACATTTTCTTTTTAAAGTCAGCCAAGTCAAGCGAGAGTAATTGATGTATTTTGAATTCAATAGAAAAATTGCCAAAAACAGATTTTTTTTTTGCCAATACGAAAAAGTACATATTAACCCTTTCGGCCTTCCATAATGGCAAAAGAATGCCATGAGAGATAAAAAATTCATAATCTGTGATACATTCACTTGACAAGCATTTATAAAAAAAAAATCTCATCCTAAATTGATCAGTTGACACTAATTTACTGTGACAATTGTCTCCATCTTGGCTGTGATAGTCACATTTCAGTGGATGCACTCTCTGGCCTTCTTCAGGTGTCTATCATAGTTGCTAACCCTCTTTTAAATCAAATCCATTATTCAATCGATCTGGTAAATTGTTCTCATTCTGCTGTCCATGCTGGAAGATATCTCATATCAGTTAAGTCTTCCTTGCAATGTCACTTGTCTCAGTGGAGTCTTAAGGTGAGGTGCGATATGCACACAGCTGTCCCACCCTTTAACCCAAAAGGTTTGAACGCCAAGGTTCACCGTGGTGGAACGATGGAAACAAAGTCCCTAGGTGGTGTTAATTTTTCAAGTTTCCTTCTGTTGCAAATATTAGTATTTTGAAGTGCTTTCAAGGATGTCAATAGAATAAATCCGCAGTTTCAAAAATGGGATCTCTCGGATAAATGGTTTGGGATCTGCAGTTGAAAATGCGAATTATTACAGATCTAGATGTGGGCGGATCGATTGAAAAATTGGAAAAAAGATGATCAATTAAAGTGTTATTTCTCTCATATTTTTGAGCTGTGATCACTTAAAAAAGCCATAATTTTCAGAAAATAGATGGACACAATCTAGGGGATCAATTTAGCATAAATCTGCATTGCAAATTGAACCCCTCCCTGAAAACTTACTTAGGGTAGGGTGTGGGGACAAAATGATGTGTAATAGTTTAAATTTTCTCCCAGCAAGCCAGACCCGCCTTAAAAACTGAGAGAAAACTATGTTAATAGTTTTGTGTCTGGTTCTGATTGACAGTTTCTAATTACAATGAATTTAAAATTTAGATGAGTGATCTCAGCAATATACCCGAGGCCACTCTGAATAGAAAATTATCACTTGAGACTAAACATGTCAAATATTGTACCTGACATGGCGAACCTTGTGGCAGAGAAACATTGTCATCCAATGCACAGTTACCAACAAGCGTAACTATTGTTCTCAAACCTCTACTATGTAATAAGTTTTAAGTAGACGTAATCAGTTTAAAATAATAAATTATTTTTAATTGGTCAAAAATTGTTTATTACTGACCAAAAGTCTAAAAACTGGGATTTGCCAGAACATGACAGTCTGCTGCCACCATTCCAGGGAGGGAGTTATATTGCAGGTATATTTCAGAGTTGAGGAGCAAAAGATATATACTCGGGGTCTGCCAGAACATAAGCGTTCACAGCCACTTTTCCAGGGTGGGGCTATAGACGATGAATTTTTGGGCGGTAGCAAAAGAAATATTCATTGTCTATCTTAGTGGCAACACTGTTACTAGGGAAGAATATTACCATCTTTTTATAAGGGGATATATATCAAGTTGGGTTTACATAAAACAATTTTACAGTTCTATAATCCCTTATTGACTAAAGGTTTGAACTTTCAAAACCCTTCACTCTAGGTGAGAAGGCCTGATCCTGGGTCAGGGGCAAAGGCCTGGTTCCCCTAACTCAGGGGATACCTAAGCACCAGAATTTCTCTTACACAAAGGTTTTCAATAAATATGAATTTCCTGCATCTTATTTACACAATGTCATAACTGCTATGCGTCTCAGTAAATGAAAAAAAAAAAGTTTAATAATTTGTGAACGGTTGTGGGTTTTGCTCCTTAAAGGACCCCTTCAACATTTTTTGAGATTTTATTATTGTATAATGTTTGTAAAAATGCAGTAGGTGAACCAGTAGTCATAAAGTGATTGGGGGAAACCCACCACATTTAAAATCCTTCCTCTCTCCCTCAGCCATGTCCCTGGTTGTACAGTTACTTCTAAAAAAGATCAGAAGTGAAAGGAATTTCACTTTTTAGAGACATTCATAAAATAGATTGTCAGCTTCTCTGTACTGCCTTTCAATTCATTCACCTATATGTTTTATCAGATGAAGTATTTAGATGAACCTGACCCTCTATGCTGGAGGGTGGCTAGCTCAACACACTAATACTCTTAGTTTTTTTGGGTTTTTTTCAGATCATTGACCATAGACACCCTAAAAAGCACTTTTTGGAAGAAAAAAACAAACTTTTTTAGATTGTGCCTAGTGGGGTGCTCTTGCAAATTTTCAAGGTTGTAGCCCCAAAATGTAACCAGGAATGCCTGGAGATACACACACACACACACACACACACACACACACACACACACACACACACACACTCACAGACGAGCAAAGATCACTTGGCTAGTTGGTCAGGTGGGCCAATTATTGTGCTACGGTGATCATGTATTCCTTTATGTATTGTGTTGATAATCAAAAAGGAAGAAAGAATGAGGATGATTTGTTTCCAGTTAGATGTATACCTGAGTATCAACCCCCCTTTTGAAAGGGTTATTGGTATTATTCCAAGTGTTCCAGTGATTATGAGCACTACTTTCACTCTTTTTTTCAAGTTTTTCTGCATGGTCCTGTTATTCTTCCATCTTCTGGTTCTCCTTCATTCCTATGATTCTGAAATGAACTGATTTTCTTACACAAAAAATACAAGAATAGCAAGAGGAGGGAGAAGGGCACAGGAAAATCAGAAAAAGAAAGAAAATTACATAGGAATTGATAATCAACAAAGAAGACATTTAGTCTCCAGATTAGATGTTGAAAACGTCAGGTACCGACTAAGATTAGACTAGTCTGTGAATTGTTTGCAAATTATCGACAAACAAAACCAATTTGCAGGTTAAAATGAAAAGGCAAACAATCTTTGTAAACAAATAACATTTTTAATTCAGTTAGAGACAAAAAAAAAAATTCTCTAATGCAGACAGAGATGAAGAACTTGGAATTCTGCTGGGATTTGCAGCCTTGGAGGAATCGGTAAATTGGATTTATAAAACGTTTTATGTTCTTCGTTCCTTCCTGATGTCATCTGATGTTGAGTTAATCTTGTTTTGTCTGGCATCAATTTCTGCTCTTTCCCGGTGCCTGGAATCAGTATGATAAAATGGATTCAACAAGTCAAGAAAACAGTTTTCACACTCTCTAATGGCTGTAGTCAGTTGGAATGACAGCTTCTAACATCTTCACTCTTACGCACTAGAGGTTTCCCCTTTTGAGCATACCCAGACCAAAAACTCAAGAAAGCAGTAATCACACTCTTTGTAGCCATAGTTATTTGGAATAACAGATTCAAGTAACATCTTCATATTTAAGTGGAATAGGTTTCCCCTTTCCGAGCATTCCCAGACCAAAATATCAAGAAAGAGGTTATCACATTCAATAATAGCCATTATAGCTCCTCATAATATGTTTAGTGATAAGCAGTATTGTCTTTGGACAAGAAAGAATGATTGACTATTTTAGATGACAAGACAGAGAATAGCTTTATTACATATATATACATATATGTATATATATGTATGTATATATGTATGTATGTATGTATGTATATATATATATATATATATATATATATATATATATATATCATGGCAACTCTGCCTTGTGGCTGGTGTAGTTGTGCATGCATATAGTTGATACTGACGTTCATTACTCAAAATGCCCTGATGAGAAAATGCTTTTATTTATTCACAGTTAAACTAGAGGACACAGCCATAAATTACAAATTCAGACCTCCAACGATGTTAAGAAAGAAATTTTCTCGGCAAAAGTAGCAAACGCATGGAACAGTCTGAGTGAATAGAATATCAATAGCTTTTAAAATAACCTCTATTCTGATATCGGATATACCAAATTTAACAACCAATTTGGTTATTAGTTTAATTCAACCTTAACTAAACTGAAGCTGGATTAAAGATGCAATTAACTGCAGTAAAAAAAAAAAGAAGCATTTTTTAGTTCATTCAAGTATGTTTCCGATCAGTATTTGAGTCCAAATGAGAATTCCAGGACTTTGAATGCTGATTTTGAACATAGGCTGGCCCTCCTCACTTGAAATATTGAAATAACACATTCTCTTACCCCCCAGTGTCCTCTCATCAGTAAATTCATTGACAACTCTAAAACTGCTGATACTAAAACAATCAAAGAATTAAATAATTGCCATTTCTGGAAATGTGGTATTTTGAAAGAAAAAATTTTGATTTTGTCCCACCCTACTCTTAAGTGCCTAATTGACACCCCTCCCACTCGTTGATTTTGAAAAAATTTCCAGCCCACCCCAAACACTTATTAAAACCTAACCCCCCACCCATTAATCAGTCCATCTCTAGTCTCTCTCACTAATAGCTAATAGGAGGAGGAGGCAACTACAGATTTGTCAGAATTTTCCCGAGGCAACTATCAAAGACAATGCAAGGGGGAGAACTTGGTTGACCTGATTGTGTTTTTGAGTGCAATTAGTTTGAACATATCAAATTGTATCAACAATTTGAAGATTTTGTATCATCAGAAATTTTTCAGTTTAATCATTCTTCAAAAACAAAAAAAATTCTTGTTCCTATCAATACTGTAGGTTTTTACTTCCCATGTGCCTATCCGAACCCTACTATAAATCTTTCTCTAATCACTCATGAGATCCTATTAAATCGTGTTGGTGGTCATAGTTCCTTACCACCTGTCTTGGATCATTCCGAACCCCTGCTTATTAAATTGTGACCGATTTTCCCATCCACCTGCTTAGTCCCCACATCGTGTGACCAATATCTTATCATGCTGTGTTGAGGACAATCAACTAAAGTATTGGGAAAAAGAGGTGATTGATGAATTTTACTTCTCTCAGCTCCTGTTCTGATTACTAAAAGTCAGAATTTTCAAAAAAGACATTAGACAAAGCTCACACATACACTGTAGACTTGTAATAACACAGCTCAATATAAAGCAGAATCATTTATAATGCAATTCGAGCATAGACCCAAATTCAGCTCTCAAAATAATAGCTAAATACAGAAACAGAAAGACCCCTGAGAAATGTTATGTACTGGGCCCATCGATGTTAAATTTCTTCATTTTGAGTCTTGTATTACTCTTTCCTAGGGCCATTTTTTCCCTTGCTTCCTCCTCTCTCATTTGTCTGATCTTCATTGAAATTCACACTTATATATCTAAGTTTTGTCAAAATGTAAGCTTCTTGTGAGGTGTCAAGATTTAAATTTTCAGCCCATTAGTGTATTGATTTCTTCAGTTTTTAAATGATTTTGCCTTACTGGTTATGTATGTGTCACACACACAGATTGCATCAATGGAGCCAAGTGATTTTGGCTGGCTGGCTGGCTGGCTGGCTAGCTATGTATGCAATAAGTATGTGTGTGCCATGCATACAGGCTGCACTAAAGAAGTTAAAGGGCTGAAAATTTAAACATTTATTCCTTATGATGTCTAGAAAAACACTTTTAAAAAAGATCCTTCCAAAAATACCTTTTTAGTTTGGGTTATATTCACAATGTAAGTTTGAGCTTAATTGGGCCCTTAGTCTGGGTCTAGCAGTGTTCATACTTAGTGGGAACCATCAACCAAAACAATCAAACATTTCTTCAGGTTTCTCCAGTTTTCAAGTTGGCAACATATGTATATATAACATGTACAAATTGCATCAAAGGTGCTAGAAGGCTGAAGACAAAAAAATTTACTACTTATCATGCCAAGAAAAATTTTTTTTGTTTTAAGAAAATTCACCTCAAAATAGATTTTTAGTGGAGACAATTTACAACTTAAGTTTATGCTAAATTGATCACTATTTTGGGTTGGCTTATTTTTTGAAAATTTATACTTCTTAGTCATTACTGCTGAACAAAAAGAAACAAAAAAAACTTATTTATTGACCCTCCCCTTTTTTCTGATTTTTCAATTCATCACCCCAACAAGAGAGCAGTCAAAAGATGTTGGTCTCCTGACAGTTACTATTGAGTGACTAACCAGACCCGTTTCCTTCTTGTTGTCTCTGACATCGATCAGCAATTTCCTAATCTTTTTGTTTCTATCATCGACAGGCTGATAATATATGTTTGTATGTACGTATGTATGTATGTATCTCATGGAGCTAAAGGGATGAAAATTCAAACCTTCACCTGTACGGCTTTATTTGAAAATTCTCCCTTCCAATGTGGGTTTTTAAAGGGGGATCAATTTGCTCTGTAGGTTCATGCTAAATTGATCCTTTTTTTTATGTTTGCATGTACTTTTGAAAATTAAGATTCTTTTAGTGATCACTGTCCAGAAAAAGGCAAGACAAATAACTTATCCACTGTTCATCCCTTTTCCCAATATCTTAATTGATCACTCTCAGCATGACAGGCTGCCAAATGTCATCGGTTTATAATTGAGTGTTGTGCTTCTTTTTGTGTCAGTCACTCTGTTTGTCTGTCTGTCTCTCTCTCTTTCACTCTATCTCGGCAGGTTCACATCTGATTTTCTGCTAACTGATGGTCCAGCACCAATATTAATCTGGACAAAAATATGAACGCATGACTAAATTTCTTGTGGCTCTAACATTAGTTCAATGAATGGCCATGTATAGCATCAAGTGTAGAACCATTTCATAACTGTTCATACTTCAGTGGTTGTTACTGCTCCATCAATTTTATAAAAATTTCCAGTCTTATTTGCTACCATTTACCGCTAGAAAATGCAGTTGTCAATGGTGCTATGAAGTATAGATACAAGTCCATCTTGGCCACAGTGTTCCGGTAAAGAAGCTGTGCAAGACATATCCTATTGGCTCAAATTAATGTATTGCATGTCATCATTTAATTCATATTTTATATTTATTTGATTCAAGTTTCTAACAGCAATAATGCTTTAAAAGTATGTGATGTATGTAATGAGTGGACCCAAGGTGTATTTTTGAAATAATACTAAGTGATTTCTGTTAGTCCTACAAAATGGATAATCTGGCAAGGTTCTGGAAGAATGGTGCCAGAAAGTCAAAGATGGACAAGTATCAGCATGAAAATTTATTCATTTTCATTGTTCTCTTGAGAAACCGTTTCCTAGATATTTTATTCTCTAGAAATGCTGTAACTGATGATTTGGATTGCATTGTGATCATATATTACAATACAGACTGAACAATGCCCTCATCTGGAAAACATCTAAAATAGAGTAAAAAATATATCGAGAAACACCTAGGTTCTGGAGAATCTGGATGCTGTTAATAAACCTGTTAGAATAAGGCCCCCTAAAGTCAAAAAAAGCTTATTTTGAAAAAATTTAAAAAAACTTACCCAGGATATATATATATATATATAGTTTTTTATATTTATATATATATATATTTATATATATATACATATATATATATACATATATATATATATATATATATATATATATATATATATATATAGTTTTTTTATATCTATATATATATATATATTTAAATATATATATATATATATATGTGTGTGTGTGTGTGCGTGTGTATGTATGTGTATGTGTGTGTGCATGTGTGCATATGTGTGTGTGTGTGTGTATCTTTTTAATATTCTTTCCAAGTGATATGATCTCCAGTGCAATGTCTCTCATTTACATATGTTAAACTTGCAACCTTCAAAATAAAACTCCTCGATAAAACACCTTAAACAAACAAACCACTGCAATTTGAAAAAAAAAAAAAATACAATAAAGAAAGGATCTGTGTTTAAAATCACTCGATATCAAAATATGTAAAAAGCTTCTGATCATATCTGATATTTTTGCATATCTCAAAATCAATTGTGTCTCTTTCGGAGAAAAGCTCATTTATTTTAAAACGTTCTTCACTTAGGGCACATAAATTCAGTGACCTGTGCTCTGGTGTTCTAAAACGAAATCCCGCTTAATCCCGGGCTCAATTTTGTCAGCTGACATGGGTCAAATGGAATTAGTGTGCTCTCGCTCGGATGATAGTATGTTTAAATTGCTTATCTGCCATGTATCCTATCGAGAATTCCCAGTTAATGGCAGACAGTGAGATTTTTCGATTAGGATCCTGCTATTCTGCAAGGCTGGAGCAGAGCAGTGATTTTGCGAAGGATTCTTCCTACGACTAAAAAGCACTCAGAGAACGCGTACATGTGCCAACACCATTGTTGAGAGAAAAACTGATTTAAAATCAGTTCACAATTGGTTACGATGCGAGGAAGGAAACTATAAAAAAAATCTCTGGATCCATCCCCAAATTTAATCAATGGCCCCTTAGCCTAGGGCCAGCTCTTTGGGGAAAATGACATAAGAATTCACTGTGAGAACTCTCGGAGATATCGTGTTGACAAACATGAAGGAATCCATAGATATATGAAAAAAAAAAGGGAAAATTTTTCTCAGTTAAAAAAGATTTCCTGGATCTGACTGGAAATTTAATCATTGGCTCACCATGCCTTACCTATTCAGAAAATGTTATCATAATTCATTGAGAACTGTTGGAAATATGGTGTAAACATATGATTATGATTCAAGACAGGGTAACAATAGGAAAATTCATAGATCCTTACCTAAATGTAATCGTTTCTTCTATATATCCTATAGCTCACAAGTAATTTCTTCTATAACCCACAACTCAAGATTTCATAAAAATTCATTGAATTTTTTTGAGATATCAATTGGTGTGGGCATACAGCTGCAATGGGGGTAGGTAACTATGCATAGATCCGTACCAAAAATTCAATCCCTTCTTTTTTAGCCTGTGGCACAACCTTCCACAGAATCTCATTGAAATTCATTGAGAACTTTAATAGATATCGTATGGACAGACAGACAAACAGACAGTCAAACGGACAGACAGATGGATATATAGTCATGAGTGAATACATATCATCATTAGCAGCCTTTCAGCATCCGTTGTTGGACATACACCTTCCTCAAAATTCGACAGACCTCTCTATCATGGGCATCTTGGGGCCAAAATTTTCTGAACATATCAAGGTCTTCATACCATCTTACTTCCTGTCAGCCACAATTTTGCATATGATCTCTGGGGATCCGCGTTGTGAGATGTGATGTCCAGCGGTTGTCTGCCATTCTTGCAACATGACCAGCCCATTGCCATTTGAGTTTTCTAATGGTTTCTATGATATCTCAGACTCCTATCTTTCCTCTAATATACTGTGCTGTCTTTTGATCTCTCCATGTGAGGTTGAGCATGATTCTCTCCTGTGCATGTTGTATGGTTCTCAGTTTGTAGGTCAGTCTTTTGGTTAGATTCCATGTTTTAGCTCCATAGGTGATTATTGGGAAGATGCATCAGTTATATACCCTTCTCTAAAGAATTAGTGGAATTCTTGTTTTCTTGAAAGTTGAACTTGCTCTACTAAAAGCTTGTCAACCTAAAGTGATTCTTCAGTTTATTTCTTTTTCATTGTCCTAGGTAGATGTAGTGGTCTACTCTCTCCAGCTCTGTGTTTTCGATTTCGATCGTTGTGTCTTCGTCCTCAACACATTTATTGTACGTGACATTTATTTTGCTTAAGTTCACGTGGAGGCCAACTTTCTTGCTTGCTTCATTAAGTTCGTCCAGCATCGTTTGGAGATCATGAAAGTTCTTTGCAAAGAGATCAATGTCGGCAGCAAATCTGAGGGTTTTTAGGTATACAGAATGCTTATACCTCTTCTTATTTGATTGGCAGAGGTAACACAATTGAATTATTTTTTAAAGTGAAAGAAAAAAGCAGAAATATATGGAGAAATGTTGCCTGTAAAATGGTTGTTTAAAAACTTTGTCAACATAGTTTACTTCAGTTTAGAAGTGATTCTGACTGGCTGGCTGGCTGGCTGGCTGGCTTGCTGGAAGACTGTGTGCATCTCATGTATACAGACCACACTAATGGAGCTATAAGACGGAAAAATTCAAACACTCACCACTTATCATGGCTAGACAATTTTTTTTGTTTTTTGAAAATTTCCCCCAAAATGAGTTTTTAGGGAATGGTTCAATTTACAATGTAAGTTTATGCTGTATTGGTCCCTTAGTTTGTACTTAGCATCATTCACACTTGTTATTTGGAAATTCTTATCAAGGAAAAATTGTCTCTTGATAATTTCATTGAAATCGATAAGAGAGATCTTTTTATCATGGGTGTGTCAAGCCTGACAGGGCCAATTCCTCAACAGGCTGCTTTGAAATTTGAGTTGTTCTACTCCTACATTGGTTGCCAACTATAGCTAGAGAGCAAAGACTACCCTATTATTTACCCACTAGAGTATTACCCGTCATAACAGTTTTATTTATGTACGTATGAATTGGCAGTAAAGAGCCAAAAACCAGTGTAGTAGGTAATTTAAATGCAAAAATTGTAATCTACAAGTATGTTGTATGAAAGTCTCAACTGAAATCAAGCTGGTTTGTAAGGTCGATTAGACATGAATCATAAGGGTGAATAGTAATGTAAGGAAAATGACTATTGATATCCTTAGGTATGAAATAAGTACTAACAGAAAGTTAAAATGTTAAAAGTACTACTTAATTCAGTATGAGAAAAAAAGTTTAGTAATAATTCAGGTAGAAAGATAATCATGTAAAGTATTTCAGTAATTCTTTGGAATCGGTTCATTAAAACTTTATGCAGATATTTTGCCAGAGAGATAACTTTTCACCAGACGTGATTTGTTTCCAGTATATAAAAAATGGAAGAAAATTCTAAACATTTGAAACTCTATTAAATTCAACTGCAAAGGATATAATTTAGGGTAACAGTTTAGTATCTATGGTTAGTGTTGGGGATGTTGGGGGGGTCGGAGTTCAATTAACAGCAAAGAAGAACTAAATATTTTTGATTACCCTTGCAATAGCTACTGCCATTTTGAAATTATTAAAAGTGGCAAGATATCTCTAAAATTGGCTGCTGGGTAGATTTAATTTCCCAGCAACAAAATAACGCTGATAACTTATTTGGAAACTAGAAACACTAACCCCAAACCTATTTACTAATTCTAACCCTTGACCTATCCTACTAACCCTAACCCACAACCTTCCTATTAACTCTAACTGTGAACCTACCTACAGACCCTAACTCTAAAACTAACTCCAAACCCTAACCTAAAACCTACCTTCTAACCCAAACCCCAAACCTACCAACTAGCCTAAACCTACCAAATCTAAATCTAAACTACCTAATAACTGTAACCTCAAAGCTACCTACTAAACCTAACCCTAAAAACTAACCCTAACTTCAAAGTACCAGTTGACACTAACGATACATACTGAGCTGGTAATCATGTAGCCATTTTTAAATTGAAAATTCTAAATGGCTAAAAGTGGCAACATTTTCACTGTTACTTAAATCAAAAGAGTTAAAAAAGATACACATGGGTGTTATAAATGTGACCATCAGATAAGTTCAATGGCCGCTTTTAATATTCAAAATTAACGTTAATGCAAAGGAAATGAAATATACACTGTCACCTGGCAATCAATCAACCCAATAGTATTTTTTTCATTCTAGCCACTTTTGGCCATAAAAATGGCTTATATCAAAGTGGCTGCATGATGCATCTTTGCAAAGTTAGCTAACTTAGCCTAATCCTAGCTACATGCCATATTGACTCTGAAGTAAACGATACTTTTAGATCGAGAATAACGTTATTCGATCAACGGGATGAATATAACCAATTTTAGCCATTCAAAATGGCTTGGCAGCAGTTAATCCTGTATAGCGTATGTGCAGGTTATCTCCCTTACATATTGGTCTGATGAACTTATTCCGAAGAATTACCCGTATTTCTAGCTCAGAAAGTATGTGTATGAATTTTTGTATTACGATATATTTTTAAGATTTGTCTTACAAAACTTTTTTTTTAAATAATTGCTGTCGCAGAATCAAGCAAAATTTATCAAGAATTAAAAAAGGAAAATAGAATTTTGAGTCGCTTTTTATTAAAAAAGGAAATGAAATGAAATTCATTACGAAAAAAATATTTGCTAAAACATCTGTTGCTACGATAATACACCGGGTCAACAGATGCTGGCTTTAAAAGTTTCATACATTGGATTAAGATTTTATTATTACTTTTCGCATCTGTGAACTGTTTATTTAAATTAAAAAATAAAAACTACATTTAAAAATATTTAAATGCTACATTTTCCTCATCTTTTGTAACAGTTTTTTTTCTTTAAATTGAAACATTGAGATAAGATTTTATTCCTACTTTTCACATCTTGGAACAGTTTATTTACAGTTGAAAACAAATACTATAAAAAATATGCAAAATACATCTTATCTTCGTTTAGTACACTTTTTCTCACATTAACATACTCATGTTATATTTTAAGGCAATTCTATTATAATATTTTTGTATTATTATGTCATGGACGTTTTTTTTTTAATTAATGCAATGTTCAACAATATTCAAAATTCAACAATTTTTCTTTTGTCAGAATTACATTTTCCCTTGCACTATGTTTCTTTAAAAGTAGGTATATTTCTGCATGGTCTTTCTTCTTTTTGTTTTATCATACAACAGGGTCATAGATTTCAAGTTTTTGCAGTTTGTGATTTTTGTTAAAGTTCTTATGAAAGTTTCTTTATGTAATTTTTGTAAGGATTGTATATTGTATGGACTTTAAATATAACCTACAATTATACCACTTATACATACATAAATCCATACATAAATTGTTCCTTATTTTTTTATGGGTTTCCACATGAACTTCAGCAAAATAAATGTCATGTACCACAAACAAATTGAGGACAAAGACACGACGATCAATATCAAAAATGCCAAGCAGAAGAAAGTTGACCACTAGATCTTCCTGGGACAACGAATCTCCATGAGACCCTCAAAAGAAGGAGAAATCAAACAAAGAATCACACTAAGCTGCCAAGTTTTTGGTTGAGCAAGTTTGACTGTCAAGATCAAGAAAATCTTACTTGTCCCAAAAAGAATTATATACAACCAATGTATCCTCTGGATAGTCATCTATGGAGCTGAAATATGGAACTTGACCAAAAAATTGGCCCTCAAACTGAGAACCATAGAATATGCACATGAAAAAATCATGCTCAAACTCACATGGAGAGATCACAAGCAGTCTGAGTTATCGTGGAAACCATTAAAAAACTCTAATGGCGATGGGTTGGTCATGTTGCAGACAACCATTGGACTCACAACAAGGATCCCTGAAAATCAAAAGTGAGATTGTGTTCGACAAAAAGTAAGATGGTGTGATGAGGTAGATAAGTTCAGAAAGTACTGGCTCTGCAACATCCATGATAGAGAGGTCTGTTGAATCTTGGGAAAGGTCTATGTCCCAAAATGGAGTCTAAAAGGCTGATGATGATGTTTCTATGCAAGTTTAAAAAACAAGTGAGTGAGAATTCAACCCAACCCAAACACCAGCCAAAAGTACAATTTTTTCTATAAACTAATATGCAGATATTTTTAATAAAAACAGTTTCTACGTAATAGCTTGATTTGAGAAAAGAATTTAAATTCAAAATAGAATATGCACTTGATCTATTAAAATCAAAATACATTAGCTAATTAAATTGCTTATGTTGCAACTTACAACAAAAGATTATTTGCCTAAAGAAATATTCTGAAATAAACAAATCAAAGAAGCACTTTTATGAACAGAAATATCCAAGTAATCCAAGCAACTGATAGTTTTGGAAATAAAAATGGAAATCTCCATGATTGTCAATTTTCTATACTTTTTATAAAAGCATCATCATCATCATCATCAGTCTTCAAATGTCCGTCGTTGGATATAAACCTTCCCCAGGATTCACCACATTTCTCTATCATGGATGTTGCGGAGCAAATACTTTCTGAATTTGTCTAGTTCATCTTTCTCCCTGATATACTGTGTTGTCTTGTGATCTCTCCATGCGAGATTGAGTATGATTCTTTCATGTACAGGTTGCATGCTTCTCAGTCTGCGGGTCAGTCTCTTGGTTAGGTTCCATGTTTCAGCTCCATAAATGACTATTGTCAGATTGCATTGGTGGTATACCCTTCTTTTTAGGACTAATGGGATCCTCTTGTTTTTGAAGTGGTCTACTCTCTCTCCAATTCAGTGTCTTGGATTTTGATCATCTTATTCTTATTTTAGACGTGTTTATTGCACATGATCTTTGTTTTTCTGTAGGCCGACTTATAAGCTTTCTTCATTTAGTTCATGAAGCATCAGTAGGAGGTTGTTTATGAAATTAAACAGTTCACACATGTGAAAAGTAATAATAAAATCTTACCAGAGCATCAATTTTTCTTGACTTTGATGAATTTCTAAAGTTTTTCATTTTTCTCTGGAAAACAGATTTCTTTTTTGCGTGGGTGATTTGACAAATTTGCCTCGATTTCAAAGCAAAAATAGCAACTGGAAAATTAACCAATCTGCACGACCCGTTTTAGCAAACATACAAATGATTGATAAATAAACAGAAAAATTTGCATATAAGCTCATTACATGGTCAGATGGTTAGGGGGATGAGAGATGGATTCATGTTTTTTTCAAGGGCATTACTGCAAAATAAACATAAAAAATTCCAGCTAGAGTTTGAACTCACCTGCCTATTCCATTCTCTGTGCTCTTAACTGTTCAGCCACTCTGCACCTCATTTATTTGAATGATTCTTTGGGTCGAATTTAGAGATTTGAGGTGAGTGGATTGAAACATTATATTAACCATTGTGGGGTCTGTGTTTAAACACCTAGTGTATATCATTTTCAAATCTTTTCCTTTTTCTCGTACGTCAGTTTTCCTCAGCTCTCGAAAGATGCTTTCAGTAGGTTTTCAGATCTCTGGCTTTTCACTTGTTTGTTTCTTCCTTGCCATCCAAATTATCCATTTCAATCTCATAGAAGCTCTACATGAATGTATTTAGCCTTACATACACACCTCTGCAAGCATGTGCAGTCATAAGTGACAAAGCCATAAATATTCATCCTTTAAACTCTAATGTGTTTAGTGACTCTCCTGATAACAATGCTACCTCTACCAATAAATGCATGTTTTGGAATGTTGCACTCACCTAAAACGTCAAAGTAAAATGCTCTTTCATTCATGCAGCAGGCCTAGAATTCGAATAACATAAACGTGTAAATTATATGTTTTTGTTGCTCTTTCATTTTATCTGCTTCTCTCCTAGAATGAGAAGAAGATGAAGGAAAAGAAAAAGAAAAAGATGGAGAAACAATATCATTTATAGCAGAAATACTTACAGAACTTAATAATGTTGTTGTTGTCCAAATAGTCTGACGTAACTATTTTTATCATTGTTATAAGCATTTTTTTTTATTATCATAAGAGCTATCAATATTGTTACCATTATCCTCTTAGTGTTGTAGTTGTTGTAATGTTAAAACTGATCCGATGTTGTATGAAGGCAATCAAAGTAATATCCTCTTCTCCGCAAGAATGGCCTTGGGGGAAAACAAATTTGTCTAAAAGGTGCCAACAATTTGGAGAGTGGAATATTTTAATCAATTATTATTTCGGTTTAAGTCCGAAATACTTCTTTGTGCCGCAGCCAAATATTGCAGACCAAATTTTTCTTTCTTTTTTTTAAGAATATTTTCCCGTCTTTTCCTTCATTTTGAAAAGGCAGAAAGGATTACTCTACTGAGATTTCTTTGTAAGACTCTCAGATTTCAGACATAACTAGGAAGCACTCAGAGAGCTCATACCTCTGCCAATGCTATTGTCAGGGAGAAATAATTGAGCATGGATCCACCCTCAAATTTAATCACTTCTTCACACTGCCCCCTTTCCACAAATTTTCATTGAAATTCATTGAAAACTTTTGGAGATATCTTTTGGACAGACATGAACTTTTAGCAATAACAAGTATTGTGGACACATAACCACAACGATAGATCCCCTCAAAAATTTAATTTTTTGGTTGCCAGTTTTTTATCTTTCCATAAAATTTAATTGAAACTCATTGAGAACTTTCGGAGGTATAGTGTGGACAGTCAAGAATCAATGCATGAATGTATGTACGCACTGTGGATGTACAGTGATCCAACAGAATGTGGAAGTGTTGTAAACCGATAGAATCTTGATGAAAATGACTATCGGAAGGTAAAGAGAAAAACACGAGAGATAGGTATTAAATCACAATTTAAAAAATTTTTCTCTTGGTGTATTTCGATGCATTTGGATGGGGACCAGCCATCTTTTTCAGAGAAAAAATTATTTATGGCTGTTCTTAGAGAAAAAATCTTTGCTGTTTAAATGTTTCATGCTGAAGAAGAAGATATGGATATTTGTGTGTTGTTTGGTTGTTTTGTAAGAACGGGAGGGAAGTTGTTTGTATCTGTGTAAATGGGAGTAATATTTGGCTTGAAATGACATGGGTCTGTGAGAGGTAGGGTCAGGGGATGTTTGTTTCCTGTCTCTGTAGGTGTTTGGCTTGTCTTAGATAAGAAAAGCTGTGAAAGGGTAGAATGGTCATTTCTCAGGGAAAGTGGGTTTTGTTATTTATAATATAGGATGGAGAGATGGTGTCTACTCTAATAAAACCCACTTCCATCAAACATGCAAGCAGCAAAAATTCTTTCTCTGTGAACTGCAGCAAATATTTCTTCTCAGAAAAAGATAGCTGGCACCTGTCGAAATGCATTGAAATACACCCACGGAATAATAAAGAATTTTGAGATGTAACACCTATCTCTTGAGTTTTTCCTTTTCGACTTCCAGTTGTCATTTTCATCCACACATTAACGTACGGAAAAAAATGGAATGATATCTTTTTGTCAAGAATATATGTCTTTATCTACTCCAAAATTGAATCAATTCCCCCTCCCCCGACTGCCCGCCCTTCCACAAAAAATTTCATAGAAATTCATTGAAAATTTTTTAGTTATACTGCAGACGGATGGAAAGACCCAACCAAATACATTAACATCTGCCAATTAGTTAGCAGAGGTAATGATTGAAAAAGGGAACTTTTTCTTACAACTGCTTCATATAGTAAACAATATTTCTTAGCAAGTGATATATAGAGGAAAACGTTTATTATAATTACTCTTGATGTTATCATGGTTATTGTTATCAAAATCAGTCAGTCTCAAACACTTTATTTCAAATGAATGGAAAATTATGTATAATTTGATTGGAAAATTTTATATGAATTTTTCATATTGTTCATAACATTGAATTTCATACCATAAGAAAGAGCTTATTCCAGTGACAGACGCAAAAGAATGACAATCTTTTACAATGAACATCATAATCATCATCATCATCATCAGTTTTTAATGTTTGTCATTGGACATAGACCTTCCCTAGGATTCACCACACCTCTCTATCATAGGGGTCATAGAGTCAATACTTTTTTGAATTTTTCTAGTTCCTTTCTCCATCTTGCATTCCACCAGTCATGGTTACATATGTGATCTCTGGGGATCCATGTTGTGAATTGTGATGACAGCCGATTGTCAGCTATTTTTGCAACATGACCAGCCCATTACCATTTTAGTTTCCTCATGAATTCTATGATATCTTAGACTCCAGTTTTTTCCCCTGATATATTGCGCTGTTTTGTGATCTCTTTGAGTGATTTTTTCATGTGCATTTTGCATGGTCCTCAGTTTGAAGGTTAGTTTCTTGGTTAGGTTCTAGATTTCAGCTCCATAGGTGACTAACAGAAGGATGTATTTTTAGGACTAATGGGACTTTCTTGTTCTTGAAGGTTGAGTTTGCTCTGCTAAAGGCTTGCCATCCTGGAGTGATTCTTCACTTAATTTCTTCTTCTTCCGAGGATCGAGTTGCAATCTTTATATCCTTTGTTTAATGTTATCAGCCAGTTATTGTTATCAAATAAAAATGTTTTCCCAAATGCTCACAATTAGTAGCTTCTTCTGTATCTGTAAATGTATTCATATAAGAAAAATAACTCAAAATCTCCCAGGGATCTAGATTTTAACCATATGATAAAATTTCTGTAAATTAACTCCCAAGTTAATTTTTTAAAATGGATGTCACTATCAAGGGGAATAAGTTATGATAAAAAGCATCCCCCTTTGACCATTTGATTATTTTTTTTCTTTCCAATTCACAGAATCGTTCCGTTATTTCTAATTTTATTCATTGGAAAGTTCCATTGTCAATTACAAGTGCTTATAAGCGGTTTATGAATTTAAGAGTTAGAACTTTTTTTTTTTCTGTTTAGATATATTACAGCAGTCTTTTGCCATTCTATCAACATTACAGCTCAGATTAAGAATAAAGAATGTGCTCTAGGCGAGCCTTGACCTCGCATCCATTTCACTTTGAGGAACCCTGCCTTAGTACGATGATGGCTCCACCAATTGAGCTACCAGAATTCTTGGAGCCATAAAAGGGATGATCAATGAATAACTTACATCTCTCAAGTTTTGTTGGGCAGTGATCACAAAAAAGTCAAAATTTTCAAAAAATGTGCATGATCAATTTTTCATGAATATATGCTACAAATTGAACCCCCATTAAAAAACCTAAGAAAAGAAGTGTTTTTTCTAGCCATAATAAGGAGTAAATGTTGAAATTTTCAGCCCTCTAGCTCCATCGGTGAGGCCTGTGTATGTGATATATACATACATGTATATCCAACCAGAATCACCCAAAAACTCAAGAAACCTATGCTGATTGATTTTGTGACAGTTTTAGTTGGCTGTTTCTAACAATATTATTAGTACTACATTCACTTTGAACCTGAAGTTCGAATTACCAGAATCTTTGAGTAGCACTTAATATATATTTCAAATATATTACATTGTTGATGTTTTTTTGCAGGAGATCATTTCCAATATAAGATCTGATAAAAAAAAAATTAAAAAAACACCCACGGGTCTAAAATGAATTGAACAATTTGGTTTTCATCTGCCAAGGAATTGAGATTTGAGTTTGCAAATTCACCATGGCAGGCAAGTGGTTTTAAGCCCAGAGCAATTATTATAAAAATAGAAATGCACCTCTGACTGTAATTGATTTAAAAATGGAGTTGCCATTTTTCTATCCTATCTGTAATACACAAAGGATCATGAAAAACAGAAAAAAGCTGTAAAGCATTTAGAAGATAATGTATCAATTGGAAACAGTTGGTTGATTTGTGAAGTATCATGTGCTTCTTGGGAGTGCAACAACAAGCACACATTAAACAAATACACACACTGGCGTCTTTGTTCTATGTAACATAGACTATCATCCTCGACCTCAAGGGATAGCCACGACGTATCGTTCTTCAATTTTAAGCCATTACCATTCTCTCAATTTCTTTTTGGGTCGATGATTAATGATGTATGTATGTTTATGAGATTAGGGATGGACATCACTGTATTTACATTATTGCTTTGTGTTTTTGCTTGTTTTTGGTTATATGTGCCTTTGTATTCATAGGGAGGTGTAGGTGGCATAACTGTTAACGACACAAAGGATAGAATCAGCAAGTTGAGTTCAAACTCTGGCTGGGACAGCTTGAATTCATTTTGTATGAATGCATTATTGAAAGGAATAAATCCACTTCTTCAGTTATGGGTAAATTACTAGGCAGCTGGGTGCAAAAAAAATTTTAGAAAATGGTGTAAAGCTGTTTTTGCTCCCTTCACTCCAAATGCCCTCATCCTGTAACCACCCTGTTTTCATCTGCTATAACCCTTTTAGCATGCCGTATTATATTTTATTAGTAGACATATTGCATCAATTTAGAAGTTCAACAGTTGGGTCCCCTTCAACTCTCTCTAGCATGTTTTTGTGAGATACATCAGCTGCAGCTCCTGCTCAGATAACTTGCCAGGCAGTTGGAACCCTTCTGCCCTGTTGGGTAATCCATGTTTGGCATTGGGTTAGCACCTAGCCCTGTAAAAAAACACAGTTGTTGCAAGCAATAATTGGATCTTCAGTGATAGTTTGAGAAATGGAAACAAAACATTGCCTCATTTGTCATGTAAGACATACAGCAAATTTGCTTTGCTTTGTATCTATAAGGTAAGATATTCTACAGGCAAGATACACATATGCTAACCCTAGGTTTCTTGGTGCCCTAGCCTTCCTGGTGCCCAAGACAAGCAGAACTTTGGCGCTCCTTAAAGCCAAACTGCTTTTGATGTCAGTCTTGGAAATTTAATTGGCCAATCGTTTTTCTTCGTTTTAACACAACAGAAAAGATTTAATTGTTAACTGCTAGGTACTCCTGAAAGATCTTACTTCACATCAGGGAATTTTCTTATTTTGACCGTTTTTATTTTCTATTTAATTTATCGATTTTCACATGTATCAAACTCATGACAGGTGACCTCCAGCACTTGGCGCCTCAGGAGACTGCTTGTGCCTAGGGCTGGCCTCGCCAGTGGGTTTTAATTTGTTTAACAAGTGGAGGATACATATCAAAGTGATCATCATAACCAAGCAGGTGCAAACGTTTTTCAGTGCTTGATTTAAATATTTTGAAGTATGTTGGCTATTTGCCATGTTGTATAGCATTGATTACTCTCAAGTAATGTCTTGCTTTGATTGCAATCAAATGTTGCGAATGTAATATAAATTGTTCTGTTTTTATCCTGATTGCTTCTGCTGCGACAAATTCTCATTCTTTGAAAAATAGATGAAAACAAAAAGAATGAAACGGAGAATCTTTCAGTCATGTTATCACAAGAAAATCAGTATTCTTGGCCTTTTTAATTTTCAAAGAAAACCAATTCATAATCGTTAGACTTTTTTTTCCTGAAAGTAAAATTCTTCTTAGAAAAGTTCCCGTATCAAAGATCCTATGAGATATCTGGAAAAAAAAAAATAACAGAATAAAAAAAAATAAAATTCATAAACGGTAGACTTTTTTTTTTAAAGTAACCTTTCATAAGAAAAAAGTTTCTCTATCAAAGATCGTATAAGATGTCTGAAATAAAAATGGAAAAAAATTCTTCAAAGGTTTCTGAAGTTTCTTTGAGAAAAATCTAAAACTTTATTGCTTCACATCATTTGCAGAAAAACAAGAGTTAAAAAGGATTACAACTCTATCAGCAGCATCAGCAGCAAAAAATTAAGACGTAAAAGTAATAATTAAAAAAATTAAAATGTTAGGTACTAGAAAAGGAAAAAGTCAAAAGCAAAATTCTTAGAACTGGAAAATAAAGAATCAAGTAAACTGGTCTGGTTTGTCACTTAATAAAAACTGTCACTTGACCAACAGCTCTTGACAGAATATGAAAAGTTTGAGGGTGATCAAGTAAAAAAATTGGAAAATAGGGTAATCAACAAATAAGTTACTTCTCTTGTCTCTCCTTGGGTTACTATGAAGCCCAAGTTTCTGAAAAAGCAAACTTGAATGGGAATGGACACAAACTAAGAGACCAAATTAGCATAAACTTACATTGTAAACCCCCCCCCCCATTTGATGAGAATTTTTTTTTTAAATTGTTTTTTGTAGATATGATAAGGAGGGAATGTTCAAACATTCAACCCTCTAGCTCCATTAGTGTAGCTTATATGCATGGCATATACGTACTTATCCAGCCATAATCACTTAAAAACTGAAGAAACCTACATTGAGATTTTTGGTTGATAGTTTCTGATATTCTGTCAAGGATGAGCATGTATAATGAAAAATAATGAATTCATATTTCCAACGATGATATCATTCAAGTCATAAGAGGTTTTTTTGATAAAAATAATCTTTCAACTTTTTATATCTCAAATAATTTAGTCTAGTTGTAATTTTTATCTTAGATCTGATGTTTCAATCAATTTTAATTAGTTACTTGGTATTTTAGCATCCTCGTTTTTTCAATTTCTCTTCATTTACAACATTTTATCTTTTATTGTTAATTATATTTTCTATTGATCATACATCTCTCTCTCTCTCTCTCTCTCTCTCTCTATATATATATATATATATATACATATATATATATATATATATATATATATATATGTATACATATATACATATATATATATATATATATATATATACATATATATATATATATATATATATATATATATATATATATATATATATATATTAGGGTTGATGACTCTTCAAGTGTGGCAACTCATTCATTATAAGCTTAAGCAATGCTCTTCCAATTTCAGAATAGAGCACTCTGGTAAATGGGGAATTATGCGTAGATAAAGATATCCCTTAAATTCAACCTTACTGACTGTCCAGTTCTACGTAGGGCAGAGTTAAAATGCCAGCCTCTGGATATGAAGCGAAGGTTTCGATCCTACCTCAGGGTACTGGATGGGATAATAGATAGTCTACAGCCACACTGAAGATCTGTAATACAACAAAACAGTTGTTTGTGGATGCCACAATTATTTAATTATTATATATTTATGTATATTTGTATATACATATATGTGTAGTGAGGAAATAGGTCTTTTGAACTAGGTATATTGTAAGGCTTGATTTTGGGAACTAGGTATCATTATCATCATCATCATCAGTCTGTTAGTATCCATCATAGGACATAGACCTTCCCCAAGATTCACCAAACATCTCTATCATGGGCATCACGGAGCAAGTACTCTCTGCCTCATATTTGATCTCTGGGGATCGACGTTATGAGTCATGATGTCCAGCGGTTGTTTGCCGTTCTTGCAACATGTCCAGCCCATTGCCATTTGAGTTTTCTAATGGTTCTTAGGATATCTCGGACTACTGTTATTTCTCTGATACATAGTACTGTCTTGTGATCTCTCCAAGTGAGGTTGAAAATGATTCTCTCATGTGCACATTTCATGGTTCTCAGTTTGAAGGTCAGTCTCTTGGTTATGTTCCATGTTTTAGCTCCATCAGTCACCATCGAGAGGATGCATTGGTTGTATATCCTTCTTTTTAGGACTAGTGGGATTTTCGTTTCCTTGAAAGTCAGGCTTGCTCTACGGAAAACTTGCCAACCAAGTGTAATTCTTCACTTTATTATCGTAGTTTCTGTTAGTAAAAATTGAGAATTAGGTATAAACCGAAACACCCCATATCCACCCCCCCGTTTCCATCACCGTCTACGTCTGTCTATCTGTTTCTCTCTATGTATACATGTATCTAAGCTTGTGCATAAGATCATCAATCTATCTATTTCAGTCTATTCATACCTATCCTGGTCAGTTCATTATCTATCCATCAATCTATCTCTCTCCATATCTCTTTGAATAATAATGACACTATTCAAAATTAGAGAAGGTATCTTCCATACGGATCACACACCTGAAGAAAGCTGTTGAATGGACCAACCAAAACATTGGGGTAATAACAAAAGCAACAGATATATAAGTGGTCTGAAAAACTCATGGAATAATATTGACCCATCTCGAAAAATTACAGAAGGTATCTTCCACTCAGACTTGACACTTGGTGAAGTTCATAGAATAGATAGGCTGAAACTTTGGAGTTACTTCAACAGCAACTAGAAGAATAAGATCAGTATTCCAAATAAATCTTGGTATCAGGGGTATTTCAAATCATCCCCCTGACCCTCAAAGGACTGGGTCCCCCCAGATTTTCTGAGTAGAAGTTTGTCTATTGCATTTCTATTAACATTATACAATAACAAATTTCACTAATTCTTGGAGAGAGACCTGCAAGGAGCCAAGACCCCCACCTAAGTCCTCAAATCTCTCGTTACCTCACAGCTTTTGAAAGGTAATATCTTTGTGGACCCTCAGAGGTCATCTGCTCCCAGGCTGGGGACCAATGCGATAAATATTGAAAGATGGGGCTCCTCAAGGAACCAAGCCCCTGCCCTCAGCCCTTAAATCACCAGCTTGGAAAATTGATAATCCTTCACCTCAAAATTCCAGAATGTTATTAGAAGAATTTTTTCTAAAATTGAATAAATCAAATGCAGATCCATATCTCCAGTTTGTAATCGAAACACTGTGTTTTGTCCAGGCTGGTGGTGTAGGGGCGGGCATTATTTTTTGCTAATATGATATTGATCAACAAGTATATGACAGAATAAAACAAAAAAAAAGTTAATGACTCTGTTGTCAAACTCTGCAGGCAGTAATTTAACACAGATAACAACGCCTAAACTGCCTTCAGATACAAATTATTATTTTATTTAGGAAAACATTTATGCAATTGTTCTTTTGGATATTTTTGATCATTTCCAAATTTTTGATTTAATAATTATCTTTTTTCCTCAAACTGGAAACAAATGCCTTGTTTGAAAATTCCTGAAAGAATGTCAACTTGTTTTATCTTAATTTTTTTGTTGAAAAAATCTTTCAAGTGTATAGAGGCAAATTTGAATTGATATGAATTCACCACTTCTGAAATGAGAGGTTACTGCGACTTGTTCATTCCTGTAGACCAGGAATTGCTAAACATTGTAGACTTTAGACCTCCACACAGGCTTGCCAAAAGAAAGATATCAACCGTATCAATACCACATCTTGAAAAGTATCAAATATTCCAAAAATGTACCAAGTCCAGAGTATCAAGTTATACATCAACATCTGGAGATTAACAAATAATCAATAATAAAATACAAAGTATTATATGCCAAAAGATGTAAAATGTACCAAATATTCAAGACCCCTCCAGATGTTTATAAATCTTCTTTTTAACCCCTAGACATTTATAGACCCCTTAGATAGTTCTATCAGCCCCCAAGTATTGCTATTGATCATATTGGATACCCTGGTGGTTTCAGTAGCAAATGAGTTTTACAAAGAGGAATTGCTAGTCCAATGCCCAACCCTTGACTTGGGGTCAGTTATGGTGAATACCAAGCAGTATGTTTTTTTCTATAAAAAGTAACCTTCTCTTACATGAACTGCTCTTCTATTTACCCATAACAGAAGGGGAGAGGTGGATTTATGCCTTTCCCAAGGGCATGGATACAAAGTTAACAGGAACAGTCTTGGGTGAAACTTGAAATCAGTCCACCAATTTAATTTTCTGAGCCAGTAACTGTCATCCCTCTATACACTTCCATCTATGACTAAATCAGACTTTGATATTTAGAGAGTTCCCTAATGTCTATTAAATGTAGAATACTCTTAAATTAATTCAAAGTTTAAAACCTCTCACTGTCTTTATTTGTCAAATCCTAGGTCCCTTACTCTAGGGTATAAAATACAGATTCATGTTCAGCGTTTTAAAAACATCTTCTTTAATTAAAACTTCCAGATATTAAGATCAAACCGAGCATGGCATTTGATGCAATAAAATGCTTTTTTTATTCTTTTGCTGCTTATTTCTATGAATAAAATTTAAATCAGATTTTGGGAGTTCTTATTTTTTTCAAATCAAATCTTCACTGGCCATGTGTAAAAGTGACATCAAGATGATAAAAAATTTTATTTTCTGAAAGCTTTCTTGACATCATCATGATAAAAGTCAACATAAAGTCAGGCAAGTTTCAATTCCACTTTGAAGTCTTCAAAAATTTCACAATTAAAAATCTCAATGATTTTTAATGCGTGAAAAAATTGAAATTTTATGCAAAATCATTTCAGTTGTCTCAAACAGGTTATAGAGTTACAGGAGTAGGATGAAACATAGAAGGTCACACCCACTATTGTAGAAATGGTGTAAGAGACTTGATAAGCACCAGGGGCATAATTGGGTGGGGCTGGCAATTTGAAATCCCCATGCCCTTAATGGAAAGGGGTCCGCAGAAGTTATATGAATAGTAGTGCACGTACTGCATTTCTACTAACATCATACAATAAAAAATTGTAGTGGGGCCCCTGAAGGCCCCAAGTCCCCTAAATTTCTTGCTATGCCCCTGCTAACCACCTCTGTATAGTGGGCTGCCCTTACATTCCAATGTAAATGAATGAATGGTTATAAAAATGTTGCTGTGTAGGAGTTTACCAAACTTGGCTTATTCTGACACAAGTGAGAGGCACCCTGTGAGAACTGAACCCATTACACAGTAGTGATATTCTAGCTTGGCAACATGCTCAAATTATTGTTATAAGAGAAAAAAAAAGTAAATTTAAATGTAAGAAAGTCATGAAGAAGATAAAAAAAGAAAGAAGAAAATGAAAAATGAACTAAGATAGAGAAAAAGATTGTAGAAAGAAGGAAAAAAAATATAAAATAAGATGAAGATGATGTTGTTGAAAAAAGAGAAGAAAGTGTAGAGGATGGAGAAAAATATTCAATATGAGGAAAATAGAGAAGATAAAAATAATATTGATGATGAGAAAGAGAGTGATAAAAAGAGATAAAAAGATGAAGGGAAAAAGGTCCTGAATGAAAAAGAAGGAGAAGAAGTCTAGGAACTGAAATGGAAAGAAAAAAGATTGTTGATGAAAAGAAATTTGGCAATAAAGATGGATAAAATGGAAAATTATGAAGAAATCGAGTGAAGAAATGAAAAAGCCTATAGGGAAAGGAAAGAATGAATGAAAAATTAAGAAATAAATAAAGAAAGAAGGAAATAGTGAGAATGGAAGGAAAGAAAAGTGTAATAAAGAAAAAAAATAAAGGAAAGAAGGAAGAGAGAGAGAAAAACAAAAAACAAAAATGTAAAGAAAGAAAGGAGTAGAAAGAAAGGAAGAAAGAAGAATGAAGGATGCTAGGAAAGAAAGGTGTAGAAAGAAAGAGAAGTGCAGATAGAGAGAAAGAAAGGAAGAAAAAAGAGAAAAGAGACATGTAAAAAAAAAGAAAAATATAAAGAAAGAAGGAGGTAGAACATGACAAAGAAATTCAGAAAACAAGTCCCCAGAAAGAAAAAAAAGAACAAAAGATATAAGGAAATAATGTGAAAATAGAAGTAAATGCAATGAAAAAAAAAAACGAAAGAAAGGTAAAAGAAAGAAAGGTATAGAAAATAAAAAAGAAATAAAGGAAGAAAAAACAAACAAACTCAAAGATGTCCAAAGAAAAAAAAAAGAAAGAAAAAAGGAATGAAGAAAAATATGGACATGAGTGAAAGAAAGATATTTTTAAAAGCACAAAGAAATAAACAGGAAAAGAAACAATAAGCAAGAAACTAAAAAAGTAAAAAAGTAAAAATAAACAAAGAGTTAAGATTTAATGGAGAATTCTGGAACATGGTAAGAAAGCATGAACATGGTAAGAAAGTATGGGGAGACTGAAAAAAAGAAAGACACTGACAAAAGGAGAAACTGAAGGAAAATGAAAGAAAAAAAGAATAAAACAAGTAGAAGCAGATGCAAATAACAATATTCCACCTTCTAGGGGCGTAGTCCGAGCAGTAACTAATGTCCCCACCTAGTTCTGGGGATGGCATCACCTAGAATTATCGCCAAATTTATTTAGCTAAGACAGTTTCGCCCCTAAAGATGGAGTGTTTACCTTATTGACTGTGTGAGTTTCTTTTACAGATGAAGTAGGATTGTCATCATCATCATCGCCACCACGATGATCAACATCATCATCAGCATTATCATTAAAGGATACCTTCAACCAAAACTGTCATCAAAACTTTTAACAAAGATTTCTCCAGTTTTCAAGTTGGTCTGGCTGGCTGGTCATGAATGTGTGTGACAAAAGTGCTGGCCACACCAATGGAGTAAGAAAACTGAAAATTCTGACATTTACTCCCTATTATGTCTGGCTAAAATGTTTTTTATTTTTTTTTTGTTTTTCAGAAATTCACTCCTAAAATGGAGGGGTAGTTCAATTTACAATGAAAGTTTATGCTTAATTTGTCTGTTAATTTGAGTCTGGGAGCATTCATTCTTGTTTTTTAGCGATCATGACCCAACAAAAGGAGAGAAGTAATTTATTCATTGATCACCCTTTTTTCGAATTTTTTAATTGATCACACCCAACACAGCATGCTGCAGAAAAAAAATAGGTCATGTGACAGTTTCTATTGAGTGACCAACTGAATGTCTTGTTTTCATTATTATTATCATTATTGTTATTATCATTTTGCAATCTCACACCAGCTGCCTGGTGGTTACCGCTGGAGGTTGAGTGACAGCAAGTGTCCTCAAGTCTCCAGCCCTCCTTTCCTCAATCTAATAGACCACAGTAATACTGTGGTTTACAGTTTCACACCAGTTGCCCGGTGGTCATTGCTGAAGACTGAGTGACAGTAAGTCTCCTCAGGTATCCAGGCAACATCTCTTCTCTCCCTCGCCTATCATGCTAGTGCTGTGGTTCACATCTCCACTTTCATTTTCCTTCCTCTGTTAGGCCACTGCTAACATTTAGTATTGCAGGCACTATTATTATTATTATTATCATTGTTATTATTATCATTATTCTACATCACTATCCTGGAAGGAAACAGACAGAAAGAAAGACCCACGAAATAATAATTTATATATTCATGTAATTCGAATTCTAGGTGTGGAGCATGAACGAAAGAGCATTTTACTTTGACGTTTTTGGTGAGTACAATGTTCCATAACAGGCATTTATTGGTAGAGGTAACATTGTTGGCAGGAATGTCTCTAAAGACATTAGCATTTAAAGGATAAATATTTATGGCTCCATCTTTTATGACAGGAGATGCTTGCAAAGGTGTGTATGCAAGGCTAAATACATTTATGCAGAGCATCTGTGAGGTTGAAATAGATCATTTTAAGGGAGGGTAAAAAAGGGTGATTTAGGGAACACACTGCTTTGTCGGGATATGAACGAACAGGAAGTTACAAACGTATGAAGAACCAGAGATCAGAAAATCTACTGACTATGTCTTGAGATCGGAAGAAAACTGGCTTGAACAGTAAATAGTGAAAGATTTGAAAATGATACACACTAAGTCAGGCCTTGCAAAGATAAATTTGTTGTTCTAATGTACTGATCCTTCTCTGGATCTGAAGAATATTTCTTAAAGCTTATCCTAAAGTTAATATATATATATACATATTGTCTACAAAGTTTTACAGCTTTGAACATTAAATATATAAAAGAAAACTTTTCCTCCAAATTTATCATTTCAGTCAATAATTTCCCAATACCTGTAAATGTAATTAATGTACAAAATTTTGTCAGTGGTTTTTATGTTTTCCCCAGAATTTGATGTTATGGTACTATGTGAATTTTTTTTGTTGGGATCATCAGTTGTTATGTATGTACATAATAAAAAACTGCACCAGTGAGGCGCACACACAATATATATATAAATATTTCATGGACAACACCTTAATCAATTTGACCACTAGAGCCCATGGCTAGATAGGGCAAAAATCTTTAGTCCAACTGCAATCTGCATACTCAAAAACTTCACACAATACTGTTTGCTTTTACAACGAAGTAATTTTCTAAAGTTTTTATGAACTTCTGCTGAAACAGTTCACGTTCACTTTGCACTAATGTCTATGAAAAGTTATGAATCTATCCCTTTCCCAGCTATAAGTGAATAGTAACACAAACTGGGCTCTCTAGCTATAGTTGGCGACCAATCTAAAAGACTGACAACCTTGCTCATGATTACTACCCCCACTGTCTAGTCTAAGGAGGGATGGACTCTGTCAGACTAAGATGTTGTTGACACAACCAAGATGAGAATCATCTATGATAACCCAACTACCCTGCACTGGGTTATGGAATTAAAAAAAGAATAATTGGTCTGGTTAATCACTCAATAGAAACTATTATGGGATCAAAGTCTTTCTGAAATATGCTGTTGGGGGTAATCAATTGAAAAACCTAAAAATCCGAATTTTCAAAAAACAATTGTGAATGCTGCTGGACACAAACTAATGGTCTAATTCAGCAAAAAATTACTTTGTAAATTGATCCTCCTATCCTAAAAACTTATCCAGGGAACAATTTTCAAAAGACTAGACATAATACGGAAGAAATGTTTAAATATTCAGACCTTTAGCTCCATTTATGTGGCCTGTACTCATGACATGTATATATACATATATATATATATATATATATATATATATATATATATATATATATATACATATATACATATATATATATATATATATATATATATATATATATATATACACATATATATATATATATATATATATGTATATATATATATATATATATATGTATATATATATATATATATATATATATATAGCCAGCTGGGGAGAACCACTTGAAAACTAACTCATCAGACTAATTTTGTTTTCTAAGATTTGCAAAGTACATTTGAATTAGAACCCGTCAACCAAAACTCTCAACATCATCATAGTATTCTTCAGTTTTTAAGTTGGTCTTGCTGGTGGGCAATCTACATATCTATCCCACAAATGGGATATTACTAAATTTTATTTATTGTTAAAATTTACAGCTCTGAACCTCTGTAGCCAAAAATGTAAATATTGTATGATCCAGAAATAAGTACATCCTTTTGTAAAAAGTTTATTCTATTCTATACAGTAAGTATATTTTCAAACCAAATTTGATGTTTTGTCATGATTTAAATATATTTGAATATGAATAGACCACTCAATGTTTAAATATGTGGTGGAAATGTCATGGCCTTGGGTTGCATGTGCTCTTATGGCACTGGATAGTTGCATTTCATCAACAGAATTATGGATGCTGAAGATCACATCAAAATTGAGAAAGAAAACATGTTGCCTTCACTCAAAAAATTTTGAAAGGAGAGCTATGTTTAAGCATGACAATAATCCAAAACATTCTGCTCAGACAATAACAGAGTTTCTGAAAAAGCAAAAAATAAAAGTGGTCAATTAGTCTCAAACATCACCGGGTTCGAATCCTATTGAACACGTGTGGAATGTTTTTTTTTTATGTATACATATTTTTCATATTTATTCATATTTTTTTTGTATGTATTCATATTTTCTGTATTCTATATATATTCTATGTTTATATACATTCTATTTTTCTATAACTGTGGAAAAACATTCAAGTGACTGTGCAAATCTAGTGAGGTCAATGAGCAATAGTAGAAAATAGAGACGGTCATACCAAATATTGATTTTAAAAAACTTGGTTTTTGACAGCAACATTTTTATGTTTTTTTCATATGCATTCATATTTTTTTCATATATATTCATATTTTTTTCATATATATTCATATTTTTTATATTCACTCATATTTTTCTATATCTATTCATATTTTTTATGTACACATTTTCATATTTTTTATATGTATTTGTGTTCTTTATATGTATTTATATTTTTTCTATATATATTCATATTCTTTTTATATGTATTCATATTTTTTGTATATGTACTTATATTTTTCATATAAAATCATATTTTTTATATGTATTCATATTGTTTACATGGATTCATATTTTTTATATGGATTCATATTTTTTATTTACATAGTGTCAATGCTGTAGAGTTTGGTAAAAAATGATATCAAATATTTACATTTTTGTTCAAAGTGAAATAAAACCTCCTGGTATATTTGGTTTAGAAGAAAAATTAGCTCTTTATAAAAAATCGGTCATGGTGTGCGTATTTTTGGGTGATACAGTAGATGTAAAGGAATTCTTGGATCGATGTCATCTCATCCAATGTTGATTCATTTTAATGTCCTTGAGAAAAATATTTCACAAAATATAGACGTACGATAATATAGAATATTCAAGTAGAATTGTGAATGAAATGATTTTTCTGACGATGCATAAGCAAGTCGCAAAACTTCTATGATGTAATAAATCAAATAATCCTTTTTCATATCATTGTGTCTGTTTCACTGAATAATGTTTCAGTTAATGTTATGGTGTCAGTAAACTAACCATATTGTAAATCAGGGATTTCATATATATATATATATATATATATATATATATATATATATATATATATATGTATATATTATAATAATAATTAAATAATTGTGTCATTCACTGACAGCTGTTTCATTGCATTACAACTCTTCTGTGTGGCTATAGACTATCCACTATTCCATCCAGTACCATGAGCTAGGATTGAAGCCTTCACTTCAGACCCAGAGGCTGGCATCTTCTTCTGCCCTATGCAGAACTGGGCGGTCAGTAAGGCTGAATTTACGCGATATATTCACTTACTCACAATACCCCATCCACCATAGTGCTCTATTCCAGAGTTGGAAGAGCATTGCATAAGCTTATAATGAACAAGTTGCCTCATTTAGAGAGTGCTCAATCCTGAATTAGGGAGCATTAATTATAATAATAATTAGATAATTGTGTCATCCACGGACAGCTGTTTCATTGTATTACAACTCTTCAGTTGCTTGTATTTATACATGTACATATAAATATATGTATACATATATACATATGTGAATCTATATTTGTATACATATATATGTATATTATATCTATCAGTAGAATTATTCATAGAACTGTATGGATGAATGTTAATGTATATATGTATAAGAATTGAAAATTATTTTAAATGTTTGTATATTTATGTGTACATTGATTTCTGTGCATCAATATCTGCAAAATCATTTGATGTTCCTCATTTTTTTCTGAAAAGGAAGGTAAATATTTGCGTAGTTGAAGATGAAAAGAAAGCATGATCAATTATGTAACTCTGAGTTTGGCATTGGTTTGTTCAAGCACAAAATGTTTTTCTTCTCGTGAAATCGCAAACAACACCATCATGAGCATCACAAAATATCAATCATCATCATCATAAGATAATCTACCAATGTCAACATCC
>OY735232.1:21819491-21891991 GCA_963457665.1 Thysanoteuthis rhombus | reverse complement strand
GTAAGGTTTATTAATCCTTATATGTCAATAGTCCATACATGTTTCGGGATTCTTCCCATTATCAGTGGTGTGTGTTGTGTGAGTGTGAATTAAAATGTACCATGTGGAACCAGAGTCCACTGCCAGGGGCTATGCATTGTGGGTAAGTTTTGTTGTCAGGGCTACTATATATATATATCTGAATGCACGTTAGCATATTTCACCCACTCTTCTGTTGATCTCTAATTTCTTCTTTCTGTTGTAAGTAATCATTTATTTATTAACAGCTACGCATTTATATATTTACTTACAGATATAACATACGCCATCAACCAAAATGTTGTTGGACATAGACCTCTATCATAGGCTTTGCTGAGCCAATAGTTTCCGAATTTGTCTAGCTTGTCACACCATCTTACTTTCTACCTGCAACAATTTTGCACAGGATCTCTGTAGTGAGTTGTAATGTCCAGCGGTTGTCAGACATTCTTGCAATATGTCCTGTCCATTGCCATTTGAGTTTTCTGATGGTTTTTATGATATCAAGGACTTTTGTCTTTTTTCTAACCTAACAACAAAACATCTACGAAACCCAATGCAGTTGAGTAGGAGGGTAATCAAAGAGAAAAATAGGAGGGGAGGAAGATGAGAGAGGAGGGGGAGAGAGACGACAGCTTTTTTCTCAAAGGGTATTTATGTGAAAACAGCTCTAAAAAGAATTTATATTGGAAAAAAATACCAGTCAAAATTGAATGTGCAAATAATTGAATGAAGCAGGTCTGGTTTGTCACTCAATAGAAACTGTCATGAGACCAACATCATTCCGCTGCATGGCAAGTTTAATGGTAATCAATAGAAGAAAATTGAAAAAAAGGGTGATCAATGAATAATAGATTTCTCTCATCAGTGATCACCGAAAAGTCTAGATTTTTGCAAAAACAAGCCTAGACACTGCCGAACACAAACCTAGAGACTAATTTAATGTAAACTTCCAAGGTAAATTTAACCCTTCCCCCAACTAGAAACTTATTTAGAGGGAAATTTTCAAAAAACAAAAAAAAACATTTTTTTTAGACATGTTAAAATATGAATGTTGAAATTTTCAATCCTCAAGCCCGAGCAGCCTATACACTTGATACGCACATAACCAGCCAGCAAGACAGACAGACTAACTTGAAAACTGAAGAAACCTATGTTGGTAGATTTGGTTGACGGTTTCTATTGATTCAATGTCTTTTGCCATATACTTATAAAACCTACCACCGAATTGTTAAGAGGCGGAACAAGAGAATGGCAATGGAGCTGACGAAGAAAGCCTCCAATGATACCTATGAGAGTGTTTGATCCACTATTTGTGGGTCATCGGCTACGGCTGTCGATAGTTCTTCATCATTAAGAACAGGTCCAAGCTTTTTTAAAGATTTATCATTGATATCCATATCTCCAAACTTAAACCTATCGAACCAATGTTGAATATTTACAAGTTAGTAGTGTTCACTCCAAATGCTTTGCTGATCTCAGCAGCAGCTCGAGCAGCACTTGATCCTAATTTTAAATCATTCTCGAAAATTAGTTTAACTTCTAGGGTAGACACAATTACTGTCAAGAGCTCAAAAACTTTGAATAATAAGGAATCATATCAATTTATTTTGAATCTGAAAAAAAAAACAATTACATTAGTAAATCTTTCATTTTAACATTGTTCTATATCAAGTGAGAAAAAACAGTATTTCATGTGTAACGACTAAACTGCTTCTTATAGGGAGAGGGTCAATTCACTTTGTTTCATCAGTGTATAAGTCAGTACATGATAAGCCATTATGCATATGTGTATCTGTCTGTTCATAGTGGGAGTGATGGAAAAATCTAATCTTGAAAGAATTTACTATTGGTTGAAAATCAGCACAAAAGCATTGATTTATAATGGCAAATTGAATTGAGAACATATCTTGAGATTAGGAAAGAGATATGCTGTACTGAAGGATTTTCCTGCAAAATGTATTCAGAATTTCCTCTTGGCACTGAATAAAATCAAAGACTGCATAAGTCGAAATGCTGATGAGTAAATCAGATTTGCGACTCGTGCTGCTTCTGAGAAGCATCTAAATCCTAAAGTTTTTTGGCATGAGAGCACGCTATTTTTAGAGAATGATCAGATCAAAAAGGTGTCTCGTTCGGCTGTTTGTTGATTTGGCTATTTGCTGATTTGGCAGTTTGCTGATTTTATTATAAATAAATCAAGGAATAAGTCAACCAGGTCGAATGATATTGTCAAGCTCCTAGAGAGTTGACTTTATTATCGTAATAAATCAGACATGGAAGAGAAAGAGAGAGAGAGAGGGAAAAAGAAAGAGTAATTCTGTGAAATCATTTTGTATGAACTCGCATTTTACTTTTATTTTTTTTATCTTTCCTTTTTTTACTTTATTCTCGATTCTTCTTGGCTGTAACCATCCATAGTAGAAACTTGAAACCTAGCATCCACACTCCCCTCAATAAGTAAAGAGAATTTTTTTTTTTAGATTCAGCTTAGTCGCTGAAATAGATGTGTCTAGAGTGGAGTTTGACCCTGAAGCAGTCAGTCTTATTTTCTAATGAGTTCTAAATCTATATTTCATTGGTAGTGCTAGTCTCCACAAAAGTTTTGAAGTAATAGGATTTTATTTCGATGTGATTTTGTTTTAACATTATTTTGAAATGAACTCATTGACTTCTCATTTTTATTTCAATATTGATCAGAAAAGATGAATGTTAAAATTCGAATATTCTTGTGCTCTGTTCAACTTTTTGCATGGATTTGTGCTTGTGATTAAACTTGTATAAAAGCTTTCCTCGACAGTTATAACAAAAAATGACTGGCAATAGGACTGCGGTTGGGAGAATCAACAGATATAGTGCCTATCAACCATTTTGAACTAAGTTTTCATTTACATAGAAAGTTCCTGTCAGAATACTTTTGAGAGTACAGGAATTGCCTAATTTTCACAAGTTCAATTTATACCAAGTCATAGTTTTTCAGTTTTATGAAAGGAGCAAAAAGCTAAAATAGTGATTTGTGTTTATTTTGCTATGACTTGTTACTGAGGCAGTGTGCACCCATGTAACAAGAATGATGCCACCAAGCTCCAACCTTGGGAAGTACCTTAGTATCTTAGGTTCAAACTACCATTGCATTGAACTGCATCCATGAGCATCAATACTTTATCTTGATTTATTTTATGCATACGTAAGCAAGATTTGTCCTGAGGTATCAGAAAACCTAGAGAGAGCTCTTATTACACTTATTGTAAGACTGGCAGAAAAGAAAAATATTATTTTTCGGGTCCAGGAACAACTTTTTCCTATGAAAATTAATGGTAATTTCCTCTTCGTTTTATGCCATTTAGGCTAATGAAATGTTTCACAGAAACATTCTATTCAGGGCTGGTTCAAGGTAATGGCAGCTAAGGCAGTCACCCAGGGCACCAGATGCTAAGGGTACTAAACATTCATCTGAAACAGTAGAACTTTCCAAATACAAAAAAGAATGGGAAAATGAATAATTCAAAAAAACTTATAAAGTGCATTTTCTTATGACAAACTTGTTACTGTGTTCAAATTGAACAAAAATAAGATTTTATATAATTTCCATTAGGTTTTAAATTTCATTTTATCATTCGTTACGTAGGAGTTGATAAAACCAGCTATAATTATTCATAGAAATTAATGTATTCTCTATCGACAGACACTCACATAGAAACTTATAACAGTAATATTCACTGACTGAAAACTATTTTATTGTGTTCAAATTGAACAAAAATAAGATTTTATATGATTTCCATCAAGTTCAAAATTTCCTTTTATCATTCGTAAAGTAGGAATTTATAAAATGTGGTATACTTTTACTATATTTTGAAGGGCACTGCAGTTCAGCTTACCTGTGGGCCCTGACTATACAGGGGAAACCTGTATATGCCACAAACGGCATTAGTAATAAATAATTCAATATAAAATAAAAAATATCATCAAAGCGCTAAATGTTCATAGCTAAACAGAACTTCAAACAAGATTTGCCAATCTAAGACATGTTGATAAAAATCCACAACAAACAGCAAAATTACCAGAAAGTTATTTGGAAGGAACCAATTCCTGATCAAGACACATTCAATGAAAAAAATATATAATATCGTTCAAACTAAATCCGATGCACAAATAAAAGCTTGATATCTCTGAGCAAGAAGCACCTGGTTTTAATCAGTCACCTTTTAAAGTTAATGATGACCTGAGGTTGGACTTTTACGTTTTCACTTAATGCTATCTTTAACTACCCTATCTTTTTTTGATAACAAAATCTGTTTTGTAAAATTCATTGTGACATGAGTAGAATTTTTGGAATAAACTGCAAGTAATGACAGTTTAAAAATAAGAATTTAGGGAAAAGAGTTTGAACTAAATAATATCAGCAAAAAAAATAGGCTAGTTTTATGGCTGGTAACCTTTTAGATATGAGGTGCAGAATCTTCATCCGTTAGCTTTTTGCCTTGAAGCAGGTCTAGGCAAACACTTACAGCCATCTTGCTTACGTAAGATCAATGTGATAGCCATTCATAATCTAATCTTTTTTTTTTATTGACCTCTAGGTCAATATGATTAGAATTTCATCAAGATATCTTCTGCTCAATTCTTTAATGTTTCTTTGATCTAAATGGAGACCAGTAATAGAAATTTTAATTCAATATTTCAAATGCTAGAATTTGTTGGCTGAGGCCATAGTTGTCATGCTCAGCAGTTAATTCTCACTCCATATTCATTCCTGACAACATTTTTTTGATTAAATTTTTATTAAAAGGATGTCTGAGCAATATTAAAGATGTAAATTAAATCCAATAACATAATTTCATTATTTTATAAAGGTTCTCACCAAATAATTTTCTTCCATGAAAATGAAAGAACTATCTGAAACTTTATATTTTATAAGAAATGAAATGTTGAGTTATTTCTCAAATGTAAAATGAAATAGCATTTAATGGAGAATAAAAATCAGTTATTCTGTGTATAATTCTACTTGTCTATATATATATATATATATATATATATATATATATATAACCATTATTCTTAATGATTATAATTCATTTTCTCTCTGGTGTCCTTTCAAACCAATAAAACTTGATTATTTACTGGTTTTAGTAAAACTTTTTTATTTAGTTGTTAAAATCAAAAATGCAGAATTGGAGAAAGCAGACCCCTAAATCTACTTGGGACAACGAATCTTGACGAAACCTTCAAAAGAAGAAAAATCACTTTAGGTTGGCAAGCTTTCGGATGGGCCAACTAGACCTTCAAGAACGAGAGATCCCTGCTAGTGCTAAAAAGAAGGGGATACAACCAATGCCTCATCCTGATAGTCACTTATGGAGCTGAAATGTGAAACCTAAGCAAAAGATTTCCCCTTGAACTGAGAACCAAACAACGTGCATAAGAGAGAATCATGCTCAACATCATATGGAGAGAACACAAGACAGCACAATATATTAGAGAAAAACTGGAGTCAAAGATATTATAAAATCCTTTAGAAAACTTGAATGGCAACAGGCTGGTCACATTGTGAGAATGGCAGACAACTGATGGACATCATGACTCATAGCTTGAAAGTCCAGAGATCATATGTAAAACTGGGGCCAGCAAAATATAAGATGGCATGACAAACTAGATAAGTTGAGAGAATACTGGCTCCGTGACGCCCGTGACAGAGAGGTCTGTTGAAATCAACAAGGGACACTAAAAGGCTGATTATGATGATGAGTTTTATTGTTCTTTTCCCTTTTTGATGTAACAAAGAAGGTGAATAAGACGTGAGGTCAATCGCTGTCCACAGGAACTAAGCACAGTCTTTTAATGTCCATCGTTGGACATAGACCTTCCCCAGGATTTGCCATACTTCTCTCTAATGGGCGTACAGAGCCAGTACTTTCTGAATTTGTCTACCTTATATCTCCATCTGATATCCTGAGGGCCTCAGTTGCGCAAGTGATCTAGGTGTATCCATATTGTGAGTCGTGATGTCAATCGGTTGTCCGCCATTCTTACAACATGGCCAGTCCACTGCTATTTGAGATGTACTGTGCTGTCTTGTGATCTCTCCATGTGAGGCCCAGCATAATTCTTTCATGTGCACTTTGCATGGTTCTCAATTTGCGGACCTGTCTCTTGGTTAGGTTCCATGTTTATTAACTTGTTGGCTTGACACATAAGTTAGACCTGTATGTATTTCAACATGAACCAGCTTTAATTACTCCGGGGCACAGAGAATGGATTTGAAAACCTCCCTGTCTATAAACCATAGAGTAACCTGTATTGCTTGAGTTGCTGACAAATGAAATAATTTATATTACAAACTTTGCTATGAATGTTTTAAATTTTCTGTCTGTTGCAATTTTCTGATTTGAACTCCTGGAAAGAGAAACCCTCCCTTTCAGATATTATGTCTGGAGAAGACCATATAATGGATCTTTGGCTGATGATGTAAGGTTTTAATTTCATTCTAGTAGAAATTTTGAACATGAATAAGAACCTGATGCAAGTTGTTCAAAGTACATACATTGTCTTTTGGAGGAAAGATAAAATTACCGAAGACTTGCAATGCAAACGGGGGTCAATTAAAATGCATGTTATATTGTCTTATGTGAAAACGAACAGCCCACCAATGATTAATGCATGAATTTGATTATTTATACCTTTCTAGTAGGCTCCTGGAGAGATTTATCTTTTTGTCTGTTTGCTGATTTTCTTTTTGATAGGTTAAAAAAGATTAATATCAGAATATCTTGTCTTATTTATGCTGTAATTCACATTATTGCACAGATTTCAAGTCAGAAATTGAGAAAATGTTGTGTTTTCTTGAAGGAGAGTTATCAGACAAATGAACTTCTTTGTGTTGTTGATTTTGTGTATAATTTATAAGAGAGGAAAAAACCTTATTTCTTCAGGAAATGTCAACAGAAAAAGTGGTCATTAACATACCAGTCCTTTTCAAGGCTGACGCTATACAATCTTCCCATCTCCTTTTCCTCCAACCTATCATTGAATAAGCTAAAGACCATGAATTTCAATTGAAGCACAATCAAATAAAAATATAACCATGTATATATTGAGTAAAACATTGATAATTTTCCAGCTAAAATCCATAGCTGCTTTCTTCAATTCCTAAATATAACAGTTCTGCTATGTCACTCAAAAGAAACCATTACATGACCATCGTCTTTTGGCAGCATGCCATGTTGGAGTGATCAATTAAAAAATTGAAAAAAGGGTTGATCAATGAATAAATTACTTCTCTCGGCTTTTTTCGGGGCGGTGATTACTAAAAATTCTGAATTAAAAACCCCTAAACGTGTACGCTGCTGGCATAAACTGAGGAATCAGTTTTGCATTAACTTGAATTACAAATTGAATCCTACCCTAACAACCTACTCCAGGAGGGAAAGAGAAGCGGTACTTAGAAGAACAACAAAAAAGCATTTTTTGTTGATATAATTAGGGGTAGATGCTTTAATTTTCAGCCCTCTAGCTCCATTGGTGTGTGGCCTATACATATGACACATAAATGAAGGAAACAATGTCTCAGTTTTGGTGACAGATTTGGTGGACGGTTTCCAATGCAGTGCATCTTCCCCGACTTGGCAATAAGTTATTCAGGGCAAACTCATTAATCTGGTTAATGTGTGATTAATTGGTAAAAAAAAATCAGAGCCTAAGGGCTTGTCACTGGCTCCCCACAGTGCACTATCCATTTACAGTTAGGGGTTCAGGCCCTTCCTAAGGTTATCAGCATCTTAATTCCTGGCTATGAACTCAGATTGTTGACCCAGCAGTTGGCAATTCTAATGATCTCAATAATTCCCGTCGGCAGATATTTCATGTGATTTCATACATGAGACATAATGTAGAAATCTTTTAGGGGATGGGGAGCATTGGGGATGGGGAGCATTGGGGATTGGGGATTGGGGAGGATGCAAAAACCTCCAATAAGTCAATTATCAAACTCAACAAAAAAAGCCAAACATTTGTATTTGTGTACAACTTACGTCATGTGAACAACTCACTGTGAAAAAAATCAGGTACATTTTTCAACTCTTTTAAATTCATCAGTTCTAAAGAGATGGTATTTGAACACTTGGTTCTTTGCATAATCTTGTCTCAATCAGCAGCTATCTCTAATTAACACCTATATCAATTGATTGCTAACAAGCACTCTAATTGGAGCAAGTGCACAATATATATATGTATACGTATATATATATATATATATATATATATATATATATATATATATGTATATATAGATACTCACTCATCTGTCTACATATTCATTTGATTATTCATATCGGTTAAAATATTTAAAAAAAATCTCTGAATATCTATCTATATATATATCTATCTGTTTTTTTCTCTTTCATTCTTGATATATATGTGTTTATTATGTGGATGTGAGGTAATACAACATCTATATATTTATATGTATATTTATAAATGCATTATTTTACTTTGATTTCTGCAGCAGACTTTATTTTCTTTAGTTGTTTATTCAATAAATGCTGTCTAGGTCAAATGATATATTCACTCTGTAATAATGAGAATTTATTTCAAATGAGGTTTCAAAGCAATATAGCGCATTCATAATTATTTCTGTCGGATTATTCATCCATTCCTTAATTATATATTTATATGTATATATGTATATGAGGAAAAATTAACTTCGAGATTAATGGGAAAAAATTGTCAAATTCTTCGGTTAAACATGTTGGCAGAGAATCAACTTAAAGAAGTTTTTCTGTGTAATTAGTATTCTTAGAGATGATATCATTCTGGTTTGCATGCAGTCTGAGATTAAAACTGACACAACAGATTTAATATTCTCATGGGTGAACATTCAGTAGAAGTGACACAAACAGCGAATCACATCTCTTGTTATACTGACTGATCCCTCGTCCTTTGGTACATTTTGGGGGTAACTTACATAAGAAAGCCCTGTTTCAAAAAATAAATGATATGTAGTATAGAATAATATCAATACACAACATCCATAATACCCTATATAAAATGACGAACTACATGTATGACATAAGCTATACAGTAAGAAAAGGAGGTGGTGTTTTTTATCAATATTGCTGGAGTACCATGTTCATATAACTGTTTTGTTTTTGAAATATCTGAAACAGTTATATGGTTAACAATTGATGATCCCAACAAAAGAAAAGTTATTCATTGTACCATTATATACAATGTATAGGGGGAACAGAAAAAAACACTAAAAAAAATTGTATACATTGTAATGACAGATATTGGGAAATAGGTGCCTGAAGTGTCTCATCGCAAAATTACTGAAGGTATCTTCCCCATGGATTTTGCACTTGAATAAAGCCCTAACTCAGCCAAATTGTTCCTTGTTGCTTAAAACATGGGGCAATGATTTGCCTCCATTTCTCAAACAACCCATCAAGACCCAAAAATTCTTTGTAGCAATAGTTAATTGTTATGAGGCTAGGGTGGTAGCCCTACACCCAAGATAGACTGCCTTATATAGCTAAAGGGTTCCTACTGCCCTGCTTGTAAAATCCAGTATAAACTCACTCCCTGCTCTGATAGAACTAGTTCTATCCAACATGGCCACCTCTATTTTATACATATTTTAATATGGCTGCAACCAGCATTGCCACCTAGTGGCACTCTGAAACTGATCTAGCTGATGCCATCATAGACATCCATGTTACAACTTAGCCAAAGCTGGGCAAGAATAGGATCCATGCCTTTCCGAAAGGCATTTTTGGGAAGAGAACACAAACATTAACCATTAGACCACCAACACCCATAGAATGGATATCAATGGTCAGAACGTCAGATTCTAATTGTCCTGTTTTTTTGTGAAATGATGTTAGATCTTATTAAATCTCATTAAATCTAAATTTATTTCAATATTTTGCAATTTCTCAAATAGTTCTTTATTTTAAGTGGAAAAAATAAACTCACTAAATCCTCAAATAATGTTTTTTCATTTAACATCATTTCATTGTTATATTGAGATATAGTTATACTATGATATAAGATGTTGTAGATGGAATTGTGAATGGCATTATCTTTCTGACTGGACATATGTTGCATAATTCATCATCATCATCATCATCACCATCATCAATTTCTTATCATCTGTCGTTGGTCATAAACCTTCCCCAAGATTCGCCAGACCTCTCTATTATGGAATCGCAGAGTCAATATTTTCTGAACTTGTCTAGTTCCTCTAGCCATCTTGTATTCTGCCGGCCTTGGTTTCACATGTGATCTCAGGGGATTCACGTTTTGAGTCGTGATATCCATTGATTGTCCATCATTCTTGCAACATGACCAGTCTATTGCCATTTGAGCTCTCTAATGGATTCTATGATATCTCTGATTCCTATTTTTTCCCTTCATTTACTGTGCCGTCTTGTGATCTCTCCATGAGATCAAGCATAATTCTTTCATGTGCACATTGCATGGTTCTCAGCTTGAGCATCAGTCTCTTGGTCAGGTTCCATGTTTCAGCTCTATAGGTAACTATCAGGAGAATGCATTGGTTGTATACTCTTTTTTTTAGGACTAATTAGATTTTCTTGTTCTTGAAGGATAAACTTGCTCTGCAAAAGGTTTGCCATCTTAGAGTAATTCTTGATTTCATCTTCTTTTGAGGATTTCATGGTGATTCGTTGTCCTAGGTAGAAGTAAAAGTGTACCTTCTCCAGCTTTGCAAATAAGTAAAGTGAACTGTATTAACATAATTATGTATGGTAAAATCATTTTCTCTGAATGCTGTTTCAGTTTAAAGTCATGGTTTTCAGGTCAATTGGTGTATAGTGATTTTCAAAAAAATACACAAAGTTTAATTGAATTAGTCACTCAGTTACCAAACTCTTCTGATTAAAAAAAAAACCAAATTCTCACACTTCTTTCTAGGACATCAGTGTGAAGTGAATGTAAGCTGGCATTGCTTGAGTTTGAACTCAGCTCAGCAATTCCATTATCCATGCCATTAGCCGTTACACAATTCACACCTCCATCTCCTAGACCAATATTCTAAAAAAAACCTACAGAAGAAAAAATGTAAAAAATTTGACCTACAGCGACTGCCTGACCTTTCCCAAATTTTGTCAATTCAAGCGTTTGTATCTATTTGACAAAATCCAAAATGACAGAACATGACATTAACAGGACGGCAACTCGAAAGTCTTCACAGGAAGGATAGGCTTCCATTATGAACCCCACTTGCTAAAAAGGTGTCTCCTCGTAATATGATTAAAACCAATTAAAAACAGGTCTTCAGGGCATGTTAGAACCTCGAAGATTATGCAAAGTCAAAAAGTGCCTTTCTGTCATCCTGAACTCCTTCACTTTTTCTGCAAAGGGGTGAAACGACAACAATGGCTTTAATCCCTACCCTGCCTTTCACCTGATTTCCTCCCCCCTGCCACCAAGTGCCCTGGAGAACCATCTGCAGTGGGGACCATGGGTCACTAGATAAGTGCCATGTTGATGACATTCAATCAGGAATTCGAATGACTTTTCTCTATTCAGCCATATCGAAAAAAAAGAGTAAAGAAAAGGAAAAAATGATAAGAAGAAAGAGAATGAGCAAATAAAGAAAGAAAGATTGAATGAAAAAACGAGAAATTCTGGAATTAATAAGGAATATATAGAAAGCCAGAAAAAATAGAATTGGAAGAGGTTTTCCAGAAGACAGGGTGGGGGTTAAAGAATGTCTTATCTTAATTTTCACGATATATTGCAGAGCAGACAAGGTGGTTGTGAAATTTGGGGTTCTCTTAATGTCTATTTAACTTACTGTATATACTGGAATATAAGTCGACTTTTTAAGCATGAAGAATTTCTTGTAATAAATCATATTAATCTGTTAAACAGATTAATATGATTAATATAATTAATATGACCCTATAAACTTAACACTTTGATAGACGCAATGCTGCCTTATGATGGAGAGTCAACTGATCTGGCAAATATTGAGCTAAACTTGCATTACCTCCTTATTTTTGAGGAAAGAACAATGTTAGGAATAGGTTTTAGTGATAGAAAAAGATCAACATGGATATGAGAGTGGACCAGAGTGAATAATATCGTATGAATGATTAAGTAACAAAAATAGAGATGGGCGGTGTACTTAGCAAGGAGAAGGAATAATAGATGACGCAGAAGGTTAACTGATGGATGCCTGTGGAACAGTATATACAGTAGGAAAAGACTAGGCATAAGATGGTGAGATGAGATAGAAAAATTTAAAACATGATGGAGATTAGTGCCATCATGCTCGTCATGGAAGAAGATAGGAGGGGGTGTTTGTTCTGCAGTGAACTTATAACCACTGCTGCTACTGATAAATATATCAGAAGATAAATACATTAGTTAGGCAGATAGATTGATAGATTTCGTAGATAGATAGATAGATAGATCTGCCATCACAGTCAATAATTGGATAATCATTGTATCAAAATATGAAGTTATGTAAAAAAATTCCATTGGAGAATAAATATGGTCAGAATTAATTCAATGTATGACATCACTGGCTTTTTCCACAGTAAAAACATCTAAAGTTGAGTAAAAAAGTCTCTAGAAACACCTAGATTCTGCTTTTTTTAACGTTACTTATGTTAATAATAAACCTGTCATCATAAGGACCCAAAAAGATGGAAAAGTTTTCTTTTCAAAAATCAAAAAAACATTTTTAGAAAAGATCTAGTGTTGCATTAATGCTTATAGTCTGTAGACAAAACGGTATGGCCAAGAGTACTGGAACACATAAACATATGCTTATAAACAAACAAACACACACATAATCAAATACACGCACATATTAAAAAGGATAGAACCCTGTGCCATCTTTGATGGTTTCAGTTGTTCAATAGATAAATAATTTCCTTTGTTAATCCAAAAGTTCATTTTCCATTTTTACTATTTTCAGTTTTTCTTATTCATCAAAATGCAAGATTCATTCTGTATTCTTTCTCCTTTTGGATTCATTTTCATTTCTGCTTCTCCAGTTATGATTGCTTATTTCATCAGAAACAAAACAAAACGCAGAAGATCCAATCATATCCGAGATTGGTTCGGCAGCAACTTAGAAAGACAGATCTATTTGCAATTGAGTCTCTCACACTGCAGGTATAAATCACTGTCCAAAAATAGGGGCTGAAGATTTTGTCCCCAGACCCTTCCAAAAAATCCCTAAATTTAGAACCAATCCCCAACCCTCTCTTTTATCAGGTTCCATTTGATTTGATTAATGTAGGGGCCTGGTGGTTTTTGTATAGATTTATTAGCACTGACAGCATGCATTATCAAAAAATATGACCATCTTTCTGGACTTCATTGTTGAAGAATGACATTTGGAGGTTTTCTTGGGTATAATTTAGATCAGCAAATGAAGGTGTTGTTAAAAATTGAGGTGGGGAATTTTAACTGAAATTGAGTATTGGGAGAGAAAATATGACCCTCTTTCCTGGACTTTAGGAGTCAAGGAAGTAAGTGGTTTTCTTGCATTTCAGTTTTAAATAAACTTATTTACAGCGAAGGTGAATTTTGCAGTTGGAGTGGAATGATAAAAGTCAGAATTCAACTAAAACTTCACTTTTTCTCTCTCTCTCTCTCTCTCTCTCTCTCTCTCTCTACCAATATGTGTGCATAAGTGATTAGACATATACATATATATGTATATCAATGGTGGGCATAAGGTTGGTGTCACTCAGGACAGTAAGTCATGGTATCTCCCCACCTTCCAAAAATTACTCTCTCTCCAGGATATCTGGAATTTTGGTGATCCTTTTGTACTAATGCTATTCATTATTCATCATGATTTACCTTCATATTATTGAATTTAATAGCATAAGTCTAAAAATCCAGTTTTTAAGGTCTGTTGCTATTGCTTGCCCTCTGCCAGAGAGTCGATCATTTTCATAACAGTCACTGTGGCCTCAACCTCATGTTTTTTTCTTCTGCTTTTTCTCTGCAGGTAGCTCGGGGCAAGGGAGATTGCTCGGTTGACCTCGTGCTTCAATGTGTTTCTCTTGACTATTTCTGTTGTCGACTGATGGAAATTCAGCAATGAACAAAGATCCCACTAAATAAGTCTAATGAATGAATCACTTTGGACATCATTCAAAAATATTCATCATCATCAACATCAGCCTCCTTTGATCTAAGCATAAGACTGACCCTCAAGCTGAGAACCCTGCAACATGCACATAAGAGAATCATGCTGAACCTGACATGGAGAGATCATAAGACTGTACGGTATATTAGAAAAAAGACAGGAGTTCGAGATATGGAAACCATTAGAAAACTCAAATGACAATGGGCTGGCCATAATGAAAGACTATTAGACAATCACTGGACATCCTGACTCATACATGTATCCTAAGTGATGAATCATATGCCCTCAGGGATAGATCATATGCAAAAACATGTCCAGGAAAATGGGCTTCGCAATGTCAATGATAGAGAGGTCTGGCAAATCTTGGGGAAGGTTCATATCCAACGATGGATGCTAAAAGGCTGATGATGATATATATATATGTATATATATATATATCCCATAGTTATAAAAAAATATACGTGTACATACATATACATGCATATGAATATATTCATCCACACAACAACTTATATTTTTGTATAAGATGAAAAGCTCATCAAATTCAGGTGAAACTCCTTGACTGTAAAGACTTATCAAAATGCTTAAGAATAATCATCAACTTTGATGATGAGGGAACTTTCAAATAAGACAACTATCATTACTTATCCACGTAGTATAAGGGGCCATTTTTAATGTTTAATTGGCGCAAGACCAAACCATTCTATTCCTTCCCTTTTTCTTAGTCTAATCAATAATAAATACATCTCCAGCCTTGGTTGACATCCATCCTAGAAAAATGACAACTAGGTTCAACTAATTCAATGTCTTGGGCCTTCAGGGTAAAGTATTTTCATATTTCCAACTGATACTCATGGGTCACTGTTCTAATACCGTGTCCCAGATAGAAATGTCTAGGCTTAACTTATTCAATATATCAGGCCTTCAAAGTGAGGTAGTTAGATATTTCAAACTGTTGCTTGTGGGTTACTGTTCAAACACCTTATCCCAAATAGAAATATCTAGCTTCAACTCATTCAGTATCTTGGGCTTTGCAAATTATCAAAGTCAAAAGGTGTCTTCCTGTCATTCTGAGCTCCTTGACTTACTCTACAAAGAGGTGAAACAACACCGATGGCTTTAATCCCTACCCTGCTTTTCACCTGATTTCCCCAGCCCTAGAATTATCCTTTAGCATTCTGACGACTCTGAACTGATGACAAGTAAGTAGTGTAAGGGCCATTTTGAATGTCTAATTGGCAGGAGATCAAACAATTCCTTTTCTTTATCTTTGTGAAGTCTGTTCAAGTAGAAGATCTTAGGGCTTAAAAGTAAGATCATTGTTTTGCTCTTCATCAAAGACAAGACTTGATCCTGTTCGTACGTAAACAAAATTGGACCGCTGCAATTTGGAGGCAGTGGAGTAACGACTGACCAAACTGTTGAGAATCGGGGAGGGGAGTTCAAACTCTAGCTAAGACAGTTTGTGTTAACTTCACACTGATGATCTTTGGAAAGTCATGAATACATCTCTTCCTCCTGCTATTGGTGAACAGCAGGGCAGACTGAGATCTTCAACCTTGGTTGGCAACATCTAGGAGATAGACAACTCTGATCCCAAACCAGAAATTCAAACCTATAAATTACAATCAGCGTTTTACTGTTTGTCAAAGTAATTAGAATTTGGGTGCTATGAATGGTGGGGGGAAGAAGATGTGGCTGGCTCTACGGTTAAGAGTATGGAATAGGAGATGAAGGAAGAACAATTTGATGCATTTCTATCTGGGACAAGGTATTTGAACAGTGATCCACAAGCACTGGTTGGAAATATGAAACTACCTCTTTCTGAAAGTGTAACATATTGAATGAGTTGAACCTAATTTTGTACAGTATCAAATGATAGTAAATGGAGTCAGGAAAATGGTGTTGAGCTAATCTTCAAAGTGGGGAGGGTCTCGGTACTTCGAAAATTAGCATTTGAAATCTTGGATTTTGGCTGGGTTGGAACATTTACTTCAGCCTCATAAAAAACAACATCAAAGCTCAATTTGGTACGGCCCAAGGCCAAAGGTTTGGGAAAATATTGTATTGCATTCTCCTTGATCTCATCCATGGCCTGAAATCTTCTCCTTTCCTCTGACAGTTTAGTATAAAAATACTATATTTTTAAGCAAATTCTTGTTTGATATGTTCAAATCATGAATGCATATTCCCTTATTGGATGATAGAAGCAGACGATGAGACCAAACACGAAATGATGGTTGACATAATTTATAGTAAATGACAGAAATGTAGATTATCCATTTTTAAATCAATGGTGATTATTGTCATTAATCTTCCTTAATTGTCAGCAGCTTATAATAAAAACCTCATATGAATGATTATAAGGCTGACATATAACAAGACTAAGAAAACAACATTGAACTGTTAATCACTATAATAAAGTCCGAGAGATTGACATGCAGCTATTATCATTCATCTATAAGCAGAGATAGAGGTGCCAGGGGGCCAAGCAGTTAGCAGTGTAGAAGATAGAGGTATCAAGCTAAGTTCAAACCCTAACTGAGAAAATCCATGTTCACTACATACTAATACTCATACCCTCTCTCTTTATTATCAGCCTTTCAACATCCATCGTCAGACATAGATCTTCCCCAAGATTTGCCACGCCTCTCTATTATGGGTGTCTCAGAGCCATTATTTTATGGACTGCATCTTGTTCATCATGCCATATCATTTTTTGCTGGCCACAGTTTCTGATATGATCTCTAGGGATGCACATCGTGAGTCCTGATGTCCAGTGGTGGTTTTGCCATTCTTGCCACATAACCAGCCCATTGTCATTTAAGTTTTCCAATGAATTCTATAATATCTCTAACGCCTGTTTTTTCTTTGATATACTGTGTTGTCTTGTGATCCATCCATATGAAGCTGAGCATGATTCTCTCACATGCATATGGTATAGTTCTCAATTTGAGAGCCATGCTTTTGGCTAGGTTCTTAGTTGCAGCTCCATCGGGAGGATGCATTGATTGTAGACCCTTCATTTTAGGACTAAACAGTTAAAATGAGTGATGTCACTTCAGGTACTACTCACCTCAAAGTCTATTTTCACATATTACAAACAGGCACATGGCCAACATATTTTGGTCACATGCAATGTTAGGGGTGATCAATTAAAAATTTGGAAAAAACAGATGATCATTGCCTTTTGTAGGGTAGTGATCATTAAAAAAATCTGAATTTCCCTGAAAAAACAAGCTTGAATGCTTCCAGATACAAACTGAGGGGACAATTTGGCATAAACTTGCACTGTAAATAGAACCCCCACTAAAGTCTGATTTCATGGGGGATCTTCAAAAAACAAAAAAGTTTTTTTTTTTCTGAACATATTACGCTGTAAATGTTCAAATTTTCAGCCCTCTAGCTCTTCAGGTGCAACCTGTACACACAATATTTTGCCAGCCAGCTAGACCAACTTAAATACTGAAGTCAAGTAATCTATGTTGACAGATTTTGTGGCAGATTTAGCTGATGGCATGTTGAAGTTTGGTCCGATAATACTCTTGACGTCTGTGCAAGTCTGGTAAAAGGCCACACAAAATGTGTAGAGCAGCAGTTCTGAACTTCTTTTGAGCAATTTACCCTTTAGACAATCTGACTCATCCAGATTTACCCTACCCCAAAGAATCGTTTAAGAGTTAATAGTTACAAAAACAATCAATGAAAAACCTTATTAACAAATTTTTATCAACAAATAAAATCAGAAAACACTCAGTATGACGGCTGTTAAACAGACAGACAATTATGGATAAACTTTATTAATGATTTTTTTATCAATTAATAAAATGAGAAAGCACTCAGTATGATGGCTGTTAAACAAACAAGCAGTGAATAACTTCGTCAATAAATTTTTGTTAATCAAAAAAATCAGCACGAATCCAGTGCGTTGGCTGAGTCTCTTCTTTGGAGCCAAGTTCATAAAAATTCATCCCTTGCAACCGAGGAATTTACCCGCAGTTGGAGAGGTTCTGGTTTAGAGGTTGTCATAGCAAACAAAGGCTCCATGACTAAGGATCAGTGTATTTTCCTGAAGAGGTTGAACACAAGTTATTGGATTTACATTTTTATCAGCTGAAATCTTTTGATTTTTAGTTATATTGTGATCTGTTATCAGAGCAAAGCTAAGATCTATGCTCAGACCATACTTGGCAAGGAGATGATACACTATTTGCAAATTTCTTCCAATGAAATTACCTTATAGATTGTTGGATTGAGTTGAAATTTAGTACAGGGAACTTTTGGACCAAGACGCAACTCTTTGATACATGGAACTATAAAAAGCACCCTTATGTTGGCTATGGCTTCAGGCATCCCTGCTTAGACTCCATAACAGTCAGAACCGGCTCCTAGAACTAGTGTATAGAGATAATTAGAAAATACTCCTTTTAAAATTCATCATTGGTGCTAGAAATTGAATTCATGCAAATCAGTTGAATCCACCTCCGTGATATAAATGGAACTGTTACTATACAATGGAACGTTTGATTAATTCAACTGATTGTATTGTGAATAAAACCAGGTTTTCATGGAAGCTTCTATGATACTGCCACAACAAGATGAAGCCAAAGTTGTGGGTGTCTATTCAGTATTCAAAACTTGTTAAATACAAGATTTCAAACAAATCTGATAGTTAGCTTAATAGTTAATTTAAAAAATAACTGTATTCATGGATGGGGCTGAATACTTCTTTGCCTCACTGTAGATAGTTACCAGTTATGATTTAAAATAATAAAACACTCCATCCAAGAATTTAAGACAGCTAAGGACTTCTATGTCTAATCTCTATGGGATTGTAGCCAGATTAACTATGAAGCCAAAGTAACATAAGCTATGGAACCTGCAGTTTCAAGGGCTCCACACTAAATGCTTGCAAGGAATCAATTACCATTCAATGATTCTATTAATACAGTACTACACTGCCTTCAACTTTCATAAATGACTGGTAGCTTAAAGTCAACAATTTTAGTGCATTATCACCCTTAACTTGCATAGTTTTGATACTGTAATTGATGAGAGAATTTATGATGCATGAATATGAAGGCATTTGAAACAGAAATCATAGCCACAGCACAAAAATCAAAACAGAAAAGTCATACATCAAATATATTTGTCATTATCTGGCTACATAGCTAAAGAAAATAAAAACTTTCAAATCAAATGAAAAAAATGATGTTTTAATATCTATGTCTATTTTTTTAATAATTTAGGGCCTACTTATAACGTGCTACAGTCCCAATGTTAGCTCAAACTGGCATTGCTACTGGCAGTGGTGAGTTGACCTACAGGCCCAATAGGCTGAAGCCTAAGACCCTGTTGTCTTGGAGACCCACCAAATATTTTTAAAAAGAGATCATCATCATCATCAGTCTTTCAACGTCCATCATTGGACACGGACCTCCTCAAGGATTTGCCACAATTCTCTATAATGGGTGTAGCGGAGCCAGTATTTCCTGAATTCGTCTAGTTCATCTCTCCATCTTGTGTTCTGTTGTCCTCGGTTTCTCATGTGATCCCTGGGGATCCATGTTGAGAGACATGATGTCCATCAATTGTCTTTCATTCTTGCAACATGGCCTGCCCATTACCATTTTAGTTTTATAATAGTTTCTATGATGTCTTTGATTCCCATTTTCTTCCTTACTTACTGTGCTGTCTAGTAATCTCTCCATGTAAGGTCAAGCATGATTCTCTCATATGCATGCTGCATGCTTCTCAGTTTGTTGGTCTGTCTCTCAGTTAGGTTCCATGTTTCAGCTCCATAAGTGACTATCGGGAGAATGCATTGATTGTATACTCTTCTTTTCAGGATTATTAGGATCGTCTGGTTTTCAAAAGTTGAGCTTGCTCTACCAAAGGTTTGCTAGTGACAATCAAACGGAAGTTTTTACTGATAAACCTCACCTGCATGAACTGATTTGTTCCTAATGATAGTTTTCAAAGTGAGAGTTGATAAAATCAGATCTAATTATTCATAGAAAACCATGCATTAAGTAGAGTTCAGTTCTTAAGCTGGGATAATTATGTATAAAATCTTCTATTAGTTAGGTAAATTAACCATCACACAAACCTACACCCTGGTTTGGAAAGAAGAAGGGGGACTAAAGAGAGAGAGAAGGGAGGGTCGAGGGTAGAAAGGAAGAAGTAAAGAGAGAAAAAAGAGAGATATAAAACAGAAAGGTAGGTCGGAAAAGAGACAAAAGGGTTATGAAAAAGAAAAGTGTCAATCAGTGAATTCTAACCAAGGAAAGTGCAAAAATAGGTAAGTTTGTAACACTAGAACTTGTAGCTGCAATCTCTTTTTTTACTTTGGAATTCTGTATCAACTAATAAAACAATTAGTGCACTTTTTATTTTGATTTAAAAAAACAAAGGATTTTGCTGAACATTTGGTTTAATTTACAAAACTTTTCAAAGAAATTTACCATTTTCAATGTTCAAGTTAACATTCATTGTTAACAATGTTTCTTTTTAAAAAATATATCTAAAAGTTTTTCACCTCAGTCAACAACATATTCAAAACAAGATGCTTTTTTAAGCCTTCAATCAGTTTTTTTCATTTACACTGAAAGACTACTGCAACCATTTTGTTACCTTGTATCAATTTGGTGTATCATATATTGTTGCTGTTGTCAGCACTGTTGATGAGCTGCAGGTTGGGAACCTAGATTCTGCTGCCACCAAGACCAGGTACCCAGGGTCTGTGGACCCGAAGGTCGAGAACCGGGGGAAAGGGCCTGGACTAAGTGAGCAATTAGCAAAGGAAAACAATGAAAAAAAATCAGTTTTATTGCATCCCATTTTTTTTTCATTCCGGGATATGCGGCAAGTCATCCAGTGCATTGTGAAAAAATATTATTCAGGATGAAAAGAAATTGTTTTATAAATTTCATATAATCGGATTCTTAAACCCAAAATTCTGCTGCCGAACATTTTGATGATGGTGACAGAAAAAGCTGTACAAACTATATTGACCTATCCGACACTTAATGTAGGTCAGGACAGTTACGCCCGTGAGTTTGCGCAAATCTGTTCAAGGATGTGCATCACCCATGCCAAGATATAAATGAATAACTTACAAGTGACTACACTGAATACAATGGAACAATTTTTCATGTCTCTCTCCGCCTACCTGATTGCATTGTTTAAGAAAACATTTAGTAAAGAACATGTTTCATTTCTGTATTGTTAGATATCCAGTAATTTTTCCATGAGTAATGCCAGGATTTGTGCTACTGGATGGGATAATGGAAAGTCTATAGCCACACAGAAGAGTTGTAATACAACGAAACAGCTGCCTGTGGATGACAATAATTAATGCTCCTCTATTCAGTGTTGAACACTCTTTAAGTGAGGTAACTCGTTCATTATAAGCTTATGCAATGCTTTTCCATAGAAATAGAGCATTCTGGTGGATGGGGAATTTAACCTATAATAAATATATCGCTTAAATCCAGTCTTACTGACCATCCAGTTCCATTGCCAAGAGGTAGGATATCGACCTCCGTGTCTGAAGCGAGGGTTTCAATCCTGCCTCGTGGTACTGAATGGGATAATGGAAAGTCTATAGCCACCCTGAAGAGTTGTAATACAACAAAACAGTTATCTGTGGATGACACAATAATATATATACATATATATAGAGAGAGAGAGATTATGTCTGTAGACGGGGAGATTGTCAATGGCATAGTGCTGTTGCATAACAACGGCATCTGCTTACTTTGTATGGCTGGTGGAACGGCCTTTTCTACTATTTATCTACTTCTAAAATCCTCATTCTATTAACCTGTTTGTACCCTTAAATTAACTGGAAGGATAGATCATAGCTCTATATATATATTTAATCTAGGTACCCCTAAAATGCATACCACCCCCTGAACCACCCTATATAAAGGCTTGTTTCTCTCACTGGAGTGCTATGCTGGCAAGAGCAGGCAACCCTTCCTTCCCTCAGGTGAGTATCATTTCCAGCACAAAAGTCTCTTAATTATAGTTCGAGCAAACTTCAAGCAAAAATCATCATTTATAGCAGCCAGACACAAGTATCGTTCAACTGAGTTTAGTGTTTTTGGCAAAATTTTCTCAGGCATAGAAGAAAATCATCAATACTCCATAATGGACTGCCAGGGGAATTTTTCCTGAGAATTTATACCCATATAATGACAATAACGTGTCTGGTTTGTCACTCATCAGAAACTGTCACGTGACCAACATACTGAGTTGGGGGGGATCAATTGAATAATGGAAAAAAGAGTGATCAATGAATAAGTTAATTTTCTTGCCTTTTCTTGGATCTCTAGAAAGTATGAATTTTCAATAACAAGTATGATTGTCGCTGGACACAAACTAAAGGACCAGTTTAGCATGAACTCACATTGTAAATTGAGTTACTAACTAAAAATCTATTTTGGAGACAAAGGGCGTTGAAAAAGCCAAAAAACATTTTCTCTTGACATAATAATGCGTGAATGTTTAAATTCTCAGCCTTCTTGCTCCATTGGTGCAGTCTGTATGTATGATGCATGTAGCTAGTCACCCAGCTAGAATCACTTAAATACAGAAGAGACCTATGTTGGCAGTTTTGGTTGTTGGTTTCTGATACTTCAAAAGCTGGAGTACATGCTGGTTGAAATGCTGTAATACAACAAGCAAAGATGAGGATATTAGTCTGAATAATAAATTGAGATTTGAACTTAATACTTTGAAAATTGAAATCTTGCACTTCTACAACCTGAATAAGCACTGACTGAAAAATATTAATGAGTATATCTGACTATAAGTAAGTTATTCAAAAAGATATCTGTGAAGAATTCCCTACAGGCTCATTAATATTCATTACCTTTCCAGCAATGTCTGGGAATTGAAGAATTCTGTGAGAGGGATCTTTTGATTCCTGAGTGAATCAAATTTAATCACCCTTAAAAGAAGCAGTTCTAAAGTTAAATTATTGTGATTTTTTTTTCATTAGATTAAGCATTGTCAACCATAATTAATTTTTGACCAGTCATTTTTTTCATCTTGATTTTACTTGCTTTTCATTGCAACTACTCAGACCACCAGTCCACAGCCATTAGTATCAACGCTACCTTGAATTTTTATTACCTGAACCATTGTCAACCATCATTATGTTTTGACTAATATTTTTTTACATCTGTCTGCAGTGATAAACTGATACTTATATGTTTACCTTATCTAAAGCATTTTTTTTTGCAACATCATTTTTATAAAATTTGGATAGTTTTACTTTCATCTTGATTTTTAGTTGTTTTTATGCAATAGATAACAATACGACTGAAATAAGGTGAAGGCAGCCAGGTGTAAACTGGACTCCATCTGATAATAAGGGTGTGAGTTCGATTCTCACTGATCGCACTGTAATTCGTTGCTACAGATACAATGACCCGAAGTGAAAGTTACATGTAAACTGAAAATTAAGTTGAAAATGAAAACCAAACAAATTTGACAAACGAAATCTAAGGCATAATTTGGTTTAGATGTTAGAGGGTGATTAGAAACAGTCAACATAGGTTTCTTCATTATTTAAATCATTCTGCCTGCCTGGCTATACTTATATGTATCATGTGTACAGGCCGTGACTGTGGAGCTAGAGAGCTGGAAATTTAAACAAAGTACTGGCTCCGCAACGCCCATGATAGAGACATGTGGCGGATCCTGGGTAAGGTCTATATAAAACGACGTACGTTAAAAGACTGATGATGATGATGATGATGATGATGATGATGATGATGATGATGATGATGATGATGATGATGATGATGATGATGATGATGATGATGATGATGATGATGATGATGATGATGATGATGATGATGATGATGATGATGATGATGATGTCTAGAAAAAAAATGCTCTTTTGATTCTTGAAAGTTCCTCCCCATCCTCAATAAGTTTATAGGGAGGTCCAATTTACAATGCCATTTCATGCTAAATTGACCTCTTAGTCTATGTGCAACTTTTTTTTTTTTTAATTCAGACTTTTTGGTGATCTATCAAGAGGCAAGAGAAGTAAACCCATTTTTTCCTGTCAATAATTGATCACCTCTCAACAAAGCCTGAAGATGTTAGTCACAAGACGGTTTCTATTGACTAACTAACCAGATCTGTCTTCAATTCATTTTTTATTAGGTGAAGTTTTATCGACCATTCTAGTTTTTCACTAGTATTTCTTATCTTTTATTTCTGATCTGTGCTTTTCACTTACTGCCGAAGACTGGCAACCTGAGTAGGTGTAATGAAAAGCACAAGAATTAAGCCGAGCAACATTTGTTGACAATGTTAAAAGTCAGAGGTGACATAATACACTGGAGGAGCCCTAGGAGATTGAAAAGATGTTTTTTCAAATCTTTAAAACGATCTTAAACATAATGTTAAAAAATCTAAAATATATTAAAAAAAAAATCTAAAATTTAAAAAAATCTGAAACAATCAAAAAATCCTAAAAAAAATCTGAAACATAATCAAAAATGAAACATAATCTAAAACAATCTAAAACAATCTAACAAATATTTAAAACATAATCTAAAAGAATTGATACAATAAAAAACAATCTAAAACATAATCTAAAAAGATGTAAAATATAATCTTAAAAGAAACCTAAACATTAAATAAAATCTAAAACATAATCTAAAAAAATCTAAAATTATATCTTAAAAGATATCAAAACAATAAAAAATATATCTGAAACATAATCTAAAAAAATGTAAATAGATTCGAAAAAATCAAAATCAATCTAAAACAATCTAAAATATAATCTAAAAAGATTTTGCTGGGGAGCACAGAGAGACTTAGTGTTTTCATTGTTTCAAGTTATTTATCAATGAACAATTAATACAAATCTACTAATATGCATTTTCTATGGTTTAGTTGGGCTATTCCCCTAGTCTTTTTTGTTCATTTTTTTCATAACGTCTCTATGTGTATCAGCTGGCTTTCCCCTGGTGCTGTTTGTACTGGAGGGTACACAGCCGGAACATTAAAGAATGAAATATGATGAAAGGGAAATAGTCCGACTAAATCACACGATTAGAATACTTTGTCTAACAGAATTCAGACAAAAACTGCTGATAAACCTTTCCCCCAAATTGATTAGAGACTGTGTTATGAATTAATTCTCTCATCATCACCATCATTATCATCATCATCATCATCATCATCATCATCATCATCATCATCATCATCAGTTTTTTAATGTCAATCGTCGGACATAGACCTTCCCCAGGATTCGCCGCACTTCTCTATCATGGATGTTGCAGAGCCAGTATTCCCGTGATCAGTCTAGTTCATCTCTCCATCTTGTTTTGTCGGCCTCGGTTTCTCATGTGATCTTTGGAGATCCATGTTGTGAGATGTGATATCCATCGGTTGTCTTTCATTCTTGCAACATGGCCCGCCCATTGCCATTTGAGTCTTTTAATAGTTTCTATGATGTCACGGACACCCGTTTTCTTCTTGATATACTGTGCTGTCTTGTGATCTCTCCATGAAAGGTTGAGCATGATTCTCTCAAGCGCACATTTCATACTTCTCTATAGGTCAGTCTCTTGGTTAGGTTCCATGTTTCAGCTCCATAAATGACTATTGGGAGAATGCATTGGTTGTATACTCTTCTTTTTAGGATTATTGGGAACTCCAATATGCCATAAAAAGGAAAAAACAAAAAGAATGCCTCCCAAGCCTTATTGTTTCCTAGGGGGATAGTCTCTTAAATCTTACAATTCTGAAGACTTTTTGGTAAGATTCCTCTGGAATGATCTTACAGCCCATGCATGACCAAACTTTGTTCATCTGGGTTCTTCAGCCAACCTTGAGATGCAGTTGACTGAGCTTGTCTACTGTGTGACCATCACATTCAATGAGTGAGTCACACCTCACTTCTTGTGCAGTTTTTTTAGGGACAAAACATTGTATCACCCAGGTCTATCAGTCCTACAACCAGATTTGGCTCCCGGAGGATCTGGGTGTCTGTGATGATAAGCAATTAAGATTAAGATGAAGGAAATTTGTTGACTACACTTAACTTTTAAATTCATTTTAAATTCAATTTATGACGGGAGATTTATTAGGGAAAATAACTCCTGATTGAAATTATCTCCCACTGACCATTAGATGAATTTCAAGAAAGTTTTTCCTATCCAATATCACAGAGTAATTCCATTATTTTAAATTTCATTTGTTGAAGAGTTCCACTGACAATACAAGCGCTTATAAGTGGTCCATGAGATGAAGTTAGTTTCGAATCAACAATTACTGTATCTGGAGCTTATAACTTTTCTTGAAAAACGGCTCATAAAACACCCTGCATCTTAAATGTGAAGTTGTGATCTCCAATAGGATAATGAATAGACCTAACGTCTTCATTGGGCTACAGGTGACCAATACTAAGCCCAACTCCTGAATAAAAGTGCTATTGTTTGATTTCATTATTATTATTATTATCATTTGATAAGAAATGATCGATAACGTCTTGCTTGTTATTATCTTTTTAAAAAGAATTTTAAGATGTATTATATTGTAAAACTGAAAAGTTTTGATATGATATATATCTAAGTCAGTCAGATATAAATTCTTATCATTATGGATTTTTTTTACTTTTTGCTCCCTTCACATGTCATTTACAGATCTAAATTCTTTTTCTAAATAAATGAATCCAAAATGGAAGAAAACATATCTAAATCTATGATTGACAAGTGGAGGGAACAAAAAGTTATTAAATCAGTAAGGGAAGAAATTTCATCATGATTTTTCATTTCTTTATTTTAATAGTAATTTTTATTCAAGCCAGTTAAAATGCTATGAAATACCCACAACTGAATGGAGTAAACACATCATGTATAATATCATAATTGTTAATTACATCTTTTTAACTCTTGTTAAAAAAAAGTGGACATTTTAATTTTACATTCTTTAACTAGAATTCAGAAAAGAATTTAAGGGGTTAACACCAAGATCATCATCATCATCATCAGTCTTTCAACATCCGTCATTGGACACAGACCTTCCCCAGGATTAACCACACTTAGGCTGGCCATGTTGCACGAATGGAGGACAACTGATGGACATCGCAACTCATGACATGAATCCCCCGAGATCACATGCGCAACCGAGGCTGGTAGAATATTAGATGGAGAGACGAGCTAGACAAATTCAAAAAATACTGGCTCCGCAACGCCCATGATAGGGAAGTGTGGCAAATCCTGGGGAAGGTCCATGTCCAACGACGTTGAAAGACTGACGATGATGATGATGTTTTGTTTAGAAGAAAACTCATGGTTGAGAATTAGTAGGGGTGTACTAAGTCATGGGTGATGCTGTATAAGACACACCTCACATTTTGGTATCGAATAATGATGAAAAAAAGGATGATATTGTATGCCTAGGCATCCTATATGCCGTAAAATCCAGGAATACAAATTTACTAATGAGTCTTTGCAAAGAATTCATGAGAGACTGAGCTATGAATTAATTCACTTTCTGATTTGAATTTTCTTGTTTGAAGAACTGAACAAGAAAAAGATAAAGAAAACAATGATAAAAAATGCCCCCCACCCCAAATTGTTTCTGGGGGAGAAAGTCTTTTCAATCATACAACTTTTCGTGTCTGAAGACTTTTTGGTATGATTCCACGGACTCTTCTGTTGGTCGGTGATTTGTATTTGCAATTCATCTCACACTGATGGTAAGGGCTCCCTCCGGTTACGAGACAGGGTTGCAGTCAAAGATATTTCTTGCCTCATTTAGAATTCCATACAGCAAAAATATCGGCAATGGGGATTCCAAGAGTTCATCTACTTCTGGCTACAGGAAGAGAAACATTGATTTTTACGTAAAAGTGTTATCAGTTCTTCAATAGCTAAGAATTGTTTTATGTCAAAGAAAGTTTATATCTATATAAACCTGTGTGAAGATACAACCATGTATATGTGTATGTTTACATAGACATAATAGGTGTGTGACACACATATAAGTGAGTACATATATATATATATATATATATACATATATATATATATATATGTATATATATATATATATATATATATATATATATATATATATATATATATATATATATATATATATATATATGTATATATATATATCATAAGTATATGAATATATCTGTCAAATATATAAATCAAATGATAATGGGAAAATACTCTTTGAATAATTTATTCTACTGACAATTTTCCACAAAGAAATACAAATAACGATAAGCATTATGCTATACTTTCACTAAGACTAAACAAACCATACCTGTAAAAAGTACACAGACTAATTGTACACACGAAAAGTTTGAAATTTAAAAGAATAATATCTTTTTCCAATTCATATTGTCATGCAATAATATTACATGATATGAGATTGGACACCAAAATATCATAAGAATGAAATCTTATCCTCTTCTGTGTAATGCTCTCTTGTGACAATATGAATCAGAAAATATCATTAGAATACATTGTTGTCCAATCTCCAACCATTTGATATCATCATATGACAATATGAATCAGAAAATATCATTAAAATACATTGTTGTCCAATCTGCAACCATTTGATATTATCATATGACAATATGAATCAGAAAATATCATTAAAATACATTGTTGTCCAATCTCCAACCACTTGATATTATCATATGACAATATGAATCAGAAAATATCATTAATATGAATTGTTGTCCAATTTCACACCATTTGATGTTATCATATAATAATATGATTCAGAAAATATCATTAAAATACATTGTTGTCCAATCTCATACTGTTTGAAATTATCATATGACAATTTGGTGTCCAATCTCATCCTGTGTAATATCATCATCCAACTATATTGATAGGATAAAAACGTGTTTCATTTAATTTCCAATCTTTGATAACAATGGTAATTAAAACTAGTCAGTAGAATAAATTATTCAAAAAATATTCCCCCAACTCATTCAATCTAAACACGTATGAACATATAAAAATATACATATAGATATATACATATAAATACACAAGTATATATAATGAAATTTAAAAAAAAACTACATGAAGATAGGCATTATGTTATACTTCAACTAAGACTAAATTAACAATACGTATAAAAAGTACACACACATGAAAAGTATATAAAAAAGACATGAAAATAAGATACAACCAATAACAGACCAATAATAATAATACATTAATAATCATGTGTGTGCGTGTGTGTTTAGGTATGCATATGTATGTGTGAATGTATAGATATCCAAATACATTACAAATCAGTTCAAAATTTAACATCATAAAACAAGGAACACCCACGCAAAGAAGAAATCTAGACAAGTATTGTCTAGACGCAAACTCTGAGAGAAAGAAAAAAAGGAAAAAAAGAAAAAAAGAAGAGATAAAATGAATATTCTTTCAAAGTGTGAACAGTTTAATAGCTACAGGAATAATTTTCACCTGATGAATTCAAACTTTTTTAGTCTTTCACAAGAAACTTCAAGTTGTGAAATAAATTAAAGTAACTTATAATCTTGTATCATTATCATTATATATATATATATATATATATATATATATATATATATATATATATAATTATAAACTGTGTTATATTGAAAATTTTATTTGTTATGATCTCCTATTATGACATGTTGAATGTAATAACCGGAGATGAATTCAAATAAGAGTTTGAAGTAATGTAATGCAATCTATAGTAATTTCTGTCAGATTATATGTCCATTTCTTGATGAAATAATTGTCATGCTGAAAGAAACAAATAGAGCAGATATTGACCATGAATAAACAAGATGAGAATTCAGGGTCAAAATAGATATTTGGGCCGTTGCATTACTGGCAATAGTTTAGCTCAGTGGTTAGAGCAATGCTACGTTGAAGTGGTTATCCTATCAGTCAGTTTGATTCCTGCAGCAGCCCCATTTTCTCCAATTGTCTATTCTATTTACATTGTCAGGCCCAAATGATAAATTCACCGTGTAATAACTGGGGATTATTTCAAATATGAGTTTCAATATAATATAATGCAATTTATGAACATTCTGTCGCATCATATATCCATTCCCCATTAACATATACATAGATAGATAGATAGATAGATAGATAGATAGATGGATGGATAGATAAATATATATTAATATATAATGCATATTTAGGTAGCAATTTTCCATCTAAACAGGTTTTGTCAAAATCAAGACACAAGGATTGTCTTATCATTTTTTTAGGAAATTTTTATTCTTTACACAGAAAGTAAGATTTTGTGAGTGCAAAAACTGTTATTTTGAGATCTAACACTCTCAACCATCCTCCGTTCATAATCAAGAATACAAAATATAATGTGTATGTGTACATATGTATGTATATATATATATATATATATATATATATATATATATATATATTCATGATTTAATCAGATAATCCCAACCATTAATAATTTTGATTAGTATTATTTTCATACTAAATTTTCTCCCTTTTCATTGTAACTGACCTTACTGTTAATTGATGGCTGAAGGCTGCTGTCTGAGTAGTTGTGATGAAAAAGCAAATAAAATTAAGATGAAAGAAACACAAGTCAGAAATTAATAAATAATCAAAAAAATGTTCATTTCTTTGTTCTCTGATAATTCTTTTGGGAGGCTTGGCTTTAGATGCTAGGCCATTTTTCAAAATATTTTTCATATTTTGTGCGTTCCTCCACACCTGCTATGTCCGCTAAAATTTGCAAAAGCAATAATTAATGTTTTCTGAAGTTCTCTGATGAAACATCTTCCTTATTGCACCATTTATTCAGACTAGTTTCTTTCATACTGTTTTGGTTGATGTACACTTCAGCCTTCCCCAGATATGTGTACAGCAGTTCTCAATTCCTGGTTTGGTTGAAATACACTTCAGCCTTCCCCAGATATATGTTGTATAGAGCAGTTCACAATTACTGGTTTGGTTGATCAACACTTCAGCCTTCCCCAGATATGTGTACAGCAGTTCTCAATTCCTGGTTAGGTTGATCTACACTTCAGCCTTCTCCAGATATGTATTATATACAGCAGTTCTCAATCACTGCATAATACATATATATTTTTTTTCATCAAAACAGGGAAGTCGGAAAGTCTTACACTGACTGGAGAAAGTCGTGAGCCAGACGAAAGAGAATAGAAGAGAAAAACAATCATATTTCATTCAAAAACCAACAAATATACAATTTTTTTATGGAAGACCTCATTGGCCAAATATTGCTATCCCCAACACAAAATTCTATATTGAAAGTGATCCTATAATCAGATTGCACGCACAAATTTATCTTTGTTATTGTATAATGTCAGTAGAATTTATGATTTACTATCCAAAAAGCTTCCGTTGGAGGTTCAAATAGCTATCCTGACCTCAGGTACGCCTCTATAAGGGAATGTTTGAACATAATCATCATGGGCAATCTTTCATTTTATGTAAATTCAAAACGGAAAAAATCAGGGTAAGAAATTACAAAAATTCATTTATTGAATATGACAGATTGATTGTTCACAGCAGATAATCGTGTTTAATCCAAAATGAAATTCATCAAAAAATTGTCGGCTAAACTCAACAAAAAAACAAACTCCTTTAGATATGCATTCCATAAACCATAAAATTAATCAAGTCAGTTGCAAATAAAGTATTTTTTAAAAATCTCAACAAATGATAAATTCCTCTACAAATGCCAAATGAAAGAAAATGTTTAAGACCATTCATCAAAACTGTCACCGAAATTGTCAACTTCGGTTTCTTTAGTTTCCAGGTTGATCTGGCTGGCTGTGCATGTATGTATGTATTGTATACATAGGCCACACCTATGGAGCTAGAGGATTGAAAATTCAAACATTTGTCTCCAGAAAAAAAATTGTTTTTGTTTTTTGACTCCCCAACTCTCAATGGGTTCTCAGTGGGGGATTCAATTTGTAATGTAAGTTTTTGCTATATCAGTCACTTGGTTCATGTCTGGTAGTATTCATTCTTGTTTTGTTTTTTTCAATTTGCACTCTCCCAGTGATCACTTGAATACAAAAGGTGAGAGAAGTAAGTTATTCATTGAATTGATTGCTCCCAACATAGCATGCTGCCAAAAGACATTGCTCACATTTTATCATATCTGGAAAAAATTCCTCACTAAATTTTTTTTTTGAGGGCTCAATTTACAATGTAAGTTTATGCCAAATTGATCCCTCAATTTGTGTCCAGATGCATTCATGGTTTTTATTCAAAAAATTCAGACTTTTTCAGCGATCACTACCAAACAAAAGACAAGAGACGTAGTTTGTCCTTTTATCACCACTCATTCCAAATTTTTAATTGGTCAACCCCAACATAGAATGCTGCCAAAATACATTGATGATGTGATGGTCTCTATTGAGTGACTAACCAGATCTGTTTTGGTGAAGGTTTTGAGATTTGTAGTTCATGACATTGAATAATTTTTTGCAATGTCCTCATTAGTGGAATTGTATTTTTTCTCAAATTCTCTTAACAACTATGTTGAAGTGGTCATGCTGACCTGGGCCTATCTGAAGGATACTGTCTAACGGTGTAGTGTGCTAGTAGACCAAGGAGTAATTTGACTCATCCATTGAAGCCTTGGTTCTCAGAGATGGAGGGCTTAGTAACTCAGACAGTCACTACTGCATTAATTTTTCCTTTCCTTTTTTTTAATCTTTGGAAAAAAGGTCTTTTTGATTTTTTTGCAGCCTTATTATGATGAGTTTATCAATAACATCTAAGTTCTGCAGAATCTAAATATTTCTAGATGTTTTTTTGCTCTATTTTGGATGTACTCCGGTGAAAAAACACCAGTGATTTCATGAATAGAATTTATTCTAATATTTATTCTTCAATGGAATTTTTTACAAGACTTGAAAATTTGACTCTACAGTTATTCAACAATGAAATATGATGGTGAGTTTTTATATGCACAGTTCAATCTATCAGTGCTTATAATTATATAAAGAACAGTAGAAATGATCATAAAAAGCTTCTTCTATATATCCTGCATTTAATGATATCAGCTGGTTATTGAATTGTGAAAGACCCTATCCCTAAGTGATCACAATAAGTGGGTCCCATTGTATTTTCAACTTGGGCATAGATAGATCACATAATATTGAATGCAGGACCAGCCACGACCGGAGTATAGAGTGATTACATAATCTTGTAGGAAGGACCAGCCACAACCGGAGTATAGAGTGATTACATAATTTTGTAGGAAGGGCCAGCCACGACCGGAGTATAGAGTGATTACATAATCTTGTAGGAAGGGCCAGCCACGACCGGAGTATAGAGTGATTACATAATTTTGTAGGAAGGGCCAGCCACGACCGGAGTATAGAGTGATTACATAATCTTGTAGGAAGGACCAGCCACGACCGGAGTATAGAGTGATTACATAATCTTGTAGGAAGGGCCAGCCACGACCGGAGTATAGAGTGATTACATAATCTTATAGGAAGGACCAGCCACGACCGGAGTATAGAGTGATTACATAATCTTGTAGGAAGGGCCAGCCACAACCGGAGTATAGAGTGATTACATAATCTTGTAGGAAGGGCCAGCCACGACCGGAGTATAGAGTGATTACATAATCTTGTAGGAAGGACCAATTATTTATTAGATATTTGTATTGTTGTGAGTTTGTTAATAAACATAAGCAGTTTTGCCTTAATGATGATCATCAGTCTTTAAACACCCATCGTTGGACATAGACCTTCACCAAGAATCATTACATTTTTCTATCATGGGTGTCGCAGACCCAATACGTTCTGATTTTGTCTAGTTTGTCTCTCCATCTTGTATTCTGACAGCCTTGGTTCAGTATGTGATCTCTGGGATCCATGTGAGTCATGATGTCCACTGGTTATCCGCCATTCTTGCAACATGGCCAGCCCATTGCCATTTAGTTTTCCAATGGATTCTATGATATTCTAGACTCCTGTTTTCTCCCAGATATATTGTAATGTCTTGTGATCTCATCATGTGAAGTTGAGCATGATTCGTCCATGTATACACTGGATGCTTTTCAGTCTGCAGGTCAGTCTTTTGTAAATTCAATCTCAATTAATTCACTTTACACTTTTCCCCCAAGATATTCACACTTTGCAGATGTGTACCAAATGCTATTTCTGTTGGCACATCTCTTCAGGAGTTGTACGTAAGGTCTGGCTGATTTTCTCCGATTCAGTTGATCAGAATCTACAATGGCTGATCAAATCTGATAAAAATGATATAAGTAGATATTCAAGATTTTATTAAAAATTTATTCTCGAGTCTCTGTATATAGTTTATCTATCTAATAGACTTTGAATAAGCACACACATATATATATATATATATATACATATATATATATATATATATATATATATATATATGTATATATTATTGTGTCATCCACAGATAGCTGTTTCGTTGTATTACAACTCTTCAGTTTGGCTATAGACTATACATTACCAATCAATTATGTATATTATCATATAAATATATAAATATATTTATTTATGCATAGGTTTGATTCCTGCGGAATCTCCGTTCTGTTTAATTGTTTATTCTATTTACGTTGTGTCGGATCATATATTTATTTCTTAATAACATATATATTAGTATGTATATATATATATATATATATATATATATATTATTATTATTATTAAGAAATGGATTCTTAATCTGACAGTAATAATCAATAATGCATTATATCATTTTGAAACTATTTGAAATGGTGAATGTATCATTTCGTCTAGACAGTGTAAATAGTATATATATATATATATATAAGCATATTATGAACATATATGCTAATTCCTCCTCCGTTTGCTTGTACTCATGTATCACATTGGTTGATTTGCCTTCTTATTTTTACATAACTATGAAGATTGCATCATAGAAACTCTTGACATTTTATATCAGATTACACCTCAAGACAGCTCAAGTTGAGTTAAGAGCAGAAAAAAAACTGAAATTAAAATTCTTGAATTATTAAAAATAAATTATCTAATAAGATAGCTTTTGCCTCCTTCATACCAATCCATACATGAGTAATGATGTCATTTTTGACTGGTATATTCTAGTACATAATATTTAAAATATATGAAATGTTTGAAATTTAGTCAATTTTGGCCGATTTTAGCTATAAAAAAACATACTTGGCAACAATGATTCCTTCCCTTATCCAGCCTGCACCCCTACTTGGTCTACAAATTAGAAGCCTTCATACGCAGTATGCAGAGCCCCAATAAAAATCATTGGGTACACCCTGACTCTTCTGTCACAGACCCTTTTTTTTTTGTCACTTATTTCCAAAAATACTCTTCAACCGCAGTTTTATCTTCCAGCTATATATATTATCAACGAAACTGTTTTTGCAAACGTAAATCTCAGGTGTAATTACGGCTAAGATTATAAACTTTGGTTTGATATAATCAGTCGAAACCGAAAAAATTTCTCTTGAATAATTCAGGACCATTTTCCGCAGAAGATTGTAGAAGATAATCATAGCACGTACAAGGCTTGTTACTGAAGACTTCCTCCAGTGCCTCTAGGGCTAAGAATTACATTCCTCGTCTCCTCTCTCTCAGACACAACCACCTGTAGAAGAATTTATAATTTGTATTTCACGTGTTTAAGATTCTAAATAAGTAGAAAGGTCTACTTGGAATATGTTTCCAAATCATGTCTCGAGCCAAAAATGGTCAATAATAAGCAACTTGATAAGTGATGAAATGGACAAAATTTTTTTTTTAAATTGGAAGAGGAAACTCATCCGCTTATATTCTCCGGATCACTTCGGTAAATACAGTGGAAATATATAATCTATGAATTTCAAATAAGATTGGGTTTAGGGATTGGATGAAAATCAAGGTGTCGTGGGCCGTGAAAAAATATGGATCAGAATCAAAAAAATATGGATCAGAGATGGATCAAAGAGTTATGGCAAGACTAATAATTGATCAAGCCTGTCTACTGCAGGGTCAAACTCCATTCCTTCTTTTCCAACTGAAGATGATTGCTGTAATTTTTACATTGTATAAATGATAGATAAAAAATTATAAAAAGATTCTTTTTGTATACCTCTGAATTTTTGAGATGAGGTATTATTATTATTTCTATTATTATTCAGACTATCCTCATCTTGATTGTTTTTCATACCACGTTTCAGCCGTTGTGCTCCACGGCCTTCATCAGGTAACATCTGGAAGGTGTGGGGAAGTAACTACCAGATGATACCTGATGAAGGCCGTAGAGTACAACGGCCGAAATGTTGTATGAAAAACAACCAAGATGAGGATAGTCCAAATAATAATAGAAATAAGATTCTTTTAGGATAAATGTATTTACTGATTGGAATAAAATAAGCACTTGTGTAATTCTAATGTGAATTTTCATTTGGGTTCAGTTGGTAAGAGAACCACCTACCAATCACTTGGTTGTGATTTCAAATACCGGTAGGGAAATGTTAATTATATAAATGTATTTGTTCATTAAAATGAAATAAGCCCTTCAATATTTCTGACAAAAATTTTTATAGATATGAAAGACTTGTCAGTTTGGCTCAGTCTGTTAAAGAGCCACCCATCAATCACTTTGTTGTGCTCTCTAATCATTGTAGGGTAATGTTAATTTCATATACCAGTTTAGTGAACGTAAAGACAGAGCGTGAAGAGTTTACTTCCCCAGTTTAGATGAGGACTGTTCTATTTGTACTTGTTCTAGTTGTGTTAGAAAATCTCCAGACTTGGACTAGAGTTTATTACAAGGAAGAAGTGTCACTTGACCTAGACAGTGTAAATAGAATAAACAATTAAAGAAAAATAGGACTACTATAGAAATCAAACCATTGATCAATAAGGTAACGGTTCCAACATAGCATTACTCATAACCATTGAGCTAAACTGCCCAACAGAAGGTGAAGGCCCAAATAACCACTTAATCTCCACTCTTCTTATCTTGTTCATTCACTGTCCTTGTCTGCACTTGTTGTCTTTAGCGCAGACTATTATATTATTAAGAAATTCTTATTTTCATAGATAGATAGGAAGATAGATAGATAGACAAACAGATTAGTAGAGATTTATATAAATACAAACGGACGCTTTAGTATTTTATTGATAATGGATAAAATCTGTTATTTTATTTCTTTTCTCTTTGTATTCTTACAAATTGAAAAATGCATTATGAACAAACCAAGTAGCAAATTGAATAGCCAACCACATAAATAAATAAAGAAAATGAACGCTGTGCTTTTCCTTATTCATTTATGAGGTCGGCTGTTCGATTTGCCACTCGGTTAATTCTGGGGCTGAACAAAATATGTCTCCAAATAAATTGTTTCTACAATTATCTCATTCTCATGGGTATAAACTGTCCAACATATATATATATATATATATATATATATGTCAAGAAAGCTTTACAGCTCTAAATACTAAACATTAAAACACTTTTTCAAAATTTGTTTGTGTCACCTTAGTCATTTATTTCCCAATATCTGTGAATGCATTTCATGTAATTTTCTTCAGCGTTCTTTTTCCCCTGTTTTACACATATATTTTTATCATGGTACAATGTATACATATAAGTCTGGTTACCAATGTCATTGGCAGTATACTGTGTTTAGGGGTGATCAATTGAAAAATTTGAAAAAAGGGTGATCAATGAATAAGTTATTTCTCTCACTTTTTGTATGATCTCTGATAAATGTAAAAGTCTGAATTAAAAAAAAAAAGAAGTGTCAATTCTGCTGGACAAAAACTAAGGAGTTAATTTAGCATAAACTTACATTGTAAGTTGAACCCCCCACTGAAGATCTACTCAGGGTCTTGGGAATTCAAAAAAGACGTAATAAGAAGTAGATGTTGGAATTTTCAGCCCTTTAACTCTGTAGGTGTAGACTGTATACATGATAGACACAAACTGTAGATAGACAAACTGTACAACACTATCTTCAATCATATATATATCCAAATGTATATTTGTATGTACATAGGTGCGTTGGGGCCGGTGCAATTTGACTATGAGAAAAAAATGGCAATGGTAGAAAATATTCAAGCTACCTCAACCATTAAACATAACCAATCATATACATAAATGATCATTAACTTATATGATCTAAATAGATTTATGTACCACTGCACATACATGAATCTGTACTGACAAATGCATATATGTGGACATTAAATATATACATACATATATATTGATAATAATGTCATCCACAGAGAGCTAGAGAGAGACAGAGAGACAGAGAGAGGATGGATATTTTAATTAGTACAGTCTTGATTGGTTGGTTTTGATATTTTGATGTAGTACGGTTGAGATGAATTAATCTGAGTTTATGTTGAAGGAAAACATATCATAATAAAACCTTGAATTGTGCAGTTTTGAACAATACAGAAAATTTTAGAATTGATAAGGCGCTCTATTCAAGGTATATCTGTATATATATTTATGTACATCTCTATATATGTATATATATATATATATATATATATATATATATGTGTGTATAAATTTTGTATGTATATATATATATATATATATATATGAATTTTGTAAACATATATATATATATTTATGATTTTTGTAAACATATATATATACATATACGTATAAATTTCATATATATATATATATATATATATACATATAAATATATACATATATATATATATATATATATATATATATATACATATATGTATATATATATATATATATATATATATATATATATGTATACATATATATATATGTATATATATACATATATATATATATGTATATATATATATGTATATGTAAATATATATATATATATATATATGTATATATATATATATATATATATATATGTATATGTAAATATATATATATATATATATATATATGTATATATATATATATATATATATATATATATATATATGTATATATATATATATATATATATATATATATATATATGTATATATATATATATATATATATATATATATATATATATATATATATATATATATATATATATATATATATATATACATAGGTTGCAAAGAATCCTTTTTTTCTGCCAGCTTGTTATTTCACAAGATTTATCCAAATTTCTTGGTTCTTGTAATCAAATTATTCTCTGAGAATTTCCAGTCTTCATGTTTGCAGATCCTGTAACTCATCTCAAACAATTAATGCCAATGTTCCATTTATTAAGGTCAGTGAGAAACTTGGAAATGGGGAAATCTTACCTCAGTAACATAAATCTTGTTTATTCTTGGACCAACAAAATGACTTGATTCAGATCTTTCGGCAAATATTTTCTTTCGGACATAAAAAAAAAGATTTACAAAGTTACAAAATTTTCTTGGTTCAAGCTTTGGTTGATTTGATTCTCTGTGTAATTTTGTTTAGCCATTAAAGCAAATTTACTTATTAACCAGAGTTGAGCCTAAGGGATCAATGTCCTGAAGCCTTAAATCTCAATTTGATCTCTGATTACAAAGGGGAAAACCAAGATCAGCTGATCAAAGAAGAAAAGCAATTAAAACACGGAGCCATCGAGTCTGGATTAAAATGACAAAATTTCCTTTACTTAAATTCATCCAATAAAAAGAGAAATCAATTTTTTTATTTATTTAAGCTTTTGTTCTTTTATAGAAATTGTCAACATCAACATAGGTTTCATTAGTTTCCAAGTTAGTCAGGCTGGTTGACTATATGGCTGGCTGGCTGGCTGGCTGGCTGGTTATGTATGCATTGTGCATATGGGCTGCAGAAATAAAACAAGAGGGCTGAAAATTTAAACCTTTGCTCCTCATTACATCTAGATTTTTTTTGGTATATTTAACACCCACCTCCCCCTGAATAGGTTTTTAGTAGGGAAGGGGTTCAATTCATGATGTAAGTTTTATGTTGAACTGATCCCTTAGTCAGTGTCCGGCAGTATTCACTATTGTATTTTGGAAATTCAGACTTTCTTTGTGATCACTGCCAAACATAAGATGAGAAAAGTAACATTCATTGATCGGACATATCCCCAACTTTTATTTGTTTACCCCCAATGTGACATGAGGCCAGAAGACATAAGTCATGGGACAGTTTCTATTGAGTGACTAACCAGACCTGTTTTATTATTTACTACCATAACGTGTTATCGTTATTGTTTAAAAAGAGGCTACTGATATTATAAGTGTGACGAACATGGCTAGAAAGGAAAGGATAGAGGAGAAAGTAAAGAAGTCTAATAGGTAATTCAAGAGTGAATATTTATTAAACATGCAGATCGAGCATTATATGATGAAAATTTCAAATCAAAACTCAGCTTATAACTACATACCAGACCAAGCACTTATTGATCCACCCTTTTATATTCATATACATGTATGTATGTACATATATATCATTGTACACATTCATTTCTGCACATATATATAAATATATATATATATCTATATATATATATATAAGATATATTGATACACAAATGTACACTCACATATATATAATACACATACAGGCATACCTTGATCAGTGCAAATATATGTGTATACATATATGTATATATATATGTATATATATGCATATATATATTCATATATATATGTATATAATGAAATGAGGATTTGCTACTCAAACACGTTTATGTTTTTGCCCTGTTTGGGCTTGTTAAGGCGATTTGCTCGAAGAAACCCATCATATGTCAGATATTATATTATATTATATCAAATTGCATCCCTGATTTGCACAGTATATGTATATATATATCTATATCTATATCAATATATCTATCTATCTATCAATCTATATATATATATATATATATATATATATATATATATATATAATGGAGTAAATATTCGTGGTACAAGCATGTTTATTATTATGTAGATTATATTTTAAGCTCTCTGCCAAATCAACTTAATGTTTAATTTTAAATGTATTGAGCACTCTATGAAATAAAGATATCATACATCACATATTGTATTATATTATAAAATACCATATTGCATTCCTGATTTGTATTGCAATATATGTATATAGTTCATAATACATATTCTCTATTTGTGAAAATACAAACAGAAAAAGACAGAAAACAGATTTTATCCGTTGTAGATGTTTAATCACAATGCTCAATATTCAATATAGTAAATAGAACTATTCTTTTAATTTTTATCTCTATGTATATATACATATATATGTATACGTATACACATATATACATACATACATACATATATATATATATATATATATATATATATATATAGTTCATGATATATATTCTCTATCAACAGAAAAAGACAGAAATCTGATTTTATCCATAGTTGGTATTTAATCACAGCACTCAATATTTAAAACAGTAAATAGAGCTATCCTTGAAATTCATCTTTATATATATATATATATATATATGTATATATATATGCTTTCACAAATATATATATATATATATACATGTATATTTATGCTTTCACAAACATATGTATATGCGTGTGAGTGTAATTATTCATGTATTTATGTATGCATACGTGTTCAACCTTTATAAGTCATGAGTTGGACATTTTTCCAAACCAGGAATGAATAACGCACCTCTACATCACAAACAATTTTGAAATCCAATTAATTTCTTAATCACTGATCAGATAATAAAAGGCCCGCAACTGGATAGAATGGAAAATATTTCTGAGACAGCTCCAAAATACAACATATTCAAAAATTGCTTACAGTCCTACAATGAAAACATTGATGATCAGATAAGCAATTTTGGTGTCTGTGAGCTTCAAGGAGTTGGCCTGTGTTATCCTGAATGGTTTTTTAACTCAGCTAAGTTACAATTGAATCTTTGAATAGACTAATTAGATTTCATCTTTCCCTTATAGTTCTCGAGACTCCTTTCAAAGTATAATCTTCACATTAGATGTTTATAGAGTTCAGCTTGGTCGGACAAGTGGTTGAAATAACGGCTTCCCAAATGAGGACCAAGATCAGTGACTTGCTTCTGAGTTTAACCCGTTAAATATCATTCACCAGCATCTATGAATAACCAAATATTTCCAAAGCCTAGCTTAGTGTGGTACAGAGCAAAAAAATCTGGACACCAAGTGTGAATCAAACTCACTAGCTATGGTTTGTGAATCTAATTTGTTTTCACTCTCCGAAAGGAATATGAGTTAATATTTACAAAGCTCAGCTTTGTCTGGTACAAGGACGCAATACAGGCACATCTAGTGAGGTTCAAATTTCTGCGAACAGGCCAATAGACAAACATGATTGAATACTTATACTGCTTCCGAATTTGTTGGCAGAGGTAATCAAGACCAACAGCTTTAACAGATTTAGTAAGCAATAAATTGAACCTAAAAATCAGCAAAATTCATAAAAAAAACATCTCATCAAGTGTAATTTTAAGCTAAGGCTCTTAAACCTCATGCAAAGTTAAAACCTTGAATCCCAATCCAAGGCTTTTCATCTCGGCAGAGCTTGTCATTGGTTTGGCATGGCATGAGATGATCCATGCTAGGATGATCCATTGGAAATTTCTTCCTCTATAATCCACTAATTATTAGTTTGACTAGTCGGATCGGGAAAATTCCGAAATACACATGTTTTCTGAAATTCTATGGCTGGATGATTTAAATAGGTATTTCATATGCTCCTCACTCAAATGTCTTTGTTATTATTAAGACATACCAACCAATATATTTTTCAGCCTTTTTATATTGTCTCGTGTTCTTAGATGAAGTATTTCCATCACAGTAGCTCAACAAATGGCCCAACCGACCAACCGAGTAGGCTATAGATTCTTCTCTCTTTGCTTGTCTGTGTATGTGTCGATATGCGTGTTCGTACCCCAGGGCACACCTTTTTGTATGTTGTATGCATGCACCACTAGGCACCATCGGAAAAGTTTTTTGTTTTGTTTTTTGAAAAAGGTGCCTCCCTGGCTCTCTATGGTCATTTAGGACCAACAATGCTCAAATTTTGTGAGGATCATTTTTTTTTAAAGATGATTTTGGATAAAATATCTATTTCTTTTGATAATTTTTTATATTTTTTCTAGATTATTGGTTCTGGTACCATCATCATCATCATCAGTCTTTTAACGTCTATTGTCGGACATAGACCTTCCCCAGGATTCGCCACAATTCTCTATCATGGGTGTTGTGGAGCCAGTATTTCCTGAATCTGTCCAGTTCATCTCTCCATCTTGTGTTATCGGCCTCGGTTTTGCATGTGATCTCTGGGGATCCATATTGTGAGACGTGATGTCCATTGGTTGTCTTTCATCCTTGCAACATGGCCTGCCCATTGCCATTTGAGTTTTTTGATAGTTTCTATGATATCAATGACGCCCGTTTTCTTCCTTATATACTGTGCTGTCTTGTGATCTCTCCATGAAAGGTTGAGCATGATTCTCTCATGCACACGCTGCATACTTCTCAGCTTGCAGGCCTGTCTCTTGGTTAGGTGGTTCTAGTAAAATGATGTACATTTATACAATGGATATTTCATATATTCTCTATGCAAATGCCCACATCTTTGTTGTTATCAACACATTGAATATATATTCATCATCATCATCATCATCATCATTATCAGTCTCTTAATGTTCGTCATTGGATCTAGACCCTCCCTATTCATTTTCAGAGCTATTGTCTTTACCTAAACTCTCACCAAAACTGTGACATAGGTTTCTTCATTTTCTAAGTTGGTCTGGCTAGCTATGTATGTATTTATGTTTCATGTGTTCAGGCTGCATCAATGGAACTTGAGAATTTCATAATTTACTGAAAATCCCCCTACTAAATAAGTTTTTAGTGGGTCCAATTTGCTATGTAAGTTTAAGCTAAACTTATCTCTCAGTTTGTGTTGTGGTTGCTTTCACAGATGTTTTTTGAAAATATGGACTTTTTAGTGATAACTGCCCAAAAAAAGGTGAGATGAACTTTTTCAATGATCACCTCTTTTTCCAATTATTTAACTGATCATCCTTGATATAGCATGCTGCCAAAAGATATAAGTTGCATGACAGTTTCTATTAGGTAACTAATCAGACCTGTGTTGTTTTTAACACAATGTTATGACCAATATATTTTTATTCCTTTCATTGTTCCTCCCATGGTTTTCTCCTCTTTTTCTTTCTCCTTCTTCATCTCTTTTCTTCTGGTCTCTCTTTCTCTCTCTCTCCCTCTCTCCCTCTATATCTTTCTTAAAATTCCCTCCCTCCACAGTCTTACATTTTTACATCCCTATCTCCAATACCCCCACCTCTGACTCCTCTCTCTTTTTAAGGTCTCTGTGCCAATACCAGATCCCCAACTTTCAAATGTGCTCCAGTTTTCCTTTTACTCTCTCTCTCCCTCTCTTCTCTCTCTGATGCTTCGTACCCCCCTCTCTCTCTCTCTACTCTATTCCTTGTTTCTTCATCCTCAACCCTCTTCATCCTCTACCCCCTGACCATACCCATAAATACTTTTTTTTTTTTTTTATAAGGCATTTCCATACGATCAGCATGTGGTGCTTTCACCATATTACAATACTTTACCTTCTCAAACTTTATTGCACTCTGGACTCAGCACGAAGCATTAGCTGCGTTATTGTGATGCACCAATGCCTTTTAGAGTTAACTCTTTCAATATAAAGAGTCATTTGTAAAGGCTAAATGACATTGTAAACTTTTGAATCTTCGTGGGTGGCACATGAACTAAATCACTCAGGCATAAAGTTCCAAGGCTTAGAGCTCTGGACAAAGAACCTGCAGAGCAAACAGTTTCTTCAGAACAAAACATGTTAGGTCATGCGATTATGGCTGAAAACACATAATCTTTGTATTCCACATGGTCAGTTGTTATCTTCCTGTTTATTGTCTTTTAGAAACTGTCAACTTAAACTGTCAACATAGGGTTTTCTCAGTTTTTAAGTCATTCTGGCTGCCTGGCTGGGCTATCTAACTATGTATGTATCATGAGTACTGGCTGTACCATTGGAGTTGGAGTGGTGGAAATTTAAACATATACTCCTGATAATGTCTAGGAAAAAATTCTTCACCCAGTTATTTTCTGAGGGGGAGTCAATTTACATTGTAAGTTCATGCTAAATTGGTACCTTGATTTGTATCTAGCAACGTTCATGCTTGTTTTTTGAAAATTCAGATTTTTTAGTGATCACCGCCCACTCATATGTGAGATAAATAACTTATTCATTGATCACCCCCAACACTATGTACAGCCAAAAACACATTGGTCATATGACGGTTTCTATTGATTGATTAACCAGATCTATTTTTATCAGGCTTTTTATTGTCTATATTTCTTTTTCCTTTCTTTAAGTGACAGTCATGCAGACTATGCTGGGTTCCTATTTAGGAAGAGCTCGGCTTCCTTCTGTCTTGACACACAATAAAACAACACTGAAGTGACCCCTTGAGGGTGCAGGCCTAGGCAAAGCACATGGAGTTCTGGAGATGTCCAGTTGACAGAATCCCCTTCTCAGTCTTGCTGATGTAGTTCTAAAGAAAGCATGGCTATATATATTTAGCATCTGCTTAGCTGTAAGAACTTTTGAAAGAACATCATAGTTGGCATCTAACCACCTAAAGGGGACTCCACTTGGTGATTTTGAATTAGAGTTGTCCTTCTCCTGGACTGGTTGCATTTACACGGTTAGAGATCCAGGCCTGCCTTGCTATTTCACCCATAACTTTGTGTAGAAAAGATGGACCCAAGTCTCTCCCAAGGACAAAGGAAAGTTTGAATATAGCTGGGCAATTCCATTGTTCAAGTACAACTCTTCTCACACCTCAATTCAAATGTTTTACAAGAACCTGTATAAGTTTGCCATTCTTGAGAGTCTAAAAACCTCTGCTGAGTCAACTAATAAGAACTGTTATATGACTCATGTCTTTTGGCCGTATGTCATGTTGGGGTGATCAATTAAAACATTGGAAAAGGGGATGATCAATGAACAAGTCATTAGTCTCGCCTATCATTGGGCAATCACTACAGAACAAGCAAGCATGTTACAGGACACAAACTAAGCCATGAATTTAGTATAAATTTACATTGCATATTGACCACCTATTACAATGAAAACCCATTAAGGGGAAGAATTTCAAAAAAAAAAAAATTCTAGTAAACATCATCATCATCACCATCATCATCATCATCATCATCAGCTTTATCATCAGTAAAGATTTGCCAGACTTCTCTATCATAATATTGGGGATATTTTCTTGTGTAATTTGTCATGCCATCTCATATTTTGCCAGCTACGTTTTTGCATATGATCTCTGGGTAACAGGTTGTGGGTTAGGATGTCCAGTGGTAATCTGCAATTCTTACAACATGTCCAGCCCATTACCATTTGAGTTTTTCTATGGTTTCTCAGATATCTCTAATATACTTAGCTACCGTGATCTCTCCATGCGATGTTAAGCATGATTCTCTTGCGCATGTAACATGAATCTCAGTTTGAGAGTCAATCTTCTGATTAGGTTCCATGTTCCAGCTCCATAGGTGTCTATCGGGAGGATACATTGGTTACATACCCTCTTTTTTGAATTTATTGGATTTTCTTGTTCTTGAACACTGAGCTTGCTCTACCAAAAGCTTGCCAATCTAGAGTGATTATATGTTTGATTTCTTCTTCTTTGGAGGATTTCTGAGAGATTTGTTGACCTAGGTTGATGTAGAGGTCTACTTTCTCCAGCTCTTCATTTTCTATTCTCGAGTAAATGTTTTTAGCAGACAAGCATCATTTATGCGGCTTATACGAGTGATAGATAAATAGCCCATCAGCCAGCCAGCCAGCCAGCCAGCCACCTAGATAAACTTAGAAAGTGAAGAGACCTATGGTGACAGTTTTAGATGACAGCTTCTAATAATCTCTTCTTTGTTATGTACCGAAAGGATATCTTTAGAGAAATCCACACCTGATATAAAAGCTGCATCTATGAATACCACTAATTTTTTAAAGAAGGCATTATGAAATAGATTTAGTGAAACTCATTAATCTGGCATTTTGTGATCTGGTAACACTCATTTTGAATCTACTACCATTAGTTTATTGATCTGCCACTAAGTCTCAACTCCGCAGGCAGAATGTTTTGGTGATACAGTTTTGTCAATTCTACTTATTCAGTTGCATTTCAGCCCTCAGGATGTTGTCTCAGAGACTAAAAGGTGCAGAAGATGTTGTTAGTGTTAAAAAGTATAACCATAAAACCCTTGTCTATGCTTTGAATAGTTTGGATCACTGAAAGAAAAATTAGACGAAGGAACTTGAGTGTGAGGACTGTGGGGTTGGATTGTCTTCTGTGTATGATTTAAAGAAACAAAAAGAGTAAATTTTAAAATTCTTTGTAGGGAAAATGGATCTGAAAGGTCGGTTTCAGTAGACCAGCATTTTCTGTAATCTACCACTGTCCAGGTCAGGTTACATAAAGACTCGGACCCCTTTCAGCTCAAGAAAGGAGTAAGACAAGGTGATACCAGCTCACCTAAACTCTTCACAGCCTGCCTCAAGATGATCATCAGGAGACTAGACTGGGAGAGTGAAGGAATTAAAATAGATAGTAAGTATCTGAACAATCTCAGATTTGCAGACGACATTGCCCTTTTCGCAGAGAACCTACATGACCTCCAACTAATGATAGAGAGCAAGAAAGTCAGCCTACACATGAACTTCAGCAAGACAAAGATCATGTGCAACAACCACATCGGGGATAAAAACACTAAGATCAAAATCGAGGACACACAACTGGAGGAAGTAGACCACTACATCTACCTATGACAACAAATCTCCATGAGACCCTCAAAAGAAGAAGAAATCAAGCAAAGAATCACACTAGGATGGCAAGCCTTTGGCAGAGCTAGCTCAACCTTCAAAAATAATAAGATCCCAATAATCCTAAAGAGAAGGGTGTATAACCAATGCATCCTCCCAATAGTCACTTATGGAGCTGAAACATGGAACCTAACCAAGAGACAGACCCGAAAATAGAGAACCATGCAACGTGCACATGAAAGGATAATGCTGGGCCTCACATGGAGAGACCACAAGACAGCACAGTACATCCGAGAAAAGACAAGAGTCAGGGACATCATAGAATCCATAAAAAGTCTCAAATGGCCGTGGGCTGGCCATGTTGCAAAAATGGCAGACAACTGATGGACATCACAACTCAGGACATTGATCCCCCGAGATCACATGCACAACCGAGGCCGGCAGAATATTAGATTGGCGAGACGAGCTAGACAAGTTCAGGAAGTACTGGCTCCGCGACGCCCATGATAGAGAAGTGTGGCAAATCCTGGGGAAGGTCTATGTTTAACGATGGACATTAAAAGACTGATGATGATGACGACGATGATACAGTTTGATATATAAGAATAAATATTATATATATATATATATATGAAGGATCAAAGTTAATAAGTTTCTAAAACTGAGATTGGCATTAAACTATGTTGTTCATCAACTTTACTCCAAAGATCTGTCTAAAGAATTTAGTAATTGCTTTATTATCACTGTTTGGAACAATAAACGTCAAGTGTATTGTCAGGCCCAAACTGGAACATCATTGTTGTTTATTCAACAAATTGACTTAACATTGGACATTGAAACTCAGTGAAGCGTATGTCTTGTAACTAACAGCAGTTATACAGTGTCCAGGCAATGATAATGAATGTCCATTGCAGAGGAGGCGTGCCTTGATCCACATCTCATCATAATGTCCCATGGTCTGTCATCATTCACATAACCCTGCCCTTTTCCGAATCTTGACATTTATGGAAATCACTCGAAGAAATAAAAATGTCGCAAGTTTTTAGATTTGGGTGTTGTAACTGTTTTTATGGCTTTTACAAAGTTATCGAAACTCGGACTTTCCCCGGCATCTTATCATTGATGGGTGGTTTTATAAACCAAATATATCAAAACTTTCAGATACTCTTATGACTAAATATATGCCCGAGGATTATGCTTATAGTGATATGGCAAATTTTGGCTGCAGGCCAAGGAAATGAAACAATAATCATGGTTGCATGTTAGTGCTGACTATGTTTGAACCCAATACATACAGACAAGCTTTCAGTTTTTCTTATAACTGACCACTGACTTTACAGGTACTCACTTACATGCCTATGGTTTTTGTCACCAAGGCGGTAACTCATGGTGTAACCTCCCTCCAAGAACCTCCCAGGAAGCATATTGTCCATCCTTTTACAAATTTCCCTTGTAATTGAAAACATTCAGAGATATCATGTGGATAATCATAAAATTTTGGCAATATGATATGGTGTGGACTTATAATTAGGACATAGGGGAGGTAACTGCGAATGGATTCACCCAAAATCCGATCGCTTTTATTTTGGCTCATTATCCATCTTTCCACAAAATTACTTTGAAGTTCATTTACCCTCGGAGATATTGTGTAGATAGACAAATATTCCGATAGAAGAAAAAATTACCAAGAAACTATATGGAAAGATTTTAGGCTGGCCCCTCCGCTCCTGTCTTAGTATGCTGCTGCAAATACTTCATCCCTGGGCTTTCGTCTATTTCAGTACATTTATGGAAAGAGTTTTAAGTAATAAAAATGTTGCAAATGTTTAAGGCTGTATGTTTCAACTGTTTTCATTGCTTTTGCGAAGTTCTTAAAACTCAGATTTGCCCAGGCATTGTATCGTTGGTTTTTGGTTCCCATTAATCTCTCTTGATCTCTTATATAATGAGAGCCTTGTCTGCCATACTTATAAGTAACAGTAGCAGCCATCATCTACTCTCTCTTTCTAGCCTAATTGAACTACTTTTCTCCCCATCCTTCCTAGCCTCTTATTAAACAACCTAACTTTCTTTTCTCCCCCTTTCCCTCCTACCTTTTTGTTAAAAAAACTCACTTTACTCTGTCTCCTTTCCTTACTTTCCCTCTTATCAAAATGCTTAACTGTATATTACCCATCGCCTAGGCTATTGTGTTTGTCACACTTATTGTATCAGTAGTATCCATCAGATGAGCCTGTTGTTGTATATTTATGATAGCCATTAGCAAAATAATGAATCATGGTCTAGTGCTAAATAATTTGGTTGATTTGGCTTTGTATTGAATCTTCATAACCATGATCACAGACCTGACCAAGTAACAAACAGGGTAGGGAGGTATTCTTCCCTTTTCACTCACTTAGATGAAGACAGAGCTTTGGGGTTGTGACACTTCTGAGGTCCCATGAATATTCTTGTGGTCACAGAAATTTTTTTTTGAAGAATAATGTTTTATTCAGATTTTGGTTAAAAATGCTTTTTTATGTGGAATAAAAAAAATACTAGTTTTTATCTTTATTCTCACATATTTGTGTCAGCACTACCAGGCATACTATGGTAATTCACTTAATGACTGGTGTGCTTGCTATTATATTCAGTTAGGTCCTTTTTAAGTTTCTGAAGTTTGATGGTATCTATAATTTAAAGTTTTTTTATTTACTATTTCATTAGTAGATGTTTATGTATTCATGATATCGTAGATAGGATTTCATCATCATCAGTCTTTTGATGTCCGTCGTTGGACATAGACCTTCCTCAGGATTTGCCACACTTCTCTATCATGGGCGTCGTGGAGCCAGGACTTCCTAAACTTGTCTAGCTTGTCTCACCATCTAATATTCTGTCAGCCTCGGTTGCGCATGTGGTCTCGGGGGAACCATGTCATGAGTCACGATGTCCATCAGTAGTCCGTCATTCTTGCAATATGGCCAGCCCACTGCCATTTGAGATTTTTATTGGATTCTATGATGTCCCTAATTCTTGTCTTTTCTCAGATGTACTGTACTGTCTTGTGGTCTCTCCACGTGAGGCCCAGCATTATTCTTTCATGTGCACGTTGCATGGTTCTCAATTTGCGGATCTGTCTCTTGGTTAGGTAGATAGGATTTATCAACTAAATAAAGAAAGAAAATTTTATATACTTTAATGATCACACGTAAAATAACACTGGACAATTTGACAGAAAAGGAAAAAGAAACGATGATCATGTTTGTATTTTAACACCAACTTTATTTGGACCTAGAGCATGATTCCCTTTGCACATTGCTTGGTTCTCAGTTTGAGGTTCAATCTTTTGGTCAGGTTCCATGTTTCATCTCAATAGGTTACTGTTTGGAGGGTGCATTGGTTGTATACCCCCTTTTTAGGATTAATGGGATTTTCCTGTCTTTGAGGGCTGACCTTGCTCTACTGAATGCTCACCAACCTAGAGGGATTCTTCTGTCAGCAGTCAGATATATCATAGAATCTGTTAACCAACTCAACTAGCTATGGGCTGGTCATGTAGCAAGAATACCATTCAACCGCAGAACATCACGACTTGTAATGTACCCTAACAAACACGACAAATTTAAAAAGTACCGGCTCTATAATACCATGACGCCATAATAAAGAGATCTTGCAAATCTTGGGGAAGGTCTTTATCCAATGGCAGATGCTAAAAAGCTGATGTTGATTTGCAAGGAAAGTATCAGAATTATATTGTAGGTTATCATTATCCAAATATAAAATAATGCTATGACTATTATTATATCTTGTTTATCTCTTGGTGGACAAAATATTAGAAGATACTATGCATGTATAACGTGCTTAGACAAGAAAGAATCAAGAAGAATATAATAAATTATCTTTATTCAAATATAGACTTATAATACAACTCACCACCACAAGCGTAGAGTCAAAATTTGAAGTCATGTAAAAAAAAATTTTATCGAAAATCAAATGTGGTCATAATGAATTCTATTTATGATATCACTGGTGTTTTCCACTTAGAAACACCTAAAATGAAGTTTAAAAAATCAAGATACATCTAACTTTTGGAGAATCTAGATGCTATTTCCATTGAAAAACATCTATGATAGAGTAAAAGAAATTATATTAACATCTATTTTCTATAGAAAGAAAAAAAGTTTATTTTTCTTTCCATGACTTAAAAACAGAGATTTTAGAAGGCGTCTAGTGGAGTACTGATGTCAATTTTAAAGTCTACAGACAAAACGGTATGGCCAGTAGTGCTGGAATACACACACACATTCATATGAAAATGAATATAACCCCTTGCCACTTTTGGCGGCTATGGTTTTTCATAATCATAGTATCTTTTCTAACGCTCAGAAAATAAAGATACACATCTGCTTAGTAATAGAAACTGTCATGTGGTTGCAGCATACCTTGTTGGGGGTGATCAATCAGAAAATTGGTGAAAAGGGGTGATCAATTTAAAAATTAGAAGAGTAGGTGATCAATTAGAAAATCAGATTATCATAGAAATGAATAAGTTTCTTTTTCTGTTTTTTTTTTATAGCAGTGACTAAAAAGTCTGAATCTAATTGAGACAAGCCTGAACGCTAAACCAGAAAACAAGATAACAGTCTTTTCAAAACAAAATAAGGAATAAATGTTCAAATTTTCAACCCTCTCGTTCCACTGGTGTGGCCTGTATGCATGATGCATACATAGTGATCCCGTTAGAGAGAGTCACTGTCTGTTTATATTTTACGATCATTTTGCTTGTTGATACGTACAACTGTTATGTTTTCTGACCAATTACAACCTTACTGACAGGTCATGAACAATTAATCATATAATGCATTTAATAGAGCGAGGAAACTTAAAAACTAACATGCACTGATTAGACATGAGGAAGTCTAATATCAAAACATGATATATGTAAAGAAATTTTGAATCCGTGAAAATGACATCGTAATTTGAAGACTTTTTCGGAAAATAGAATTCATAAATCTTGTTATTTTTAGAATTTTGAGCTAAAACTTTTCCATTTGTCTTTGAAATTTTACTTAATGCGAATGAATTCCATAGGCAACCCTAGGAATCAATTTTCGTTCTTCTTTGTTATTTAAAAGGGTTTGCCTGATTAAAGGAATCACTGGATTAAATTGTCAATGTCTACAGAACCACAATTGTCAGTCAGTGTAAAAAGACAATGAAAACTTAAAGACGGGATTTAAGTAATGAAAGATAAGCCGGAGGAAAAATTGCATGAAGAACTATCAAAGAAGGAAAAAAAAAGTTTTGTTAGTCGGCATGAATTAAGCAGGCGTAAAACCAGGATGAAAACTTAAAGTTGGCTTTTAGATAATGAAAGCTATGCCAGAGGAGAAAATTACCTGAAGATAGTTGTATAGCAGAAGGAAAAAAAAATCATTGTAACAAAATATTCATGCAATATTATAGTTGTTAATGCTCATGGAATTTTTATGGGTCAAGCTACTTATTAGAAACTGTCTACATAGGTTTCTCCAGTTTATAAGATGGTCTGGCTGGCTGGCTGGCTGGCTGGCTGGCTATGTATTTATTGCATGGACAAGTCACACCTATGGAGCTAGAAGGCTGAGAATCTAAACATTTACTCCTTATTATGTCTAGAAAATTTCTTTTGAAAATTTCCCCAAAATAAGTTTTCAGTAGGGGGCCGTCAGTTTGCAATACAAGTTTATGCTAAATTGGTCAGTTTTTTTCAGGTCAAATTTTTTTAAGAATTCAAGATCTTTTAGTGATCACTGCCCAACAAGATGCAAGAGAAGTTACTTATGCATTGATCACCATTTTTCTGAATTAAAACATGAAAAAAACTAACCAGACCTGTTATTATTATTTATTGAAAATAATGTAAAAATATTTCACAACCTATGATGATGAAATAGATTGAACTTTATGGTATGCAAATTCCAAAACAGTGACTTTTTCATTTTAACTTATATGCAAATGTAGTGTTGTTCAAGAGCTGTGTATTAAAAAGGGACATTGACAAGACAGAATCAAGTTCCATAGGTCTTGTACAGGATCTGGATGTGACACTTAGGGGGCTGGTGTCGGTTGGGGGAGGGGTTCTCTGATGGATTAGGAGTCGTGGAGCAAGGGCCAGAGTTGTCATTATCCACTTTCTTCAAACAATTCCCTCTTCTTGGGGACGGCATCAAGATCATCTTGGACTGCCCTTTTCCTTTCTTCTGCCTCATCTCAACGTCAACATATTTGTTGTCCTAGCCTGGTCCCTACCCCAGGCTGATGCCCCTGACGAAACATCCTCCTTCACTGAAATTGCTGGTTCTAATTGGTGGGGTGGGGAGGAGGGTTTCTCTGAGTTTTCTCTCCAACAAGCAGACACCACTGTACATATATACAGATCTGGTTAGTCACTCGATAGAAACTGTCAGATGATCAATGTTCTTTGGCAGCATTGGAGGGGTGATCAATCAAAAAATTAGAAAAAAAGGGCTGAAGAGTGAATAAGTTACTTTTGTTGGGCTGTGATCACTATAAAGTTTGAACAATGGGGGACACAAACTAAGGAACCAAAATAGAATAAATTTACACTGTAAATTGAACTCTCCATCTGAAATCTATTTGGGGGTAGAATTAAAAAAACAAGACAACTTTTTTGTAGACAGAATAATGATTAAATCTTAGAATTTCCAACCCTCTAACTCCAGTGGCGTGGCCTGTATGAGTGATAAATACATAGCCAGCCAGCCAGCCAGCCAGCCAGCCAAACCAACTTAAAAACTGAGCAAACCTATGATCGTGTTGACTGTTTTGGTTGATAATTTCTGATACCTTTACAAAGTGCATTTTGATGTTTTCATCAGTTTCAACTTTCCTTTTTGTACAGAAGATAAATACTAACTTTGATGATATCCAAATCTCGCATAAATGAATCATCATAGCTTGTGCCTTTATCAAAACTAATTATCTGAAAAAATAGATCTTTTATCTAAAATTATCTTTAGAAATAGATCTTTTATCCAAAATTATCTTTAAAAATAGATCTTTTATCCAAAATTATCTATAAAAAATAGATCTTTCATGTAAAATTATCTTCAAAAAACAGATATTTCATTTAAAATTGTCTTTAAAAAATAGATATTTTATGCAAAAATTATCTCAAAAAATAGATCTTTTATCGTACATACGTATAAACAGACTTTCAAAGTGCAAAGAATCTGTAGCCCACTTGGCTGGTTGGTCAGACCATTTGTGGGATTATTCTATAAATGGCTCCCCACCTTAAATCTATGTTACCCACATCAGCTTAACAAGATAGAGAATAGAGCAGCATTTTCATCATCCTTCTACTGAAAGAAAAAATATGAATTATGAAGAGATATGTAGATGCTGGGTTAAATATTTGAGGTCACAAGGGGTCTACTTTGAAGGGAACTAAGATGTCACTGCCCTAGGTAGGGTATTTTTGAGTTAATATCAAAGGCTGGATACTTTCGGGACACACCTCAGATATTCAGCATTATTCATCCAATTTAATAACCTCCGAGTAATCTAAAATCCAAACAGTCTAAAAGCACCAGGGAAAAACGAAGAAGTATAAACAAGGCGATGGTAAACACAGTGTCGAATCTCATTACTCAAAATCAACACCATCGCAATGGGGACATCTTTAAGAGTTTTTCAGGAGACAATGGAAATCTGGACTTCGTTCCACGGATTGGAACTTGGTTTATTTAAATCAATTCATGGGGATTCAGAGGTAGTGGGTAGGCTGACATGTCTTCATGTTCATAGCCAAGAAAAAAACTCAAGCAGATTCAAATAGGGGCGGATCCAGAGCTGGTTGGCAGTTGATGGGGGTAATTTTTTTGGTAAAATAGATTTTGTTTTTAGGGTCAATTGGGATTATTTGGATTTTTTTATTTATAAAATTTCTTTGTATAGATATTTGAAACAAAAATTTTCATTTGTGCTTTGCCTGAACAGAAGGAAGAGTTCACCTGAAGGAATAAAAGAAAGTTTTTTTGGGCTGAGGTAGTGGCACTTTTACAATTGGAGCAAAATGTTAGTGTTCAGGCTCAGATGAAGGTAAGAATTTCGAAGGCTGATTTTCAAAGCATGTGGGCCCTTTCTACAATAAAAAAAAGAAGCCCAACTCAATCTACCAACTCTAGTTTTTATCTATCTGGTCTTGAAGTATAATTTTTTACTAAAAATATTTCTTTGGAGAAATTTGGAGAATCACCGCCAAAAAATAATCTCAGAACAAAACTCTAAACAAATAGCCATAATCATCAAGATTTATATTCATAAATCTACTCATAATGAACAATGCGACTTTTTCTGTGTCTCTATTGGTGACAATGAATTCTTCCACTCGAAGGTAACAATTTAGCTGTTAGAAAAATATCTCCTTCAAACCATTTAAAAAAATGCACTTTTTCACTGGAATGAGTTTACATGTTTCATTTCTAAAATGATCATCTTGTATGAATTCAAATATACACCTTGATTTTTTCATGGGGACTAAGAAGTAAATTCATTCCCATACTACACTGTGATTGAAGAAAATGAGATGGAAATAAAATTAGTTATTAGTTATAGATTATGTACATTAAAAAGTATAGATATACATTATATAATAAATATAAAATATACATAAAAATTCCATATTTATCATAAAAATGTATATAATATGCATTATAAGATATGAAATGAATATATTATATCATATATATTTACATATTATAAAATATATGATATATAATTGTGAGATAAGAATTATGTATTTATTTATAGATGGATTTGTGGTTTGTTGTGTAAGGTGTGAATCTACGCTACCCCTCCTCCCTGTCCAATTTGAAAAATGTCTGGTAACTTGTATACAAGGTGTGAACACATTTGGGAAAACCACTCTTCCATGAATATTTTTCCTGTCCAGTTGGTAGTGGAATCCCAAGGATGAGACATTTTGTCATGATATTCACTAATTTGACGTTGCGCAGGGAAAAGTGGATTCAGGTCTTTCCCAAGGGTATTACTGCAAAGTGAACTTGAGCTGCCTCACTGGAATTCAATTCCATTTTCTGCATTGGTGACTTTTTCACTGTATCACACCAGGGACTCTGAGAGACGGGTGTGGCCGGTACATTGTACCAAGGCCTGGGGGAAAAAGGGGGTATGAGGGTTTCTGGGGTAGAGCTGAGTATTGAAACTTGTAAGTCAATATAACATGTCCATTAATATAAAGGTCGTGTCTATCATTTACTGGTGAACGAATATAGTAATGTGTGCTAAAAGGGTTATTGCAAATGAGAACAGGATGGTTAAAAGATGAGGGTGTTTGCATGGTGTGTCTTTATAGGATGGGGTGCAGAAACTGCTTTGCACTACAAAATTCCTCCCTCGGGCCTTGCATCACACCTCAGAGTTTCTATATTTTTAACGGTTTTGGCTGCCACAGACAAGATAACTCGTCTTACCAAGCCGTCAGTATATTGCCATGGATAAGATAACTCAAAATCATGTGTTACTTTTTTGCTGGAAGGCAAAAGCCCGTTAGTAAGAATGAAGTACGTTTACAAAATGCAAAATGGCGAGAGAGTAGGTACGAATGTAATGAATATAAGGTAGCCCTATGTGTAGATTCATGCTTTAAGATATAAGAAACTGTCAAATCTACATAGGTTTCTCCAGTTTTCAAGTTAGTCTGGCTGTCTGGCTGGCTGGCTGGTTATATACATGTATCATGAATACAAGCCACTAGAGGGCCGAAAATTTGATTATTTACTCCCTGTTACATCTACAAAAAATCTTTTTTTGTTTTTTAAAAATTCATTCTCCTAAATAGTTTTCTTGGGAGGGTTCGATATGTAATATAATTTTATGCTAAAATAGTCACTTAGTTTGTGTCTAGCAGCATTTACGCTTGTTTTTTACTAAAATTCAGACTTTTTTTTAGTGATCACTGCCCAACAAAATTTGTGAGAAGTAGCATACTCATTGGTCAGCTCTTTTCCTAAATTTTTGATTGATTTCCCTAAGCATGGTACACTGCAAAAAGACGTTGGTCATATGACATTTTCATCTGAGTGACTAACCAGATCTGCATGGTTTTCATTTAAATTACCAATATATCTTATTTTAACAAATTCATGTCTCAGATCTGGATTAAGCTAGCACAGGGCCTGCAGAAAATGTACATATATATTAAAAAAATACATCTTTTATCTGCAAAGTGATTCAATGTTTTCATTTGCTATCATCATCAGTCTTTTAACATCCATCATTGGATATAAACCTTCCCTAGGATCCGCCACATTTCTTTATTGTGGGCATCGCAGAGCCAGTATTTTCTGAATTTGTCTAGTTCATCTTTCCATCTTGTATTTTGTCAGCCTTGGTTTCATTTGCTATATTATACGACAAATATGTCTGACTATTCAGTGATAGTATAACTTTGTTTTCATATTTATCTTTGCATTGTGGCTTTGACTTTTAAATACCTTTGTATTTATCCATTGTATATGTAACGCATGGATAGTACTTTCCCATTGAGTGCTGTATTGGAATAATAATTCCAATTAATGGTGATAATTGGCTGGAATTGCCAATCTTAAACACTTAGGTATGCTGAATCGGAAACGTTTAGTGTGGGCCTGGATATTGAGGGGCATATTGCATATGCTTTTGCTACATTATCAACTGGCGCTGTTATGTACATATTACATCGATCAGATATTTGGTTGTACGAATTAGGAACCATCAACTGAAACTGATACCAAAACAGTTGATATAGGTTTCTTTAGTTTTCAAGGTGATCCAGCTGGCTGGCTTTGTATCTATGTATGTATGAATTACTTGAACAGCTGTTAACCTAAAGAGCTACAAAGTTCAACATTCACTCCTTATTATGTCAAATAAAAATTTTCGTTTGGTTTTTTGAATATCCCCGACCTAGGGAGGTCTTTGGTGTGAGGTTAGATTTGTAATGTAAGTTCATGCTAAATTGATCCACTAGTTTGTGTCAGTTTTTTTGAAATTTCAGATTTCTCATGTAGAACACTGCCCAACAAGAGGCAAGAGAAGTTACTTATTCATCGATCACTCCTTTCCCTAATTGTTTAATTGATCACCCTCAACTCAGCATGCAGCCGAAAGATGCTGGTCAAATGATGGTTTCTATTGAGTGACTAACCAGACCTATTGGTAGATTTTTATGAAAACAAACCCATCCAAGCATGCAATAAAGATTTTTCTTTTTTCATCACTTCTCACAAGAAAAACATGGCATAAGCTTTATATCATTAGAAAAGGCACTTGGCAAGGGAAAAAAGATTGAAAATGTCTCAGACTTCAATGGCCTGCTTTACAAGGCGAGAGATCTCCAAGTGCCTCCCTATCAAGGGTGGTACTTTTTATTCCTGCCATTTCCTGCCACGTAATCATGAAATATTTCCATGCAAAAACTATCACTGCCACACGTTAATGAAAATTTTTGATCCCCAAAGTATCCCTGCCACTTTTAAATACTACTAGATCTGAAACATAAACAAACACCCTGCCATTCCCTGCTACTCCCGGCCACACATAAATGAAATATTTCTATGCGAAAAAAAAAAAAAAATTGTTAAGAAGTAGCAGGGAAAGAATTTACATTGAAATATTTTATTAACATGTGACAGTGAGTGGCAGCAAATACCAAGGAGTGGCAAGGCTGAAAAGTACTGCCGTTTCTATTTATTCATAGTGTGTGGGAAAAATTGATTCATGCCTTTTTCAAGGATATCTGTACAAAATGAACATAAACAGCCCTGACCTAGACTCAATCCCAGCCTGCTGATTTTGTTTTTTTTTGCCAGTAACCATTATGCCACTCTGCACGTTCACATCAAACCTCTGTGCATGTGTGTATGTGTGTGTGTGTATGTGTGTGTATGTGTGTGTATGTGTGAGTGTGTGTGTGTGTATGTGTGTGTGTGTGTGTATGTGTGTATGTGTGTGTGTTCAAAGGGAAATGTCTGAGACAGGCCAAGTAATCTTATGAAAACAAAGGAAAACATGAATTTTGCCAAGAATCACAATCTGATCATAAATGCATACATATCAAGTTGAATGTCGAAGGGACATGACGGGAAAATGATGAAGATGTTGAATTACAAAAATAAAAACTAGGGACAGACACAGAATTATTACCCCACCCTTCCGGAAAAAATGACAATGAAAAATAACCACAAAAAACATTGAAAAAAATAAATGAAAGAAAAAAGAAGAAATAAATAAAGCAGAAATGATTGGCTGAGTCTAGGTGATTCTGATCATCCAAGCTATCAATCAGTCAGTCAATCAATCAAAAGACGGAAGAGAAGGAGAGGAGATGGGCGGCAACTCTCTGATGAAGTCTTGCTCACTCGATGCCGAAGCACTCATTATCTTGTCATTTGGTATTTTCTCATGGCATCAGTCTTGGACCTTTGCCCTTTTAATTTCCATGATAGAATGACGAGGTTGAATCGTTCTCTCTTCTGTGCGTGTCTGTGTCTCTCCTTCAATATTTGTCTTTCTCTTTTTTCTCTACCTCTTTCTCTTTCATTTTTTGTTTTTTCTCTCTTTTTCTTTCTCCTCTTTTTTTTTCATCATACTTTTCTCTCTTTCATTCTATCTCCTTTTCTCTCACCATTCTTTTCTCTTTCTCTCCCATTCCTCTCTCTCTTTCTCTCTCTCCCCTTTTTTCTCTCTCTCTCTCTTGCCTTTTCTTGTTCTTTCTCCTTTTTCTCTCCCTCTTTTCCTCTGTCTTTTCTCCTCGATAAAATCCTACTTCTCCCTTTATTTCTTATGAATCTCACCACTAGTTTTCTTCACTGTCTCTCTATTTTCCCGTTCATTTTTCCTTTCTTTCCTTCTTTCTTCGTTCCTTTCTCTCTTCTTCAGTTCATCCCCTCTCTTCTTTTTCTCTTTCTTTTTCTATCACATTCCCTTCTTTCTTTGTCACTTTTTCTTTCTTTTTCAATCAAGTTCTTCTCTTTCTTTCTTTCTTTCTTTGTTAATTACATTCCTTTGTTCTCTTTTTCAATCACCTTCTCTTTTTTTCATTCTCTCTTTCCCCTTTTCTTCTTCAATCTCATTCTCTTCATTATTTTTCAATCATATTCTCCTCTGTCATTCTTTCTTTCTTTTCCAGTCACATATTCTCTTTTCATTCTTTCTTTCTTTTTTGCTTTCTTTATCTCTTTCTTTCTTTCTCTTTCTTTCTCAGCTTATGTTCACATTCCCATATTTCTTTCTCTTTCTTCTCCTATCACATTTATTTCTTCCTTCCATTCTTTCTTTTCCAGTAACATTTCCTTTTGTCTTCCTTTCTTCCTCCTTCAATACAGTCCATTCGGCCTTTATTTTTTTTGTTCTTCCTTGCTTTCTCAATGATATTCCCTTCTTTCTTCCTTTCTTCCATCCTTCTCTTCCTTCTTTTTTCCTCTTTCAATCACATTCACTTCTTCCTTTCTGTTTCAACTATATTCACTTCTTTATCATATCTTTATCTGTTTTTCAATTGCACTCACTTCTTTTTCCCTTTCTTTCTTTTTTTCTTCCTTTCTTTCTTATTCAATCACATTCTCTTCTTTCTTTCTTTCTTTTTTCCCAACAACATTTCTTTTTGCCTATCATTCTTTTTTTCATTTTTCTTTTGAATTGCATCCCCCGTTTTTCTTTCTTTCTCTTTCAATCTCAATCCCACCCCTCTTTCTTTCTTTTTCAATCATATTCACTTCTTCCTTTCTTTTTCAATTGTATTCTCTACTTTTTTCCTTTCTTTATTTGTAATTTTCATTTCTTTCTTTCTTTCTTTTTCAATCACATTCACTTCCTTCTTTCTTTCTTTCTCATTCAATCACATTCGTTTCTTTCTTCTTTTTTTTCCAATTCTCTTCTCTTCATTCATTGTTCTTTTCTTTTTCAAATGTTATCGTTTTCAGGTTTTTTTACTTTTCTTATCCCGTCCCCTTATTCTCTCTTCTTTCTTTCCTTTTTCAATCACATTCACTTCACTTCTTTCTTAAATCTCATTCGCAATGTGAGCAACATTGATCTTTTTGATTCTTTTGGCGGCATTTACGCTGCTTTTTAGAAAATTCTGACTTTGTTAGTGATCACTGCCTAACAAAAGGCAAGAAAAGTGACTTATCCATTGATCACCCCTGTTTTCCTATTTTTTTGATTGATAATCCCACATCATGGCATGCTGCCAAAAGGCGTTTGGTGACATTTTCTATTGAGTGACAAACCAGAACTGCCTTTTTCAGTGACATTCCCTTCTTTCTTTCTTTTCCTTTCTTTGTTCTCAAAAAACATTCTTTTTTTCTTTCTTTCTTTCTTTCTTTCTTTCTTTCTTCATTGATTCTTTAACTGAATTTCTGTCTTCCTCTCTTTTTTGTTCTTCGAGCATATTCTTTTCTTTCTTTCTTCATTTTGTTTCTTTCTTTATTTTTTCATTAAATTCCCATCTTTCTTTCTTTTTCTTTCTTTCTTTCTTTCTTTCTTTCTTTCTTTCTTCCTTTTGTTTTTTTCTTTATTTTTTGATTAAATTCCCTTCTTTCTTTCTTCCTTTTTCTTTCTTTCTTTCTTTTTCTTTCCTTGTGTTTCTTTCAATTCTCATTCTTCCCGACAGACTTTCTCTTGCAATAGTTATCAAAGGCCAGCCTTTTCTGCACAGGCCACACTGACCATCAGAGGGCCTGTGACAGACATGGAGCATTTTCATAAATCTTTGAAGCCAAAGCATGAATGATTATACATGAAAATAATAACAAAACTGATTACTCACTTTATACCATGATAAATCTACAGCTCTGTGCATGGTGTCAGTTTAATACTTGAAATGATACAAAAGTGATCCCTCAATTTGTGGCCAATAAAGGAGTAGAGTTATATATTTTATTCCAAATTTGTTTGTATATCTACTGATTGAATTGACACTGTGCGAATACCAAGTTCTGTTGGCGTAATTGAATACATGCATGTTAATGTGACAAAGAAAATGCAAATCAGCAGAAAAAATGTTGGGAGAAAAGAAATTAAAACATGGTTATTAATTCGAATTCATTCATTTCCCAAATTCATTAAAAATTCATTTCTTCTCGCTCATTACATTCATTTTAAAATTTTATCATGTGGATTTACAATTCAAAAATGGAAAGGATCCTATTGGGCCCACGTGAATAGCAATACCATTATTCAGAGTGATGCAAAGGGATGGCGGGGAGGGAAGTGGACGAGAAAAAAAAAGAAGAGGGTCTCTTCTTCCTTATGGAAGTCTTGAGACATTGTTAAGATTTTTAGGTTCCAGCCAGCTTGTCTTGGAGAAGTTCTTGCAATTGTAGATCACGTAGATAATTGCATTTAATTTTAGATGATTAAAATGCACAGAAATACGTCTCATGCATTTTAGATGAGTTTCTGCTTAAGAAAGGAGAATTCTTTTGAGAAAGAGAGAGTTCATTGATTAAGATTTGGTTTTTTCGTTATTAGAAGGAATTCATACATTCATTTCTTGTCGCTTGCAGCCAGGGCAGTCAGAAGGTTAAAAGGGGGAGAAAAAGGGTGGCCTTTGGCTTGCCTTGTTAGGCATAGTATAGAGATCAGTCCCTGCCTTAGGAAGATTAATGTAATCGCCACAGAAGGCTGTTTGCATGACCCCCAACTGTTTATGGGCTTTGAGATTTCCAAATGGTCATCCATCAAGGTACTGACCAGTCTTGATGTTGAGTGTACGAGAACCTGTGAACATAACATTATTTGGCCATGACATTAAAAGCAATTATCAATTATGAAATAAAGCATCGTCAACTGCTATTTTCAATTCAACAATAAAGCTAGCATGTGTTCATTCATACCTGTCCATCTGTCGGTCCACACAATATCTCCAGAAGTTCTCAGCGAATTTCAAAGAAATTCAGTGGAAGAATGGATTATAGGCTAAAGAAGAATTCATTAATTTTTTGGTCAGATCCATGAATTTCTTTCCAATTGAGAGATTTTGAATTCATTTATATTTATCCATGCAATATTTCCAAAAGTTCTCAATGAATTACAGTGCCATTTTGTGAAAGGGTGTGCCATGGGTTACGGAAGAAATGATTCAATTTTGAGATGGACATTTTCTCACGTATTAAGAAGAGGTAAACAGTAGTCCAAAATATGGAAAATCGAAAAGCATTTACTTCCCCTTCATCGTAGCTATATAGGAGCTGATTTTCATTCATTTTTTTTATTTTGCATTTGTGTATGGCATTGACAGGGGTATGTGCACTCTGAGTGCTTTCTGGTTTGAGAGATTAATAAAATCTTAATTCAAATTAAATTTCTCTGGATGAAGCCAAATGTAGATCCAAATAATTTTCACGGAGCATCCACAAAGAATTAGGCAAAAACAAGCTCTTTAGTTATCACTAGAAAGAGAGTTGTGGCTAAGGGTGGGGGGGACTATTTGAAAACGCCCCTGGGCTACAAATAAAACCCCCCATAAAATATTTTGTAAATTATAGTTCACCTACTGCATTTCTACTGACAGTATAAAATAACAAAGTTTGTAAATGCATAAATAACAAAATAATGATTCAACTTTTGGGGTTATTTCCCCCAATTAAGTGATTGTACATGGCTATTTATCACAAAATTTCCTTTCTCATCAAAACTCGCTAAATGCTGAAGGGGGCCCCTCAAGGAGCACAGCTCCCTGGCTCCCCATATCCTTTACAATGCAACTGACACTGAGATATTCAGTTCTTCGATCTTTCCCAGGTTTTGGGAAAGGAGTGGAAATATGCCGTGGAGTAAAGTCATGGGTATCTGCTAAGGGAGTGGGGTATTTCACCCCTCCCTGGATCAGGCCTTCTCACCAAAGGTGGAGGATCTAAAAGTTAGAACCATGTAGCAATTTTGGATAAAAGTTCTGTTAATTTGTCTTACATAACCAACTTAAATTATCCATATATAAAGATGGTAGTATTCTTCACTGATAACAGGGTCACCATCAAAGTAAATCCTGAATATATCCTTCCAATCCGTGAAAATGTATTCTTTTGCTAATAAAGAGGGGTAAGAGAAAATGGTAGTAGATATATATATATAGAGAGAGAGAACTTGCCATCACAGTCAATAATTGAAAAACTGTAGCGTCAAAATTTAAAGTCATGTAAAAAAAATTCTATTGAAGAGTAAATATGGTCAGAGTAAATTCTCTTCATGACATCACTTGCAATTTCTATGGAAACATATCTGAAATAGAGTTAAAAACATCTAGGAATACCAAGATTATGGAAAATCTAGATGTCTTTAACCCCTGTCAAAATAAAGCCCTCCAAAATGTCAAAAAAGCTTTTTTTCCAAATTTTATCAGAAGGGGTTTTGTGGAGTACAGATGCCAACTTTTAAGTCTGTAGACACACGCACACACACAAACAAGTAAGCACACACACTTATAAAAAAAAGGATAGAACCCTTTGGTGGCTATGGTTGTTCAATAAATGGAATCATCAAAGAGAGATGGTAGACAAACAGAGAAATGATGAAGTTTGAGTGAGTGAGAGAGATAGAGAGAGTAGATAAATGGATGAGACATTGAGAGTGATTAGAGGGAAAGGGTAGAAGGATAGGAAGACAGATTGTGAATGAAGAAAAAGAGAGAAAAAAAAGAGATAGATACACAGAGAGATAGTAGAGTGATAGATAGATAGATAGAGAGAGAGGAAGGGGGAGAGTGATAAGAGAAGTTGTACAAAGAGAAGAAGAAAGAGTAGAAATTGCTTCTCAGTTTTCCTGCCATGCTCGATTGCTTCCGGTGTTGCCTGACATATGAGATAATGATTCTATCACCATCTCTCGAACTATCCATAGTGACTTTATCATTGTTTGTAGCAATTGTGAGTTTTCATAGGTCTGGGGTGCTAGCCTGGTTCCCAAAATGAACAACTTTAGAGGGCTAAAAGATTCCTACTACCCAGCTATTTATCCATCTCTACATCAGTTACTATTGGACCTCCTGCACCTTCCAGCTTAATTGCACCCCTTTCCTCATTCTTTTTCCTTATTTTCCTTTCCTAGATACCCATCCATCTTCCATTGTCTGGATGCTCACCCCAAATTGATAGATAGATAGATAGATAGAGTTTTCCGAGAGAGGTAGTAGAATGACAGAGATAGAAAGAAGAAATTGCTTCTCAATTTTTCCCCCTGTTCATTTTCTACTTACCTCCCTTTCTTAGAGAACCATCAATCTTCCACTGTTTTCCTTAGATAGATGTATAGATAGATAGAGAGAGAGAGAGACGAAGAGGCAGGGAGACAGAGAGTTTTGAGAGAGTCAGAGAGTGAGAGAGAGAGAGAGGGAGAGAGAAATTGCAACTCATTTTCCCACTTACTTCCCTGTCCTAGAGAGCAACTCATTTTCCCACTTACTTCCCTGTCCTAGAGAGAGCCATCCATCTTCCACTGCCTAGATGTTCTCACAAGATAGACACAGAGAGAGAGAGAGAGAGAGAGAGAGAGAGAGAGAGAGAGTTAGTTTCCAAGGTGAAGTAGAAGAATGACAGACAGAGAGGGAGGGGGGGATTACTTCTACTGGTCCCCCTCTTCTTTTTCCCCCATTTCTCCTTTCTTAGATAACCCATCCATCTCCCACAGCCTGGACGCTTACCCAATCAAAGACCAGAGATTCCACAATCCAAACCAAAGAATGGATACAAATAAATCAGGTAGAAAAACTAATTCCATTGTTTTCTCAATTCCACCTGTCAAAACCCCCAGCCACCCCCAGTCCTCAATTTTACCTGGTAGGAATGGATTGAGGTCTCTTCTTTTACCCTGGACCCGGGCTCTTCCTTATCATGTCCCACCCTTCAGCTCCGCCCATTTTCAAGTTCACATTTTCCAGGTGCTCAATTTTGATCTTTTTAGTTCTTTTTTTCAAAAAAATAAGATCATTTTGTCTTCAACTGATTTTATTACAAACCCTGAGCCGATTTATAACTAGGATGAAATAGAGAAAAAGCAAAAAAGCAATGGGTTGGACAATGGGAGGGGAGATAGGAAGGAGAGGTATATATATATATATATATATATATATATATATATACATATATATATAAATATATATATATGAGAGAGAGAGAGAAGCTCTGGGTTAGATCATGGGAGATGAGATTGTAGATAGACGGATAGAGAGGGGAAAATATGTATGAGAGGGAGAGAGAGAGAGTAAAAAACAAACCAAGTAGTGAAGGTTGTGGGATGAGCAGTGGGAGGAGAGATAGACAGAGAGGAGAGATATATTTATGAAAAGAAAGAGAGAGAAAAGCTACTGATTAAATGGTGGGGGAAGTGATATAAACAAATTTAGAGAGGAGATATGAATCATACAAGGCGTGCAAAAATTTAAACCGCTTGGGTACTTACCAACTAGTATGTATATATATTGAACAGAAATCTAAGGGTCCAGTTTAGCATTTTTGTTACATTGAGAAGAGAACCCCCATCTACTACCCTGAGAAGAAAATTTTCATAAAACTTTTTGCTTTAAAAGATTCCCCTAGGTCCATTGAGTATGCATGCAAAATTTGGTTGAGATGTGCCAATGGGGTAGGCAGTGACAAACTGAGTCAGTTGTTCTATGTAATCGCAGAAGATACATAAGGTAATCGAGATGAGCAAGTCAGATAGAGGAGACCGTGGGTTGGACAGTGATCGGAGAGATAGTAGACGTATATAGAGAGAGTTAAAGTAGATATTTGGTAGATAGTGAGAGAGAAAATAGTGAGTAGTAGTTGTAGGAGGGAAACAAAGACGTAGTTGATAGTGAGAGGAGGGAGAGGGAGATAAGAATGAACTAGAATGTATATATATAGAGAGAAAGAGACAAAGAGAGAGAAAATGATATACTATAATGAGAGAGATTTGATAGAGAGATAGAGGTTGAAATGTGAGTGAGTGATAGAAAAGAGGTTGGTAAGAGAGAGAGAGAGAGAGAGAGAAGAAATTGATAGAGAAAGAATGATGATTAGTAGATAGCAAGACAGAGAGAATCCAATCGAAATAAAGGAAGATAGATAGATAGATATAGAAGATAGAGATTGTATATAGATAAAGAAGTAGAAGATAGAATGACAGGAGAGAGAGCTGAGGTAGACATAAATAATTGTAGATAGATGTATAGTACGGATGATAAGTAAATTCAGAATGATGAGAGTGTATATATATATGTGTGTGTATATGTGTGTATAAATGTACATGTATATATATATATATATATATATATATATATATATATATAGAGAGAGAGAGAGAGAGAGAGAGAGAGAAAGTGAGAGGGGGGAGAAAGAGAGATCATATAGAGAGAAATAGAAGATAGAGACGACATGGGGAAAGTAGAGAGAGAGTGGGAAACATGTGATATATACAAATAAAGCTTAGATAGATAATAGATATAGAGTAATGAGAGCAAATAGATATGTAGATAGATCAATAAATAGATAGAGAGAGAGAGAGAAAGACTATAGAGATCATATACAAAGAAATAAGAGAGAGATATTAGAGACAAAGCAATAGGAGCAGAGATATATAGATAGATCGATAGAGAGGGAGAGAAAAAGAGAGAAAGAGATTAGAGAGATCATATACGGAGAAATAGAAAGAGAGAGAGGAATATGAGCAGAGATATATGTCAATAGAAGGAGAAAGAAAGAGAGAGAGAGAGAGGTTAGAGAGATCAAATACAGAAAAATAGAGAAAATAGAGAGAGTAATATGAGCAGAGATATATAGATATATCGATAGATAGAGAGAGAAAGAGAGAGAGAGAGGTTAGAAAGATCATATCCGGAAGAGAAAGAGATAATAGAGACCGAGAGATGAGATCAGAGATATATAGATAGATCGATAGACAGAGAGAGAGAGAAAGAGAGAGAGAAAGAGAGAGAGAGGCTAAAGAGATCATATATCGAGAAATATCAAGCTAGAGAGATAAAAGATTGCAGATAGCAATGGGTGTGGGTTTGACAGTGAGTGGAGAAAAGGAAAGGAAAGACCCCCCCCTCCACTAATCAAAAAAAAAAATCTGAGGCATGTTGTTTATTTTCCCTAAGTGATAATTATTGGAGCGATGGGGAAATCAGTCACAAAATGGAAGAGAAATGAGCTGCGGACATCGGGTGAGTTGAAAGGTGAAATGCAAAGTTGTTAATCTCGGTGTTTTATGAGAACGAAGGCTCGGAATATTAATTAAATTTCTAATAGTTTGATTGCTGGAGTTCTCTCTTGGACAGGTTGGATTCAGATGTTGTTTTATTGAGATCCTATTTAATGGCTCAGAATCTACAGCTTTTGTTTTTCCATTGATACGATTCCAAGTGTGACAAATCTTCCTTTTTCTCAAAGACATTCAATGAGAAAGACAATTCTTATGACCTTACTAAAATGGTAATATGGCATCTCATGATTCTTTCTCTGGTCTTCAGCTGTCAAATTTTCTCTTGAAAATCAGGATTTGGACTTGATATTTGAAAAAACAAATCTTAAAGAAATTGGTTGGAATAAAAAGTTGATTTGATTTACGCCGTCAGTACGAAAGTTTTATCAACAAACTTACAATTAAGAAAAGTTATTTACACTTTAATGTTAGAGGAACCACAGAAGTGTGTTTGTAGCTCTACGCTCACAGAGTGTCCACAGGAATAAACAAAAAACTCTTCTCTGTCTTGGAGATGTCCAATGAAAAGAACCATTCTTATGACCTTGCTAAAATGGTAAGATGGTAGCCTCCTAAAAAAAAAGATTTAAATCCTTTATTTGAAAAAAAAAAAATCTAAAGAAAATTGTTTGTGATAAAGGTTGATTTAATTTATTTTGTCAGTATATGAACTAACTAAGAATTGAGTAAATTTATTTACATTTTTGAGTAAACAATGTTTGTTTTTTCATGAACATCTTCAATTATACCGTGAAAAAGGATTTGGAATTATCAAAAGGTACATCAAAACTTTCATTCATCCTATTGAGTGAATATGTATTGAAATTAATGTTTGATTTACTTTTACAGATTCTTACCTCTTCGGAAGCCCCACAAACAGTCAGGTGGCGATTTTCATGAGTCATACAATGCAGTCTCTCAATGTAATTATTTTCAGTTGATTTGGAGAGAAAAATACCAAATGTCCTACACACGAGTTCATTCTAGAATGTATAGCTCTAATACTAACCAATGTTGCATGATGCAATTTTTTTAAACAAAATATAGCATGTTTTGCTATATAGTATAATAGTTGTGAACACAATAAAATGTCTCATTTGAGCGCTGATTCAGAAGATTTTTTTTGGATAGACCTTGCATTTCTTTCTTTATTTCATTTTGTATATGTCTATATATATAGGTAGGGTAAGTTAGTTTTCCATTTTTTAAAAATCTACTTTGAACAAGTTTAGCTAGTAAGAGTTCAATATTACAAGAAAGAACACAAAAACTTTGATCCCTAGCTTTCACCATCATTTGAGGAAACATATTGAAAAATTGTCTGCTGAGATGCCTTGAAAATATCAATTCTTTGCAATTTTTGGCTGAAAAATACTTCTATTTCAACAATAAATCTCAAAAAGTAAGATGAAAAAAGAATGAAGGAAAACATTCTTATAAGATTGTTAAGAGAGAGAAATATATAAAAACTACACCAGAATGGGGATAGAATTATTCGAACATTTAAACACCAAGTTAATCTATAGCACAGAACTCTTCGCCCACGTTATTGTATCCTCAATAATATCCCTCAACTTCAATGTTTCACTCTTTGAAGTATCTTCCTCAAATGATGATGAGAATTAGGAATGAAATACTTTGCGTCAATTTTTCTTAAATTAAGCCTCAACTATCTAAATTTGTCCCAGAACACGGTTCCAAAACTGACTTGCCTGCCCAAAAATGTATTGTCAAAGCAAAGAATATACATGTATAAATCTATTGTACAAATATAATGTAATTCATATATAAATATATTTGTGTGTATGTACATATCTTTCTTTCACTTTGCATATAACTACAAACACACACACACATATGCATGCATATATATGCAGTGGACTCTGGTTCCACATGGTACATTTTAATACACACTCACACAGCACACACCACTGATGATGGGAAGAATCCCGAAACATGTATGGACTATTGACATATAAGGATTAATAAACCTTACCACCAAAAACTTCACTCCCGAGTCTGTCTCACTCTTTAAAATACACATTATATATATATATATATATATATATATATATATATATATATATATAGATAGATAGATAGATAGATAGATAGATAGATATAGATATAGATATATATTCCACTCGTTTATATATATGTACAAAAATCAATAAATGTATATGTGTATAAGACTATATATAAATACATATACATTTTTTAGAAATAAATAAATGAATAAACTAAATAAATGTATACGTATATATATATACGTATATACACATTTATTCATCATATATGTATATACACACACATATATGTACATATATATATATATATATGTATATAAATATAAATATACATACATATCTATATACACATATATATATATATATGAATGTATATACACATATATATATAATCATGTATTTAAAAATGTATATATACATATATTTATATATATACATATGTATTTAACGATAAACATATATATGTGTGTGTGTGTGTGTGTGTGTGTGTGTGCCACTCTGTGTGTATGTGTGTATATACCAGTGATGGAAATGGGCTTCAAGATACATTTTTCAAAATATATATATACATATATATATATATATATATATATATATATATATATATATATATATATATATATATATATATATATATTTATTTATTCATCATGTATATTTGTATATACACACACACATATATATATACATATGTATGTATATGTATATAAATATATATATACATATATATTTATATAAAGATACGCATACATATATATTAATATATATATGTATATACATGTATATAAATACATGCATACATAAATATTTATATACATATATATGTATATATATATATATATATATATATATATATGTATTTGTATACATATAGATATATGTGTACTAATGTATTTGGGAAAAAAATATATATATATATATATGTGTGTATATATAAATATGTGTGTGTGTGTGTGTGTGTGTGTGTGTATATACCAGTGATGGAAATGGGCTTCAGGAACAAGGGGTATGCTAAGGTCCGTAAAGCTGAGGTTGGGAAGAGTGTGAGTTGGACACCACAACCTGCCCACCCCTCTGGTAACTGAAAAGTGGAGGAACGCCATCCCCCGGCATACCTGTTCCCCCTCCATTCCTATCACTGATATACAGTATATGCAAAACAATATAAAATACAAATGCATGCGTGTAATTTTTATCCCTTTTCTTCTCACTTTGCACAATTCATCTTCTCCCTCATCTACAGTACAA